>OX328128.1:77642959-77984883 GCA_946811695.1 Gonocerus acuteangulatus
GAGTCAGTATTATTATTATTTTATTCTATCTCATGAATAAAAGATTTGTTTATTTTACATTTGAAGACACGCATTATTGGGACCCTTCTGTCAACATCCCAAGATCCCAATAGTATTAATCCGGGAAGTCTCGCAGGCTAGGCCAAAAACGTCTACAATCTGTATGAATGTATAGTTTGTCCCTTATACAAATTCACACCGTTTGACTGATTTTGACCAAACTGGGCACATATCTATGTGTTGATCCGGGAAGTGTCATAGGCTAGGTATACATTTTATAAAACATACCTATAGGAAGTCAACAATAATAATAATAAACCCACAAATAACATGTTGACTATGCAATAGTAATCAATAAGAAGACATTTACCACTTATTAGTTGCCTGTCCCATCTACAACTCCTATAGGTCGGCTTATCTTCAAGAGTTACTACACACCAATCGCGAGAGGATTTATTTCTTTACAAAGAACATAAATCTCTCTCAGGCTCAAAATTTCTACAAATTTACAACGATTTCCTAAAACTTAAGATCTTTTGTAAGAGAAACTTAATCCTGAATAATGGGAATAAAAGGAACAGAGCTATACAAGTAATTAACCTAAGCGTTAGTAACATGTAATTATATGACATTTATATTTATGGATGTATGCTAGACAGATATATATGGTACAAGCCCTTTTTTGTGGGGGGGGGGGAAGCCTTCTGCAGGCAGAACTCGAACCCACCATCTACTCTAAGAGAATCCAGAGCCTTAGCCACTTAGAACGCGGGGAGATCCGGTTAAAATGTAGTTCTAATTTTCCATGTAATTACTTTCGGAGTGTTAAGATAAACTGGTAGAAAAGCGCACGATAATGAAAAATAAGCAGAAGAAACCACTCACCAAAGAGTCTTCGAAGCCGCACAGATACCTTGGAGAACCTTATCGAATTAAAAAAACAAGGACAGCATCTCTGACTCTTCAAAAGCTGACTATAGCCCATCATGAGAGATGGAAACGTTTAATTGCGCATGCGCCACATATTCCATTTCATTCTCCCTTTTGTTCGGTAATTTCCAAAGCCTTTTAATTAACTACACAGCACATGAAACACTATACAGTCTGATTATAATATATTCAGACTGTATAGTGCTTCGTACGAGATATCTCGTTTAGAACCGTTTAATGTTTATCAATGCTTAGCTGAAGCTAATGCTGAAAAAAATTACGAAATACATTCATACCTAAACATTTTTAAACTAATCTACAAAATTAAAAAAAAAAAAAATAATTAAACCCAGACCAAACTGCTCCAATGTTCTATTTTAATAATTTATTTTTCTATTTTGAACATTTATTATGACTATTATTTTATTTTTGTTAGTATTATTCAATCGTGTTATGAAATATAATATTGAATTAATGACAGGGGAAATGTCTCTCTAGGTAATGTCTCTCTGTTAAATATTTTAATTTCGAATGCAAAACGTTTCTCACTTATATTGACATACAAGTAAATAACAAACATAGAATACCATAGGAATTATGTGAAAGGACCGTATATATAAGTTTGACGCCTTCTCAGTGGAGCTAGGCGTTAGGTATAGCCCGTTCAGTTAGATGGAAAAATTCAATTCCGTATGTGTGAAATTCTGAGGAGAATACTCCCGACGTTTCCACCTTTTGCAAAATACCATTTCAAGAATGAATACAACACAGTTTTCAAATTCAATGAAAACTGATCAAGATTCGTTTAGAACCAGGGAAAGCTGACTGGGAGGTGAGCCAAAGCAGGCAGTGTTTCCTTAGCCAAAGCTCGTCATTAAGTTGACGTCATGGAAGGAGAAAACGCTCTAAAAGGCTAAGATAAACCAAGATGGTCATTCTTTTAATACAATACACACATATATATATATATATATATATATATATATATATATATATATATATATATATATATATATATATATATATATAAAGTGTCACTAAAACAATCCTTTGAGAACAAGACATAGATTCTAGTATAAGAATGAGATAGGGGAAGAAGCTCCCAGTTCCCAGTTCAATTCGACCATTGGAATCTCCCAAGAGGAGCAGTTCAAGTAGGGGATGGTGAGAAAGGACCAAGTCTCACCAAGCCTTGGCCATCTCGTTACGGTAATAGGGCTGTATTTCTCAGGACTGAGGGCTACAGGGCAGCTGGGCGGGGTTTGAGGGCAACAGGGCTCTCTAGGGGCTGCCCAGAGGATAATAGATTTTATTTACTACCTCCTCGGAGCGTGTTTTTCTTCTTGTCGGCAAGCACATCGGCGGCAAGGGGTCTTATTATCACCAATAACGGGTTCTAACCGAGTTTCAGGGGCGGCTTTTATTGATATTACTGAAAAAAGGTACGAACTGCGTCATCTTAGCGTGTTTTCTTTCTTATTTCTAGTGTCATTTGGAAATCTTCAGATAGAAACCGTATAAGCTGATGCCTCTCTGACCTGACCTTGATCAATCTGATTGTCCCGCAAGTCAGTTGACGGATTGTATTAGTTCTTTTTTTTTTTTTTTTTTTTTTTTTTTTTTTTTTTGTCAAGAACTCGCAGATTGTTTGGATTCAAAAACATATTAAAAACTTAAAAATAAGCAAAAATTCAAATTGTTGAGAAAATTCATACGTTCAAAGGTCTGTAACTTGGCTCCAAATGGACCATTCGAGCTCGTTGAGCTCTCAAAATTTTTTATTTTTGAAAGCTTCAAATAGAAACCATAGAAGCTAACATATGGGTCACAACTAAATTATAGCCAATTATCTTGGCATTTGAGTTTGAGACTATTCTAAGAAGGAACTTTTGTCCCGTTTGATTTGCCGATGTATGGAACAGTTGAATGGAGGTAAATTGTATCGTTTTCATGAGAATATAGATATCGTTGAAATTACTAAGAAGGCTTCGTTCGGTTAGCCATGTTGTACACAGATTGAATCAGAGCCCCCTATGGGAAAAGCAACCCGACCTCAAAGATCTATTGTGTCCCTTATAATCTGCTGGGTCACTTATAGCAGACCTGCATCCTTGAAGAACCATCTGATCTTGGGATTTGTAAGCTCAAAATATCTCCCCTGGTCAGTTATTATTACACTGCCAAACGCTTTCTTGCAAATACTGTACTATCACAAACCATTTGTACAGGTGCTTACACCTCTATCCCAAACACCCTGCATAGGGAGGTTGTAGCCAGGCCCATGTTGTGTAGATGTTTGTTTATCTTTGCATGACCTGTGTAAAGAGCAACAGTCTCCCTCATAGCCTTCCTAGGGAGGGACTCAATTGTCTTTATTCGTTTCCTATCAATCTTGCTACTGAAACGCTTTGAGTATCTTTGCATTTGGATATTTTGCCAAAGGCCTACGTTTTCCGTCCTATAATTCCTTTGGCTAGGATTAGAAATACGTTCTTGACAGTTGACGTACGTGTCTTGACAGTTTGTCTGCTTCATCATTCCCCAGTATACCTGAGTGACCCGGTATCCAGTGTAACTTAACCCGATTTTCGACAGCTAAACGATCTAGCATGTTCCTGCATTCATCCAAAATCTGCTATTTCTGCCTGGCTATCAGAGTGTCTATTGGCTTTCGCACGAAACCTTTGCAGCAAAATTTCTGCACATGTCGGTTTACCAATGTCTTCTACTTGGAAAACCATCCATGTTAAAGAATGGGGAACGGCAAAAAAACTCAACGTTCCTTTATGATTTCATTGGATCAGATGTATATATGTATATATATATATATATATATATATATATATATATATATATATATATACATATATATATAATGAACATAAGAGCATAATGAAAACGCGCTTACAGGACACAGTTCCTGCGAGTCTGACTCTTTTACATTTATTGTTTAATTTAAACTTAGATGTACTAGAACTTTATTTCCAATATAAGATTAAGCAGTCCAATTTGCTAAAGATATTCCAAGATTGGATTAAACGTTTGATGTTGGATATTAGAAGGGAACAGGTAGAGAAATGGAGGAATTGTATCTTGGAGGATTTGGCTTTTGTGAGTTATCTCTGCTAAATCTCTCCAATTAGCTTTATCCTCCTTTGATAAAAGCCGCCGTCTTTGTTGGATTATACTTCTCGAAATATCCATCCAAGAACTAATCCATTTACTCTCACAAAGAAAGGGGAAACAGCTACACAATCTCTTTATAGAATTGGATCTTGGATGCTGGCCGTAGAGGCTTATGTCGGCTCGCATCTTCAAGGGGGCAACTTTTTCGATGTCCGTTGCTTTTTACTGATAAATATAGGCAATTCTAGTAGTCCGAGAGCCAGTAACCGCACGTTTCATGAAATGTTTTATGGACCGTTTGCTGTAATGTATCTCTTGGGTAGATAAGAAGGTGTATGTGTTGGCTAGACTTAAAAAATATTTCCCAAAAATAGAGTTTTATTCAAATGCCAACTATCTTTAATGTAAAATTAAGACAATTTTACAATGAAAAATAAATAAGGCAGACAATTTTAAGGCGGATAACATGTAAAAAAAAAACTAAATTGTTTTTATTCTAATATTAAATGAGAGTTTTATTCACGCTGCCATTTAAACCGAGACAGCTGTACAAGATCATGTGAGCAAGAACCAATGAGACCGCAGAGAACAACCACAACTGCCCGGTGCTCTCACTCACTCTTATGCAGTGTATTGCAGTCTATCATAGGCAACATTTGTTTTCATGTTTCCTGATAATTAAACCCCACAAAAGTGTCTGCTCTTTTTTAATTATTTTCAATCATGTTTATTGAAGACGCTGTTTAAATCGCATATGTGAATAAATCATTTCATTTAATATTAAAAATAAAAACTAGGTACTTTGTTTGGTATTTTTTTTATTTACATTTTAATCCCGTTAAAAGTGTTTGCCTTATTTATAATCCATTGCCTTAATTTGCAATTTTTTACATTAGTGATAGTTGGCTTCGGAATCAAACACTATTTTTGGGAAATATTTTTTAGCACCTTTCTCCTATTCGCAGTACCTGGTGGTCTACGGTAAGTCTAGCCAACACGTTATAACCTCTGTGAACTTGGCACCCCACTTTCGAAAATAAATATGACAATAGACTCAAAAAATTGTAAATAGTTTATAGTTATTTGTAGTGAAAAAAATTTCGTTTCAAACGATTTGCAATTTTTTGAGTCTATTGTCACATTTTTTTTTTTTGAATGTGGGGTGCCAAGTTCAAAGAGGTCACATTATAGCAAAATTTCAAGGTGCATAAGACACTTCTTGAACAGCCCGTTAGCAGCTCCTGGACTATGGACTCTATCTAATATATAAAGTTTTGCAGTGGTTCATTCATCCATGTTGTTTAATTTCGTTGGTGTACGGCATGTATGGGCAACTTTTGACACATTGTGAGTCAAACTCTATTGTGCAAATACGATCGAAGGCCCCGCGTGGATGCTTCAAAAATATACCAAAGGCTTCGATTTTTACCGCCTTACTCTTTGATGTGGCCGCCACTCGGCTTGCTTGATTCGCAGGAGCGATCGGCAAACCCCGTCTCAATCGATCTTCCTTATTTGGAGTGAGTGTGATTAAGTAGTGCAATATACCAAAGGCTTGGATTTTTACCGCCTTACTCTTTGATGTGGCCGCCACTCGGCTTGCTTGATTCGCAGGAGCGATCGGCAAACCCCGTCTCAATCGATCTTCCTTATTTGGAGTGAGTGTGATTAAGTAGTGCAATATACTTTTTTTTAATTGGGTTTTTAAGAATGTCTCGAGTGCCGGATCAAATCTTAAAGCAGGCCGGTTGTTGCACTCATATGGTCTACGGGAAGCGGTTTATTCAACTAAGCGATGCCCGTAGTATTTATATTTGTAGCACATATAGATTTTAATGAAATCTATATATATAAAAATCATGTGTCTGTCTGTTTTTCTCTTTGTCTGTTTGTTTGTTCCTTATACAAATCCACACCGTTTGACCGTTTTTGACCAAACTTGGAATAATGGTAGGTCCTGACACGAGAAATCTCCTAGGCTAGGTCAAAAAAAGTCCGTCACGCAGGAGCTGCATAACTAAGCACTTTCCTCAGTATTTGGGTAGTGTAGACTGCTTTCCAGAACAATTTGCTTAAAATATCCTACATAAATAAAATAAAAACATGAATAGTTCTCTTTTAAATTTGTAATGAGTAACTGATCAATTATTAATTTGCTTCCAGAGTTATGTTTACACATGGTACCTATTACACTACGTAATAAATACAAAAAACCTCATGTTATCGTATTTTGATCTAACGCAGGAAATAATGTATATATATATATATATATATATATATATATATATATATATATAAATTTTAACGGGGGTCATTTTCGGTGTCTACTCGGTAGGATCGATAAAGATTTGAAGAAATTTTTCAAAAATTCCGTCATAAGTCCAACCTCAATAGCCACTTTCCTTCGGAGGAAAGTGCTAAAATCTACCATCTGTCTGTCTGTATGTTTGTCCCTTATACAAATCCACACCGTTCGTCCGATTTTGACTAAACTCGGTACACATGTAGATCTTAATCTGGGGAGTGTCGTAGGATAAGTCAAAAACGTCTTATAGCTTTCTGTCTGTATGTTTGTCCCTTATAGAAATCCACACCGTTCGTCCGATTTTGACTAAACTCGGTACACATGTAGATCTTAATCTGGGGAGTGTCGTAGGTTAAGTCAAAAACGTCTACCAGATGTCTGTCTGTATGTTTGTTCTTTATACAAACCCACACCGTTTGACGGATTTAGATCAAACTGGGCACACAGGTTGGTCTTGATCAGGGGATTGTCATAGGCCAGGTCAAAAACGTCTACCAGCTGCTGTCTGTATGTTGTTGTTTCTTTTTATAAAAATCCACTCCGTTAGACCGATTTTTACCAAACTTGGCATACATGTATGTCTTGATACGGGGGGTGTTATAGGTTATCTCAAAGTCGTCTAGGACTCAGAGTTGGGAGGTCACAGTTTCGAAACAGTTACAGATTCGTGTTATTAGATTTTAATAATACTTATTTGGTTTCTAATTTATTTAGGCTTTTCTATATGTAGATAGTAGGTGTAGCATGGCACGCCGGGTAACAGCTAGTTATTCATAACAACGCGAAAAATATCAGCCGTACTGAGGTAATGACCTCAGTTAACCTGCTAAGCGGTTCAGGCAAAGTATAGAAAGTATTAGTTTTTACAACATATTACACACATTGCCTAGGCATTGTATAAAATGCCTAGGTATTCTATAGAATGCCTGTTGTGTATTTAGCAATGTATAAAATGCCTAGGTATTCTATAGAATGCCTGTTGTGTATTTAGCATTGTATAAAATGCCTAGGTATTCTATAGAATGCCTGTTGTGTATTTAGCATTGTATAAAATTCCTAGGTATTCTATAGAATGCCTGTTGTGTATTTAGCATTGTATAAAATGCCTAGGTATTCTATAGAATGCCTGTTGTGTATTTAGCATTGTATATAATGCCTAGGTATTCTATAGAATGCCGGTTGTGTATTTAGCATTGTATATAATGCCTAGAGAGTGTATAAAATGCCTAGGTATTCTATAGAATGCCTGTTGTGTATTTAGCATTGTATAAAATGCCTAGGTATTCTATAGAATGCCGGTTGTGTATTTAGCATTGTATATAATGCCTAGAGATTGTATAAAATGCCTAGGTATTCTGTAGAATGCCGGTTGTGTATTTAGCAATGTATAAAATTAAAAAGGTTTTGAGTTTACTCTATACACTTCAACCTAGATAATTTAACTTTAAAAATTGGTTAAAAACTAGCTCTTTTCGTACGGCAAACAATTTATTTAAAACAATATATTAATTGAGATTGTTATTTATATATTTAGAGCTACTTGTTAGAGCAGGGCTGAGTATTGTCACACTTAGAATTACATTTTCTTAGCACTTTAACTCATTTACATTTACATGAAGGCCCCCGCCGTCCGCCGGTAGTTAGTCCTACAAGCTACAAATCCTGTCTTTCATACTTTACCAAAAGCACAGTAGGCATACTACAAAATGCCCAGGTAAAGTATGAAATACGCTTTATTTCGTACATTGCCGGCTGGATTTAGGCATTCTATAGAATGTATGATTTTATACTTTTCCGGTAACATATACATCGATTATTAGGCACAAATAAAGTTCCATGTCGATTATCAAATACTCATAGAGATACATGCTGATTAGTATACACACACGGAGAAAAAAAAACAGGCTGCCGGCAGCCTGAAAACTGTGAATCAGTGCCAGCATTTTGAAATAGTATTCCACATATTTCAGCCTAAAAGAGGATTCTACTAGTTAGAGTGTAACTAGTGGAATCCTCTTTTAGGCTGAAATATTTGGAATCCTAGTTCAAAATGCTGGCACTGAGTCACAGTTTTCAGGCTTCCGGCAGCCTGTTTTTTTTTCTCCTTGCACATACTTCAATATATAAATTATTAAACGCACATATGGCTGGTTATCGATTACACAAAATAAAAAAGTGGTACTTTCCAAAGACACCATACATATCAGGACTTTCGAAGAGTAAGTGCGAATCACGAATTCCGGATGTTGGGAAATCGAAGTCAAAGTTTTAGAAGTGCTTGAGGATAGCAAGTGCGAATGTTTACTCTATGGAATACTCATTCATTAATCTGATTGAAAAATTATGCAATTGAAATTCAATGTTTTAATTATAATTTTTACGAGTAATTTATGGGTAACAAAATAATAGGATGGACGTTTCACACTCGGGATTCGTCCTTGAAATAGGACATTGAATATTTCACGATGATGCTTCTATTTACTTTAACTTGAAACTGTGAGAGAACTAAAGGCCAACCAGAGAAACAAGTCGAAGCGTCTTGTTACAAACAACTTTCTGACTGAAAAAAGTCGTTTTTTTCTGATTCGCCCTTACTCTTCCAAGGTCCTGATATATTCGTATGTATTTCGACACGCTGAATCCAAATCCGCAGTCCGTGTCACCCCATCACGTCTGGTTTAAGAGCATTTGAAAGTAAAATTTCGTATGAAGTCGTTAATCGAAGAAATAACTAGAGCTTCCATTGTTTCGAAGGTCGCTGAATTCAAATTCAAGGTTTGTTTCACTCCATCGGCACGAAATCATGGTAATTTCAAATACAAATATGTCTGCCGAGCAAACAAATAATTATTGAATGCAGATTCATTTTTAGCGAAATAAACATATTTGTCCTTCAAATGACCTTCATTTTGCACCGATGGGGTCAAACAGACCTCGGTTTCGAATTCAGTGACCCTCAAAACATGGAAGCTCTAGTTATTTCTTCTTTAACGACTTCATGCGTAATTTTACGTGCTAGCGTGAAACGGACTCCGGATTCGGATTATCGAAATACATAAGAATATATGTATAGTGTCTCTGGGAAATACCACTTTTTTATTTTGTTTGCCTGTATACGCACATAAGCATAGAGATTTTTCTTACAAATAGAAACACCTACATACCGATTATTACAAGCACAGCTAAATGTCGATTATTAAAACACAAACAGCTGCATACCGATTATTACAAGCACAGCTAAATGTCGATTATTAAAACACAAACAGCTGCATACCGATTATTACAAGCACAGCTAAATGTCGATTATTAAAACACAAGCACCTACATACCGATTATTACAAGCACAGCTAAATGTCGATTATTAAAACAAAAGCACCTACATACCGATTATTACAAGCACAGCTAAATGTCGATTATTAAAACAAAAGCACCTACATACCGATTATTACAAGCACAGCTAAATGTCGATTATTAAAACACAAACAGCTGCATACCGATTATTACAAGCACAGCTAAATGTCGATTACTAAAACACAAACAGCTGCATACCGATTATTACAAGCACAGCTAAATGTCGATTATTAAAACACAAACAGCTGCATACCGATTATTACAAGCACAGCTAAATGTCGATTATTAAAACACAAGCACCTACATACCGATTATTACAAGCACAGCTAAATGTCGATTATTAAAACACAAGCACCTACATACCGATTATTACAAGCACAGCTAAATGTCGTTTATTAAAACACAAACAGCTGCATACCGATTATTACAAGCACAGCTAAATGTCGTTTATTAAAACACAAGTACCTACATACCGATTATTACAAGCACAGCTAAATGTCCATTATTAAAACACAAGCACCTACATACCGATTATTACAAGCACAGCTAAATGTCGATTATTAAAACAAAAGCACCTACATACCGATTATTACAAGCACAGCTAAATGTCGATTATTAAAACACAAGCACCTACATACCGATTATTACAAGCACAGCTAAATGTCGATTATTAAAACAAAAGCACCTACATACCGATTATTACAAGCACAGCTAAATGTCGTTTATTAAAACACAAACAGCTGCATACCGATTATTACAAGCACAGCTAAATGTCGATTATTAAAACACAAACAGCTGCATACCGATTATTACAAGCACAGCTAAATGTCGATTATTAAAACACAAGCACCTACATACCGATTATTACAAGCACAGCTAAATGTCGATTATTAAAACACAAGCACCTACATACCGATTATTACAAGCACAGCTAAATGTCGATTATTAAAACACAAACAGCTGCATACCGATTATTACAAGCACAGCTAAATGTCGATTATTAAAACACAAGCACCTACATACCGATTATTACAAGCACAGCTAAATGTCGATTATTAAAACACAAGCACCTACATACCGATTATTACAAGCACAGCTAAATGTCGATTATTAAAACACAAACAGCTGCATACCGATTATAACAAGCACAGCTAAATGTCGATTATTAAAACACAAGCACCTACATACCGATTATTACAAGCACAGCTAAATGTCGATTATTAAAACAAAAGCACCTACATACCGATTATTACAAGCACAGCTAAATGTCGATTATTAAAACACAAACAGCTGCATACCGATTATTACAAGCACAGCTAAATGTCGATTATTAAAACACAAACAGCTGCATACCGATTATTACAAGCACAGCTAAATGTCGATTATTAAAACACAAACAGCTGCATACCGATTATTACAAGCACAGCTAAATGTCGATTATTAAAACACAAGCACCTACATACCGATTATTACAAGCACAGCTAAATGTCGATTATTAAAACACAAGCACCTACATACCGATTATTACAAGTACAGCTAAATGTCGATTACTAAAAACACAAACTGTTTTAGTTGGCGATAATTATCCACAAATTCAGCTAAAAATTGAACATTATATACAAATATAGCTAAATATCAATCATAAGCGATATTTAAGTGTTTGTGGATATCATAATATCATTCACACAAACATCTGCACATAGATTATTATAAAAACATAACGCTACAAAACGGTTATACAGGTAATCATTTGATCTAAAAAAACAGTCGGAGCGCTATGGTCCTTATCGGGTTTTGGGGGTCGCTGATTACTTTGGGAGGATCGGTTAATCTTCATCAAATCAGATTCAAGGTCAATTGAAGGTCAAATAGAGGTCAAACCGTAGGAAAAATCTGAAAACTTCATACATATGTTCCGAGGTCCCGAATCCGTAGTTTTTTTATACTTACGCCTTTTCTTAGGTCACATGAAGGTCTAATAGAGAAAAAACCTTAGAAAAAAATCTTAAAAATTCATTTTCTGGTAGGCAGTGGGAGTCAAACTACTGTTTCGGACTCAGAGACCTCTAAAACATACGTATGAAGTCTTTCATTTTTTTTTTCTCTACGGCTTTTTCTCTATTTGACCTTGAAATAACCTTGAATCTGGTGTGTTGAAGTTTATCCAACCCGCTCATCGTAATCAGCGACCCCAAATACCCCATAAGGAACAGTCCTCCTGGCGTTTAGCGGGAATCTTTAAAAATTATTTTGTAATTATGAATGTAAATTTCAAAGTATTTTCTTATTATTTTTATATTTCATTATTAATTTTCGTTGAGCAGATCACCCTTGTTGCGGAGCTCTTCAAGCAAATAAAATAAAAAAATAGAACTCTTCCGGTGTTTCTGGCGCTAAAGTAAAAACTCCCAAATTAAAAGCCACTCAATCAGCGACTGTCCGCTACAAGATTAAATAAATACTCTAATTTTGATCATTTTTATAAGAAAAAATTAATTAACAAAAATTGGAAGGGGTAAACTAAAAAACAATATAAATTATCAGGATCATAATTACAACATTGTTAGGTATAAATACAAAATGTGTTATAATGAAAGAATAAACTCCTAGGAAACTAGCCTGTTTTGTAGAGCGGCGCTTGAACGCTGTTCTGACTCTGGAACTCTGCGTCGTCTTCACTCAAGCTTACAATTTCCATGTCAGTCATTTTCTTAGTCTAAAAACAAGCAAGGAAAACATATTTAAATTTCACATAATAGAATATAAATTATAAATAAAGATGAAAAATTACAAGGAGTGGAATATAAAAACATTGGCTGCAAGAAATAATCGGTGTTTTTCTTCTTTTAATATATATATATATATATATATATATATATAATTTGCACTTGTCGAAACCACTTATATAGGGGAGAGTGAGGTTCAAATTGCCGATTTTACTAAAACGCAAAATACCGCCTACTCTATGAATGTCATTTGCATAATAATATGTATAGTAAGAAGCATTTATACAGTTTTTGTTATTTTATACGTTTCAAAGGAAAACGAATGAAACCATTTTAATGCGATATTTGTAACCGTTTACGAGATAAATTAATAAAACAGGTTTTCCTAATTAATTTTCGGTTTAGAACGGTTGATTCAGTTGGACATTGTTCCAGACGTTTTATATTCATCTACGTAGTAAGGTCCAAAAGTTTCCGGCCTGGGATAGAAGGAATGGTGAAAGAAAAAAACTGGTTTTACTGTTTTTCAATATATTCTCCTCTAAGTTCATCACACTTAATACAACGCTTTGGCAACATTTCTATACCATGAAAAAAATAATTTTCTTCTTTGTTAAAAAAATGTCCTTCCACTGCTGCTTGGAGCTCTTCGTCGGTGTTAAATCGCCTTCCACGAAGGTCAGATTTTAACTTTGAGAAAAGGTAGAAATCGCTAGGGGCCAAGTCTGGGCTGTAGGGTGGATGAGAGATTTCTTGGAATCCACAGTCCTTCACAGCGGCCTTGGAAGTCAATGCTGTGTGGACAGAGGCATTGTCGTGAAGGAGGCGGACACCTCTGCTTAACTTCCCTTGCCTCTTCTCTTTAATGGCGTCTCTTAACCGGTGAAGTAGGGCTGCATAATACTCACCATTCATTGTGGCATTCCTTTCGTTAAAATCTATCAGTAGTATTCCTTTACAGTCCCAAAACATTGTGGCCATTACCTTTTTTGTTGACTGCGTGACTTTTGCCTTTAAAGGAGGCGCTTCTCCTGGTCTTCTCCATTCCATGGACTCTCTTTTGCTGAGTGGGTCATAATATAGAACCATTTTCTCATCCCCAGTTACAATTGAGTCCAAAAAATTCCTTGGGTCGGCATTATACTCGCGTAAAAATTCATTGCAGCAGTGAACTCGTTCCTGTTTTTGAGCAGCTGAAAGAATTTTTGGAACCCATCTTGCACTAACCTTGTTCATATGCAAATGTTCTTTGATGATCCTCAAAACACTTGTTTTTGAAAGCCCTAACCTCGCTGCTATTTCCTTGGTTTTTAGTCGCCGGTCAGACAGCAATTCAGATTCCACAAGTTGGATTGTTTCAGAAGTGACAGCTTCCAATGGGCGACCGGGACGTGGATCATCTTCTAGACTTTCTCTCCCTAACTTAAATAATTTTGCCCATTCTTTCACTGTGGAATAGGAGGGGGAGGACTGCCCGTATACACAATCCAAGCGCTCTTTAATTTGCGCAGGAGTAAGATCCTCTTTACAAAAGAATTTAATTACCGCACGGTACTCGAGTTTGAACATTGTAAAAATTGGGAGTTTCCTTCAAGGCTGGACACTGATTGACAAGACTTAGGAAGTGCGGGCGATGGGTATGGAGGAGCAGGCATGGACCTGCATAGGCGTGCAGGTCCCGGCACGTTTGAAGGAGGGGAAGCAGGACAGGCCGGAAACTTATGGACCTTACTACGTGCCGGGACCTGCATAGGCGTGCAGGTCCCGGCACGTTTGAAGGAGGGGAAGCAGGACAGGCCGGAAACTTATGGACCTACATAGGCGTGCAGGTCCCGGCACGTTTGAAGGAGGGGAAGCAGGACAGGCCGGAAACTTATCGTACACTAATATGATTAAATCATGATTGCTTTTTGAATAGGAAATATTATTTAAAAAATTAATTAAGAGACATGGGAAGTTTTGGGCTCTTCGTATCTTTCCTTAAATATCGCGAAAACGGTTTGAAAATCGTGGGAAAGAGAAAGTGGCAGTTCGAAAGCATACTAAATTCTCTACAGAAAAAGATTCTTAACTAATTTTCTATGGGGCAAAGTCAATCAGAGAAATGAGTGCTTAAATCTTGAAAGTGTTTGTTTTATTCTTTTGAACTGCTTTATGTCTCTATTTAACTTACTTCATAATTTTATTTTTGTTTTACATTTCATTTACAATGTAAAATGAGTATTTTATTAAAACAAAACAAGAAAATGAGAAACTTATTGGTATCTAGCTGTGCCCGGGACTTCGTCCGCGGGGAATAGTGTCTTTGGGCATCATTTTTTGGCTCATTTGGTTTCCAAAACCATCGTTCTTGGTATGTATCCAAACTCTATGAGGTGATTCTAGACATAATTTCCAACGAAAAACCTCATTTAAAGTATGTCCGATTCCGAAGGAAAAAGGGGTTCTGTTGCGGGATCTTAAATCTTCCTTCTCTATTAGATTGTCTAATAGAGAATCTTAAATCTTCCTTCTCTATTAGATTGTCTAATAGAGAATCTTAAATCTTCCTTCTCTATTAGATTGTCTAATAGAGAATCTTAAATCTTCCTTCTCTATTAGATTGTCTAATAGAGAATCTTAAATCTTCCTTCTCTATTAGATTGTCTAATAGAGAATCTTAAATCTTCCTTCTCTATTAGATTGTCTAATAGAGAATCTTAAATCTTCCTTCTCTATTAGATTGTCTAATAGAGAATCTTAAATCTTCCTTCTCTATTAGATTGTCTAATAGAGAATCTTAAATCTTCCTTCTCTATTAGATTGTCTAATAGAGAATCTTAAATCTTCCTTCTCTATTAGATTGTCTAATAGAGAATCTTAAATCTTCCTTCTCTATTAGATTGTCTAATAGAGAATCTTAAATCTTCCTTCTCTATTAGATTGTCTAATAGAGAATCTTAAATCTTCCTTCTCTATTAGATTGTCTAATAGAGAATCTTAAATCTTCCTTCTCTATTAGATTGTCTAATAGAGAATCTTAAATCTTCCTTCTCTATTAGATTGTCTAATAGAGAATCTTAAATCTTCCTTCTCTATTGAAACCATTATCAAAAAAATTATATCAAAAATTTCATTCAAAATTACACGGCCATCCTAATTCTTTAATAAACTCTTTATCCTCACATCAAATCCTAAATAACCCCGTTCGCCGACTGAAGCGTAACTGGCCTAGAGACCAACTACAGGAGTAGTTCATCCTGATTTTAATCTTTCTGCCTTGTGGATACTGCAACTGTGCGGCTTCCCTCCTCACGAGCTTCAGGACATATTCACAAGTATCATTTTACTAGAAATGTATTTTTACATTGTTGTAAATTCTAAATAAATAAATAATATTAGATTGTATTTTAATATTTATTACGAAATATTAAAACCAACAAATTATTGCTTCTATTCCTTTACTAATGACACTATGGATACGAACGGATACACGCTAAGATGAAGCAGTTCCTGGGAGTTGGATATCCCATGCCTTGGAAACGTACACCAATAAATGGCCGCCATCTCCACTCCCCTACTTATGTCCTCCGCTTTGACAACATGAAAAGGAATTCTCTGAGACCATAAGTATAGATTTGTTCTGTAACCGATTACTACTTGAAGAGTAAAGTAGCTTTGCTCTATAATTCTTCCTAAGAAGGAGCTCTATATAGAGGAATATCATAGCAATAACCTAAAGCAGAGTTCTTCCTTTGATGTGAAAGCAGGCCTTTGCTTCCCGCGCTTTTCTTCCCGCGCGTTCCTTTCCGAGCTCCAGGATCAAAGCTCTCCGTCTTTACGTCGATAGCAATAGATATTAGCGCTCAAAAATATTGGCAATAAAGTTATTTTATAATATATCTTTCTAAATTCAAAAATACATATATATATATATATATATATATATATATATATATATATATATATATATAAATTTATATTTTTCAGATGTTCTTTATTCTTTTTTTGGCAGAGGGTTGATAAAGCAGAACACCATTCGTTTTTGTTCAACTACTTTATTTTCTCTATTTTGCCCGATATGTTTCGTGCCTTTGTTCGCACCTCATCAGGGGCTTTCCTTATGAGGAGGTCCTCTCGTCATGTATACTGGCTTGAGTCAGGGGTAATACTATGTATACCAGTATACATGACGAGAGGGCTTCCTCATAAGGAAAGCCCCTGATGAGGTGCGAACAAAGGCACGAAACATGTCGGGCAAAATAGAGAAAATAAAGTAGTTGAACAAAAACGAATGGTGTTCGTTTATATATATATAAAATGAGTGTCTTATTTGTTGAATGTTAGGTTCGCATAATTTTCTATCTCCTAGAAGTCCACTAAAAATATCTATTCCCCTTACCTTCTATAAGCCCACTAAAAACATCTATTACCCTTAACTAGTAGATGCTCACTAAAAACATCTATTCCCCTTAACTACTAGAAGCCCACTAAAAACATCTATTCCCCTTAACTACTAGATGTCCACTAAAAACATCTATTCCCCTTAACTACTAGAAGCCCACTAAAAACATCTATTCCCCTTAACTACTAGAAGCCCACTAAAAACATCTATTCCCCTTAACTACTAGAAGCCCGTTAAAAACATCTATTCCCCTTAACTACTAGAAGCCCACTAAAAACATCTATTCCCCTTAACTACTAGAAGCCCGTTAAAAGTATCTATACCCCTTAACTACTAGAAGCCCACTAAAAACATCTATTCGCCTTAACTAGTAGAAGCCCGTTAAAAACAACTATTCCCCTTGACTACTAGATGCCCACTAAAAAAATCTATTCCCCTTAACTACTAAAAGCCCGTTAAAAACATCTATTCCCCTTAACTACTAGAAGCCCACTAAAAACATCTATTCCCCTTAACTACTAGAAGCCCGTTAAAAATATCTATACCCCTTAACTACTAGAAGCCCACTAAAAACATCTATTCGCCTTAACTAGTAGAAGCCCGTTAAAAACATCTATTCCCCTTGACTACTAGATGCCCACTAAAAACATCTATTCCCCTTAACTACTAAAAGCCCGTTAAAAACATCTATTCCCCTTAACTACTAGAAGCCCGTTAAAAATATCTATACCCCTTAACTACTAGAAGCCCACTAAAAACATCTATTCTCCTTAACTACTAGAAGCCCGTTAAAAACATCTATTCCCCTTAACTACTAGAAGCTCACTAAAAACATCTATTCTCCTTAACTACTAGAAGCCCGTTAAAAACATCTATTCCCCTTAACTACTAGAAGCTCACTAAAAACATCTATTCCCCTTAACTACTAGAAGCCCGTTAAAAATATCTATACCCCTTAACTACTAGAAGCCCACTAAAAACATCTATTCTCCTTAACTACTAGAAGCCCGTTAAAAACATCTATTCCCCTTAACTACTAGAAGCTCACTAAAAACATCTATTCTCCTTAACTACTAGAAGCCCGTTAAAAACATCTATTCCCCTTAACTACTAGAAGCTCACTAAAAACATCTATTCCCCTTATCTACTAGAAGCCCTTTAAAAACATCTATTCCCCTTAACTACTAGAAGCCCATTAAACAAAAAAATTTCTTCGAGCGCCTACAAGTCTACTGAGAAAAATCAATTTTTAATTTCTTCTAACTCCTAGAAGCCTACTAAAAAGGGGATATTTTTCGTTTAGGGATTTCCTATCCAGAGGCCTAATGTAAGCACGTTCTGTTTATCTCTCCAGCTGATAGCTGAGGATATTTCCAGGGGTCAGGTCGGGGGTCTAAGGGTTGGACATTAAAATTCTACCTGGGGGAGAAGATTCGGAAAACGTGATCTAGTAAAACCTTCCTTCGGGGTAACCATCTTTAACAAGACCGATGAATAATTTTTAGTACTTCCTTAGAAATTTATGCAGGAGAAAGCTCTTGCATAATAGATGATGCCGCTTCAAATAATCAAAAATGATAACAAACTGAAATCAGGATTTTTTTTTTTTTTTTGAGAATTCTCAAGGGGAGTAGGTTTTGAAATTGATTATGAGAAAGAGTTTTCACGAATTCCTTGTATATTTCAAAATTCTCATATTTAGACTCTTCCCTTAACTCTCTAAATAAAACCACAAAAACATATATTTACTAATAGCGCCTGCATAATTGTTCTATATTTATTTATATTTAAATTATCTACTATATATTTGTCAAATACCACTCACTGACCTATCATCGCCCAGCCCAAACCACTTGACAGAAAAATTTGAAATTTTGCATGACACTCCCTTTAAAGGTCTAAACAGCCTCTAAGAAAGGTTTTTTCGATATTCAAATTTTTAGAGGAGTTTGAATTTTTAGTTGGTTAGAGCATGCAAGCCTAGGCAACATGCGTTGCTAGCACGATAACAGGTCAGCTGTTAACGTACTGTATATATTTCATAGTATTATTTTTAATTGCGGTTAATATCAACTGTGATGGCAGACCTTAATTACTAGAAATAAACTGTGATTTTGTCCCTCATAGAGTTTAGGCTATACCTGGTGAATTGCGAATATGTTCAGAATGGCTCCTTCACGCTAAAGCACATTTATTGGTTTTGACATACAATTAGGAATTCAAATATTTTTTTCTTGTAAAACAACGAGGTACCATTTTAAAGCTTTTTAAATAAGGCAACTTTTGAGGTGGAGGCAAACCTCTAAGGCTACAAATAGCTGATTAAGAAAATATTGAATAATTTAAGAAAACACTAATAACAATAGTTCACATCTATATGGCTTATAATTTACATAATGATAGTTCAATAACGGTTGCTTCTTATTGGAAATTTAATGTAGATTTTAAAAATTTGGTTGTTATTTACGATATATTAAGTAAAAATCCGGAAAACACCGTTGTTTATAAAAAAAACAAACATAATTATTAAAATGGACAAAAGATTAGGTTGCTCCTCTTCATTTTCAGATAGAACGCTCATTTTGGCGCCACTGAACTACAAATGATATGCAGAATAAATCCCTAAAATTACGACATCTCAATGCGGGACACCCTGTATAACAGCGTTAATTTTGATGATATATTATTTAATGCAATAAAATAACTACTTTCTGCCGTGACGAAGCACGTGAAGGGTTATTTATCATATTGATTTGTATCATAGAAAATCAAATTTTCACGTGAATGCTGGTTCATCAGACCATACATAACACCTTGAAGGAGTGAAATCGCATTAGTAGCAAAAAACTATAAATAAATAATAACACTGGACAAAAAAAAATATTTTTGGAACGTTTCCTTCACTTCAAGAGTCAAATCTTACTAATTTTGGGTTGAAAAAAACCAAAATGACAAAGAAACAATTTTATTAGCTGTAGTTTCTGTGATACACCATGGGCCAAAATATATTACGTTAACAAATTGAGACAAATCTGTAAATTTTAAACCATAAGTTTATCAATATTATAAATTAATTTGGATTTATTAAATAGTAGGTAATTTTTTTTAAGAGTTGAAAATTAATGGGAGAATACTTGGTAGGTTGGATATTATTACCATGATGTGGATTTCATGGCTGTCTCTTGTAGACGAGTTGTGGAGCATCCCTACACACTCACCAATAGTAATCTGCAAGCATTCATTCATTCCAACGGCCCTGATATCTTTGTTCCATTACAGAAATATCCTGATGGAATCTCTTACCGTGGTCATCACTCACCGCACCACAACTAGGAGGGAAAATGTCTAGATGAGAGTGGAGAAAATGAATTTTGATAGACATGTTGCATCCAAGTTCATGATATTTTTGTACAAGTATCCTCACCAACTCAACATAGTTATCTTCTCATTGGTTCCCCAAAAACCTTTAATAACTCCCTTGAACGCATTCCAAGCTTTCTTTTCTTTGCCCTCCAAGAGTCAGGATGGTTAAACGCAGGATCCTTCACAAGCTACCGAATTTTTGGCCCAACAAAAACACCTTCCTTAACTTTTGCATCACTTAAGAAAGCAAATTTTTCTCTCAAATATCTAAAGGCCTCTTTTTCTTTGTTAATGCCTCTGACAAAGTTTTTCATCAAACCCAGTTTTATATGTAGTGGTGGAAGAAATATATCTTTCGGGTCGACGAGAGGCAGGGCAACAACATTTTTTTCACTAGGGCCAAGATTTCTTGCAGGCCAGTCTGTTTGAATATAATGTAATTTCTTATCCCTACTGTCCCACATACATAAAAAAAAGCAGTATTTAGTATACCCCAGTTGCATTCCTAAAAGTATAGTGATGACCTTTAGATCACCATAGATTAACCACTTGTGTTCAGCATATTTGATTGAATGGAGGAGGGCTTTCATGTTTTCATGAGTCTCTTTCATGTATATAACCTCAAAATAGCTGTACAACGTTTGGTTTTGTCAGTTAACAGGTGGACCAACATCCAAAAACTAAATTTCTCAACAAGTGAAAATTGAGCATGTAAAAAGTGACATGTTACTGTATCTTGAAAACCAGAGCTAATCGGTCATTTTCGAGGTGATTTTTGAACTCAGGGGGTGAAAATACATAAAAATTGGCTATTTTTAAGCCCGAAACAAATTCATTGTTGTTCAGTGTAATTTTGCGGGAGATGGTGGGTTCAATCTCCGCCTGCGGCTGGAATTTTCTCATCCCACGGCTCGTTGGGAAAACTCCTCGCAGCACCCTGGATGTCGTCGCTAACGGCCTAGATGTAAAGCGCCGTAACAAAAAAAAAATAAAAAAAAAAATGGTTATCAGTAAAATTAGCTTATTATTGCAAAATCAGCAAGAAGTATAAAAAATAAATGCTTTCAAGCTTCCCAATGTTACTATGAGTTAGAATTGTATAAAATCTCGCTAAAATGACGCAGTTCCCTTCCTAGTATAAATACACGGATCAAGTGAAGCTAGTTTGTAGGTGACTTCACGGTTTGAACATGGCCACCTGGTAGCTGGTTAGTGCATCTATTTGCGGTTATCGAACATGCCCGTTGCATTTAATCAGTACTGGGATGGTTTCGGGTGCATTCAGCCATCGTGTGTGCATAAGATACACCTAAATACAGCCTGCATTAACTATGTTGGGGGGTTTTCGTGTAATCCTAGTCCATGCTTTCAGATAGGATCTGAAGGGTTAATTATACCTTGTGTCATCAAAATCAATCTTACTTTCTCCAATTTATCACAGACAAATCGAATGGGTGACCGATCACGTGATGTTGGTATTATAAAGGGTGGGAGCTTGTTGATAGCCCGGCGTTAGTAGCGGAAACAAAAATAAAAATAAAAAAAAATCAATATTTTTCAAATCTTTGTCATAAGTTTCACACGGGATTTTAAAGCATCAACAACCACCAAGTTCAAATTCTTCGCAAACTAAATGGCGTTGTGTCATACGAACGGAAATCCTCTCTTTTTACGGGCAATAGCATTGAAACGGCAATTTTTAATCTAGAACCAACAACTAAAATTATTTCATTTTCCCAAAACTTTTCCTGTCTATTAATAATATTTTTTTTTTTTCGATTACTTCCTTAACCTCAAATGTATCCAAAATTTGAACACCACAGTTTAAATAAATTTGAAACATAAATGCTCAGTAGAAAATATCCCAATTCAAAGTACCACGGTTCAAAGTACCAAAACCGAAAATCAGTTACAAATATTTTTCCCTGTTTGTGGAATTTTTATAACCACCCAATGTTTATAACTTTCCAACCTTCTAGTTGCCTTTCTTATGAATACATATGAATACTAATACTTCTCTCATCGTATTTTAACAGTTAAAAATAACCTGTGACACTAAGATTTATTTTTTCGGGACTGATATACTTCCGGAAAATTAATTGGCCTCTCAACTCTTTCATACCTCCAACAAGGTACCTAATCGAAGGTTTCTATGCTTATTAGGTGGTATTTATTAAATTATTTACACATTTTCCCTTCACTAAGAGTTCATTACTGACGTGCTGTGACTAAATCGGATCCGATCGGGTCGGTTCCGATGTGGGCACTCACGTCGGCCGTTGTCGGACAAACGAAATGGGATGGGATCGGGAGAAATACGGTTCCAATTTAGGTGTAGCCTAAGTAAACCTATAAAATGAGTACATTCAAGCAAATTAACTCGAAAATGTAAGCGTTACGATTTTTTCACGTGAATTTCGCTCCAAAAGACATGTTCCGGTGGACGGATTCTGATCATTAGGCTTTTGTTCTCCTTTCAAATCCGATGAAAGATTTTTGAACCTAATTGCATCAAAATCAGACCATTTTTGAAGCTATAAGAGAGCGAACAGACAAATATATTCAAGACCATCTCTACCGAACGGGTCAAAATAACGAAGAAAGTTGCTGAAGAAGCAAACAGGCTGTAAATGTCGACAAGGCTAGATGGTTTGATAGAGAATGTCTTGTTTTGCTGTAATCCAGAAGATATGTTTTGCTGATAACAGCCCTATATGCAGTAATGAGACCAGTGTCCCGATCTACGATATGAGTCCTGGAAAAGGGTAGCAAGGCTGGAGCTGGAACGAGGCATTAGGTTCGGGAGAGGAAATTGAAACGACCGACTGGAGAGGACATGGAATTGGATACAAGCTACTCATGGACCTTCGTTCTTCAGTTCTGGCTTTTGTCTGACTATTTGCATCAGGATCAAGGTTCTTTCTAAATCCTACAAACAACGAGAGGTTCTTCTATTCCAGAATTCATTCCTAGGAGAAAGTTAACCACAGAGATTGCGAAGATAGATGAGGTCGGGGCTCGGGCACGTGGTTAATAAAAGTCCACTTCGCAGGAACTGCGTCATATAAGCGTGTTTCCAATTACATCTCTAGTGCCAAAAGTAAAGGAACATAAGTATGTATTTATTGATAGGTTCTGATCTTTCATGAAATATATAAAACAAATTCTCAAAGAGGGGAAGATTTTAGACCCCGCACACAAGCGGCTCTAGACGAACATTTCTGGGTGGGCTAATTTAGTATAGGCTTACCACCGTGCCTGGGGGTGTAGAACCAAATTTTTATAACCAGGCACCAGGAAATAATTAAGGAGGTATCTGATAAACTCTGAACACACATTAATTAGAACTTATTACTATTAATTTGCCTAAACAATTTATTTTCTCCCCCCCCCCCCAAGCCCTCCCCTTTACCCAACACTATCCCCGCAACAGAACCTCTTTTCCCTTCGGAATCGGACCATACTTCAAATGAACTTCTTCATTAGAAAGCATGTCAATCACCTCCTAAAGTTTGGTTACTTAGACTTGAATACATATATGTTTATATAAATACATATATACAGTAGACTCTCCCTAATCCAGCGTCGTCGGGACCGGGATGCAGTCGGATTAGGGAAAACTCCGGATTAAAGGATTCATTTGTCACTTACGTGTTTGAAACCCCATTATTATTTGAGTATATAATATGTACCATTTTCAATATATTTATTTGCATATTAAAGTTAAATTTAGCTACTGAATTAAAATAAATTCAAAATATGTAAACCCTTGCTGGTGTATATCACAGGAATTACAGCCGCAGGTGCCTTAGTAGAAACATTTATTTTCTTAGTAGAAACACAAGTTCCTACCTCTAAATCAAACATAGATCCCTTCTTTGATTTCCATTCAATGAAATACCACGAAACAAATGTTTGACTAGCTAGGAAAGGAAGGTTTTCTTGGGACTCATTCCTCTCGGAAACTGCCGGATTAGTAAAAGCGACGTATAAGAGATCGCCGGATAAGTGAAAGACTACTATATATATATATATATATATATATATATATATATATATATATATATACCCATATACCCATATATATATATATATATATATATATATATATATATATATATATATATAGACAGAGAGAGAGAGACCTGAGATCAAATCCTGAGCAAGCACTAAAGATTTTTATCTTCTACCGTCGTCGTTCGTGGGTTGGCTACGGCAACCCTGACCGTCTCTAGGTCCAACCAGCCTTTAATTAAATTAATAATGGATACATTATTCAACATCAATTACACCATTCCTTGGGAAAGTGGTAAAATGTCGGATACGAAGACTGGGATATGGAGTCATATTTCCCCCACCACTCCCCGGCACCTATCCACGAACCTCCACCACCAAATTCACAACATAAATATGCGCCGAACCCATTACCAGCGAGGAACCAACAACACCCCATCCCATCAACCCTAGAGGTCCCGGGCAGGGTAACCCGAGAACTAACAAGACTACAATATCCCGTCGCGGTTTATTAATTAAAGCAAGCCGGAGAGTATGGAAATGGAGTTAGGGTGGGCCGTGTTTAGGGATCGAAACGCCAGAACCACCTCAAAGGTCCGACTACCAAATTTATTTACGAATAATGCGGAAGGTTTCATGTGGGCATGTTGTAAAATTGATTTAAATTTGAGAGAGTCTGGTGCAGACGTATAGGAGAATGGAAGGAACGAGGAAAAGCTAGTTGGGATGAAAAGCAGTGGTTTTAGTGAAATATAACGGAAATTCATTGGTACGTTATAAAAAACATAAAAAAAATGGTTTGTGCTGGACGTTTCATAGAATCAACCTGTATCATATATTAGGGACACCACATAAAACCTTAATCAAATATCTGTTTCTCTAAACCTTCCAGCAGTTGCGCCCACTGTTGGAACACGGGCGGTCGCGGCACTGTTGGAACACGGGCGGTCGCGGCACTGTTGGAACACGGGCGGTCGCGGCACTGTTGGAACACGGGCGGTCGCGGCACTGTTGGAACACGGGCGGTCGCGGCACTGTTGGAACACGGGCGGTCGCGGCACTGTTGGAACACGGGCGGTCGCGGCACTGTTGGAACACGGGCGGTAGCGGCACTGTTGGAACACGGGCGGTCGCGGCACTGTTGGAACACGGGCGGTCGCGGCACTGTTGGAACACGGGCGGTCGCGGCACTGTTGGAACACGGACGGTCGCGGCACTGTTCATGTTATTTTGTTTAAACGTCTATTTATTTATTTTTTTCTTTAATATTATGTTACTTATTGTAGTTACGTCTTTATTGTAGACAGATATATAATTGGTAATGTAAATAAACTCATTTTATCTTTTAAAACAAATTTATTGCATAAAACATCATTTTTTTTTTTTTTAATATTTAATTTAAAATAAGACTGACAATTTTAATTTGTATAAACATTAATGTCTGAACACACATTAAAAAACAATTCATCATTAAAAATTATTTAAATAAAAGTAATAATATACATGGTAATTAAATGCTAAGAATATAATTCTTGCGATCTATTCAGTCAAATCTGTGTGCTGTTCCCTTTTATTGGATATAATGCAAATTGATTCAAGCTTTATATGTAAATTTATTACATGTAATATAAGTTATTTTTGTGTTTATATTTTTTTGTCCCCCACAAACATGATATTGCCCTTTCTTTTTCTTCGGAGGTGGTTTTCCATTGTTGCTTCTTGACTCCTTGGGAATTTTCTTAACAAAAATTGTTTTTATCGAAATGAAGTGACGGAATGCTTGCTCTGGACTGCAGTAGTTCAGTCATGAGGTGAAATGCATTCTTGCATTGCGTGCGCCATCAAGCTCTTCGAACGGTTTACATGCTATAACTGAGGAATGCGTGAAAGGGTATAACACCACTCGTCAATGTAGGCGTGGCAGGGTTTTTCCTTGGAATAAGTGAGGTCGGTGGGCCGTAGGGTTTCCCGGCAATTTCTTATAATACGAAATGTTGACTATGGTGCACTCAGTGTGCCAGCGCGACTGCTGGAGGTTTCAGCTACGAAATGTTTGAACTTGGACATTATTTCTCGTTGACGCAGTAAATTTGGTTTGAAATATCTTCCATATGTTCATTTCTATTTACCTATATTAATGATAAACTCTCGGGCAAAGAGGAAGGTTATACATGGCTAAGACAATCAAAAAATGAGACTTGTCCTAAAGTCTACTGAAACGACACTATAAAAATGTCAAGGATAGAACACAAGTGCCATATTAAAGAAAGAGTAAAGTAAATGCAAAAATTCCCTGAATGGGACCTCCTGGCAAGTTCCTATTCCCTGAATGGGACCTCCTGGCATGTTCCTATTCCCTGAATGGGACCTCCTGGCATGTTCCTATTCCCTGAATGGGACCTCTTGGCATGTTCCTATTCCCTGAATGGGACCTCCTGGCAAGTTCCTATTCCCTGAATGGGACCTCCTGGCATGTTCCTATTCCCTGAATGGGACCTCCTGGCATGTTCCTATTCCCTGAATGGGACCTCCTGTCAAGTTCCTATTCCCTGAATGGGACCTCCTGGCATGTTCCTATTCCCTGAATGGGACCTCCTGGCATGTTCCTATTCCCTGAATGGGACCTCCTGGCAAGTTCCTATTCCCTGAATGGGACCTCCTGGCATGTTCCTATTCCCTGAATGGGACCTCCTGGCATGTTCCTATTCCCTGAATGGGACCTCCTGGCATGTTCCTATTCCCTGAATGGGACCTCCTGGCATGTTCCTATTCCCTGAATGGGACCTCCTGGCATGTTCCTATTCCCTGAATGGGACCTCCTGGCAAGTTCCTATTCCCTGAATGGGACCTCCTGGCATGTTCCTATTGCCTGAATGGGACCTCCTGGCAAGTTCCTATTCCCTGAATGGGACCTCCTGGCATGTTCCTATTCCCTGAATGGGACCTCCTGGCATGTTCCTATTCCCTGAATGGGACCTCCTGGCATGTTCCTATTCCCTGAATGGGACCTCCTGGCATGTTCCTATTCCCTGAATGGGACCTCCTGGCATGTTCCTATTCCCTGAATGGGACCTCCTGGCATGTTCCTATTGAATGTAGAAGAGAACTTGGTAGTGTAGACTGCATTCCTCAATAATTTACTTAAAATAACCTATGTAGGTCAAATAAAAACATGAATAGTTCTGCTCTTTTACATTTGTATAGATCCAATGTTTCTATTATTAATTTTGTAATTAACTTTTTTTGCAGAGTCTTGTGTAGGTATGCGTGGTACTACAATAATTAATAAATACACAAAAACTTCATATTTTCATCTATTGATATTAATGAATACCGGTCGTAATTTCTGTATTATTGTAACGAAATTCGGTATATGTCGTGTGTATCTAAAAGTAGTGTTGTAAAAATGAACTAAATCGGTTGATTAGAATTTGGGTTTTACTCTGTATTATGTTCAAATTGAATTGCCGCCACCAATGCTCGAGTTGTAACTTCTACCACTAGGAGCGCCGTGGACGCTGTATCCAGCTTCTCCTCTACATTGAGTCAGCTCTTCATAGCAAATATAGATTATTTTAAGCAAATTATTCAGTAATACAATACTCTACCCATATTCTGAGAAAATTGCTTAGTTTTTGATATGTGGTCCCGCTAAAAATATTGCCTGCTCCCCTTGGCTAATAGCCTAGATGTCGAAGAACCGTTAAAAAAAATTAGGGGCAACCTTTAAACTAACCTTTCTTCGGGATAACCTTCTTTTGTTTGAAAACTGCCGACTTATTTTAGCATCAGCTAGATTTATCACTCATTATCTTTTGTAAGTAGCAAGAGATTACCTCTAATCATCTAATTTTTTATCTTTTATTCTATCATACATTATTCTTTAACGTATTATCATGTAATCAGAACCATATTATGTATAAGAAGTCAAGGAAGGGAAAAAGTTCGGCAAGGAAAAAATCAATACGATTTTTGTAAAAATCTGTATTAAGGACGTTTCGGCTACTATTTGGTAGCCTTCGTCAGCTAAAAGAAAAAAATACAAATGCAGAATTAATAAACAGAATAGGTAAACTTATGAAATATTTCACTAGTATTTCTAAAGTGTGAATGAATGAATATAGCCTTTTAATAACAAAAAATATATAATAAATAAATAGAAAATTGATAAATAAATGAATAACTTTGCCTCTAATAAATAAATAATAATATAATACTTTGTTTATATTTGTAAGTAACAATTTTGTAGGGCCTCCCGTATTCCTGGGGTAATACATAGACTATTTTGTAGGGCCTCCCGTATTCCTGGGGTAATACATAGACTATTTTGTAGGGCCTCCCGTATTCCTGGGGTAATACATAGACTATTTTGTAGGGCCTCCCGTATTCCTGGGGTAATACATAGACTATTTTGTAGGGCCTCCCGTATTCCAGGGGTAATACATAGACTATTTTGTAGGGCCTCCCGTATTCCTGGGGTAATGCATAGACTATTTTGTAGGGCCTCCCGTATTCCTGGGGTAATACATAGACTATTTTGTAGGGCCTCCCGTATATATAAAGTGAGACAACTCAATAATCTATTTTATTCACAACGTCATAGTTATGACTATGAAAGACATGGTAAATATCTCTTTATCAACCATCAATACTGTATGTACCTAGCTTCAGAGCTTGTGCACCAGAGGGCACTTGTGTCACCCTTCCTGTCTTAATCCAAAGGCTAGGCGAGAGTGACTCATTTTCAGTTGAGTTCTGTCACTTTAGAAATACTAGTGCGATATGATAGTTCTACAAGTACTAATCACCTACAAGAACACTTTTTTTTTGTTGTAAACACCAATAAGTAAAAGACCTAAATAAACAGATAAGTGAAGAACAGTTTTTCCCCCTAGAACTTAGTTAAGTTTAAAGTAAGTTATGTTAAAGTATGGACAGATAATTAAAAAAAAATTAACTTAAATAAGTACCGGGACAGCTGTACAAGATCATGTGAGCAAGAACCAATGAGAGTTTTATTCACGCTGCCATTTAAACCGGGACAGCTGTACAAGATCATGTAAGCAAGAACCAATGAGAGTTTTATTCACGCTACCATTTAAACCGGGACAGCTGTACAAGATCGTGTGAGCAAGAACCAATGAGAGTTTTATTCACGCTGCCATTTAAACCGGGACAGCTGTACAAGATCGTGTGAGCAAGAACCAATGAGAGTTTTTTTCACGCTGCCATTTAAACCGGGACAGCTGTACAAGATCATGTAAGGAAGAACCAATGAGAGTTTTTTTCACGCTGCCATTTAAACCGGGACAGCTGTACAAGATCATGTAAGCAAGAACCAATGAGAGTTTTTTTCACGCTGCCATTTAAACCGGGACAGCTGTACAAGATCATGTAAGCAAGAACCAATGAGAGTTTTATTCACGCTGCCATTTAAACCGGGACAGCTGTACAAGATCATGTGAGCAAGAACCAATGAAAGAGCAGGCTCTCATTCACTCTTACTGTTACACGCAGTGTATTGCAGTCTATCATAGGCAGCATTTATTTTCATGTTACTGATAATTAAACCCCACAAAAGTGTCTGCCCTTTTGTAATTATTTTCAAATATGTTTATTGAAGGCGCATTTTAAATCGCAGCGTGAATAAAGAACTTCATTTAATAGTAAAAATAAAAACTGGCTACGTTTTTTTTATTATTATTTACATTTTAACCCCGTTAAAAGTGTCTGCCTGATTTATTATTCATTGTAAAATTGCCTTAATTTGCAATTTTTTTTCACATTAATAATAGTTGGCTTCTGAATAAAACACTATGTTTGTGTAATATTGTTTTGCACCTTTCCCTTATGCGCAGTACCTGGTGCTCCAAGGAAACACGTACTTACCTTCTTTTCTAACCAAGCGGTACATTATAGCAAAATTTCAAGGTGCATAAAACACTTCATGAAAAGTGCGTTAACAGCTCTCCGACTATGTTTAAAATGTAGAGGAAGGATACGTCCATAAGAAGAACTCGGAGTAAGAAGTAGAGGAAATCGATGAAGGAGGGGGGGGGGCGCAGGAGTAAGGAAGAATAAGGCTATCCCCCCTCACCCATTTAGCAGATAACAAACAGGACTGGTTATATGAATTTATCACCAACTAATAAAACGGTTATCTCAAGAAACAGCTGTTCTACAGCCTTGTTTATAACATACATCGACCATTTTCTCTCATTCTACTGGATCTCTTCAGACATAGATTCAATAATACAGTACCAGACTACATACATATCTATTTTTGTCTGATAAAGTTAAGTTTAATTAGAGAATTAAAAAATTACAGATGTATTATGTAATAAAATGTCCCTCACGCGGGAGTCAAGAATAACCAAGGACGTTCATCTGGAATTATTCCTCGCGGCGCCGAAATTCTGATAAACAATGCCTATGCATAGAAACTGCGTCATGCACGAACCAAATAAAACACAAAACGCCACACTTTAAATTGGTGAAAGCACACGACGGATTAGAAGGAAAAGAGATACCTAACTCACTCCTAAAACCAGCTTCCAAAGACAATAATATACTAGTAACATACAACGAAATATCTGAAACACACATAAAACATATACACAACAATAGAACGTACACTCATTTCATTTGCACCAAACATAATATGTTTGGTAGGTAGTAAGTGGCTATATATTATATAGCCACTTACTACCTACGAAAAAGTACTTGTAGTGACTTCTACACGACACAATGATTAACTGGACACAGAACGATAAAAACATAGTCACACAAGCTAAATATAACTAACAACTCTTGCGATAACAGAACACCACAGACAAAAAACAAAATATAAGATGTAGGCCCATTACAGATAAACTCTGTTTGGCCAAATAAGTAATATTGAAATTATTCAAGTTTCAGAAATATTTTGAAGAAGGCATACATTAGCTTAAAGCCAATCGATACACCCCAAAACAAACAAAAAATGAAAATAAGAATGAAATTTGAAATAAGCTAAAAATTAATTTATATCGTTTTTATTTATTAATTACCTAGTCAATGTAATGAGAAATCATAATTCTACTATAAAGAAACTATACGATGTAACTGTATAAAATGCATGTTATATACCTACTTTAATATATTATTATCTTAATTTATTCTTTAAAGTGAATCCTAAAACATAATATTCCTTTTGTCTTATTTGAAGGGATCGGGGCAAAATATGCCAAGTAACATTTTCCTTATTTTGAGTTAAAGAAGTTTTAAAATCCAATCAAATCTTGAAATATTACAAGAGTAAATATTAACAAGGTTTCTGCAGTAATTGTTACTCCACTTAATTAGGAATGACTTACCTTAGTATTTTGCATTTATTTATAAAAAGTTTGCCCTGAAATAAGTTTTTAAAAACCAAAAGTTGCCAAAATGTTGTGGCTTGGCACGTTATTAACTCAATAAAATTAACAATGTGGAAGATTCAAGGTTAAAGTATAACACATTTTTAAGGATTAAAGAAAATATGTTATTACTTTATGATAATAAAAATAAACTCGTAAATATTATTAATTATAAATCAATTAGTAAAGAACATTTTAAAAAGCAAAATTACTTTTTACTAATTAATTTTACTAGTAATTTTACTAACTAAAAACACACAAATTATTAAAATTTTGTCAACAAAATTCTTTTTTGTTTTATTCTACTTTAAGGCGCGCCTTCAGAATCAGATACAAGATTAAAATAGAACTGGTGATGTATTTTAGGTCTAGAAGTTTTTTTACATCTGCAATTTTGTTTTTGTAGATTTTCCTTATACCACAATATTTTTTTCCCCCGAGGGTGATCTATGCAGTGTCACCTCTCTTCCTACTTTGTACTAGTACAAAGTTCATCAAAATCCTGATTCACGCGCCTTTTTAATTTCATAATCCATGGATTTTTTTGTTCAAATTTGAAGCAGATTATATTAATAAACTGAAATTCTGTACCACTAATACATTTTTTCCTTGAGTTTAGTAATCAAGATTTTAGCTGAGATAAGTAAAAAAAAAATTGTGTTGGTCAGACATTGGCCTACAGATTTTCATTTTTTAATAGTATGCAATGGTAAACCATGGAATAGAAAAAAACAACATGCTTGTAAAGTTAATATTCAATCCAAAGTTAAAACATAAGCTAAGTAGGGTAAACCAGAGAGTTATTGACACCCAGTACAGTTATTGACACCCAGTACAGTTATTGACACCCAGTACAGTTATTGACACCCAGTACAGTTATATTCATAATGTTAAAAAAGAAGAAATATTTTAATTGATTTTTATATTACATTAAAGTTTATGATATGTTTGTGATATTATTTCCTTATAATGACCTATTATAACATAAGAAAAAAAAAATGTTATGAGTGGGGTGTCAATAACTGTAGTGTCAATAACCCATCCACAGGGTGTCAATAACTAGATTTTGCTCTTTTTACCATAATTATTGCCATATGTTAAAATGTATTGAACTTTTGAAGGAAAAATCCACTTGAGTCTTTCAAAGGATAGATAAAGAGGAGCTATAGCAAGTTTCAATTTGATCCCTTCATAAAAAGTTTTTTTTTTTTAATTTTGCGGCAGAAATGTAGTCTTATGGGTGTCAATAACTGTCCGGTTTACCCTATAAGTAGATTATTTATTTTGGATAAAATAGTGCTGAGCAACACTCCCTTCAAATTCGCTTTCAGAAAGTATTTCATGTATTTCTTGGTCGTATATAAACTCTGGATCTTCACTAGAGTTATGAAAACATTCTCCAGAATCACTTGAAAACATAAGTTTTCTCTTGCACGCTCTCTTGCTTAATGAATAAGTATATTGCCCCAAATCTTTAGTTGAAATAGTTAGGGGCAACTAGATTAAGTAGCATACAGAGCACTTTGCAGCCATATTTTAGTATCCGACTTACATGGAACCCTCACACGAGACTGAAAAGACAAGAACTGAACAAACGATACGGACTACTTAGACGACTTCTTGGACACTCATCTAAATTATCGATACAGAACAAACTAACGATATACAAAATAATCATCCGACCAATATGGACATACGGACTTGAACTCTGGGGATCTGCAAAACCATCTAACATCAACAGAATACAGGCATTCCAGTCAAAAGTACTTCGTAAAATTGTAAATGCTCCTTTCTATGTTTCCAACAAAACCCTACACAATGACCTCAACATCCCATTTGTCCTTGACCTCGCTAAAACCCGATTCCAAATGTTCCACTCCAAATTGTCTTATCATCCTAATCCTGAAGGTCTATCCTTATCATCCGAATCCCATCCAGACAATCCTCCCAGGCGGCTCAAGAGACAGTGGCCTCGAGACAATTTAATCATCTGATCTTATCGTGACCATTAAAACATTTTCCAAGACATCTCATTGTATGTCTTTATTATTTATTTTTTCTTTTCTTTTATTTTACTTTTACCGTTTTGTCAAATTGTACATAATATCTGCATGAACAGACTTGATTATTGTACTGCTAATAATTGTACAGATTTCAAATAAACAAATAAAAAAAAAAATAAAAAAAAAATATATATATTTTAGTATATTTTGCATCACAGGCTGATAGACCCACATATGTAATATTCACCATATGGCAGCTACAGCTAAGTTTTGTTAAAAATCTTGCTTGGCACAATTTTGCCCCGACCCTTCATTTATTGGATAGGATTATTGAAATATGACGATTACACCATCCCTCATCTATGTTGTAACTCCAGTATTGTATCATGTATGTCAATAACTCCAGATTGCCACCGTTCCTAAAAATCCGTCCATCCAATATTTTAATGAGTAGTTACGAGCGTTACTTAAACCCACTCTACCATAAGGAGATCCTCTAATATCTAATATTCCATATTGTCCACTATTAACCCCTTAAAGCCTAGTATACACTTAGCAAAAACAGGGTTTGAGCCTGAGGATATTGGAAGCTAAACCACTACCTGGGATAACTGAACCCTCTCCTCATCCCTATCTTCTTCTAGAGGGTTTTAGTAGCTGGGAGGTTTTAGAGTAGCCGAGAGCAATCTCTTGTTCAATAACCCTTTTTATACAACATACAGTGGATAAAGTTGGTAGACCATTAGACTCAAGTTCTGTAAGATTTTATTTCCCAGTATCGTCGTTTGGGGATCAGATTCGGGTATATGTATATATATATATATATATATATATATATATATATATATATAATAAATGCAGAAAACACATACTCTCGCATAAAAGTATAGAGTTGTTTAGTGGCGGCGCTGTGTCTAGTGAAAGGAACCCTCTTTTTTTACAGTCTACAGGTGGAAATTTTTAATTTAATATTTTTAATTTTAAAGGCTCAATTGGTGTGATCTATTCCTCAGACCTTAATAAGTCCTTTATTTATTTATCCATTTAACGTTTCGGCCTTCAGGCCATTTCCAATATCTGGAAGTAAAATAAAGTAAGTGTTACAAAAAACTTAATATTATCTTATTAAATAATTTATAATAATTTAACCCTATGTCAAATATTTTAGTCTATAGTTTACCTACTTACCATTGACATAGGGTTAAATTATTTAATAAGACGGTTAATTTAAGTTTTTTGTAACACTTACTTAATTTTACTTCTAGATATTGAAAATGGCCTGAAGGCCGAAACGTTAAATGAATAAATAAATAAAGGACTTTAGATAATTAAGGCCTGAGGAATAGATCAAACCAATTGAGCCTTTAAATTAGACTGACCTCAGAATTCCTTCCTTTTTTTTTTTGATGAAAAAAAAGGATAATTTAAAAAAAAAAGACAATTTTTAATTTTTAAAAAAAGTTACAAGGTAGTACTACCACTTAATAGACAATACTTGACGTAAAATGACTTCGTAAATAAAATAACTATGACTTCTTTCTGAAAATCAACTTTTACCCTAAAGTAACCGATCCTAAACAGCTGATCAACAGTAGCCATGTTTAATCTTGACAATGGCCCTACATTCAGTCGGTGTTCTAGGGTTAAGAATGTAATTTTTATTTCAAGTACTCCTGAACATGCGTCAGAAATACTTGAAACGTGTAGAGCAAAATAAAGTATAGTTAATGATTGGTGTGTAGATATAAACAATTTGAATCTACGCTTCATTATAAAAAAACTTCTTAAAGTTTTCAACTGTTTAAAATTAAACCTATATCTATTAAACTATTAAAAATCATCTTTAAAACAAAACGCGTTTTCTTCGAGTGTCTTTGGTTGCATTTTTATGTCTTATCAAAATCATTTTTCTACAACAAAAAAAAAACATAAATTTTTGAAAACTTAAGAAAAAAGGATATAAGAGTGAATTCTAAAACGTCATCTAGAGAAGGAACATTACAAATTCGCAAGCCATTTGACATTTATTTCTCTCATTTATTCTGAGTGAAATAACTTTATAAAATCCATAAAAATATTACAAGAATTATTGTTAAGCTTTATATTATACTGGAGAGAGCGCCATCTGTTTCTCCTTAATCCCTTTCTTGTTTGTTGAGCAAAAGGAAATATTTCCATAAAGCAGAAATATTCAAGAGGAATCATCATATTCTAAGCACTTAATTTCCTTTTCCCTTTTACTGGGACGCTTGTTGCATTCTGATGCAGGGCAACACGCAATCTAACATAGCGTGTATATATATATGTACACAAAAATTTATATTCTTAAAAATTCAAATACAGCTCTTAATAAATAAACAGATCTTCAAGGGTGCAAACCGGCCGTTCAGGACTAGAGATGGGCGATCTGAATCGATCTTTTTAACACGATACATCGATTTTTTGACTGGATCTCCAAGGGCCGATCTTTTAAAGAATCGATCTACTGAGCATTCCTCCATCAGTGGGCGCCAATATTCCTCCAACTCATTAAGCGAATGGCGATGAGCCTCCATTCGGTATTTCATTCACTCAATCCGTTGGTGTCGTTCCAATGAAAGATTCTATAAAGAACATCCTAGAAATAATCCACAAAAAATGACCAATTTTTATAAAAGTGCTGTAAGGAAAAATTCATTAGCCGAGATGAGAACGGACTCCAATCCCCAACTTTCTTCAATTGATTCCATCAAATTGGCCGAGTTTAAGTTTTTTATTCTATTTAGCTTTAGAGCTGGAGGGGGGGAGTTCTTGTAGTTCCCGACAACTTCGAAACTAGTTTTTAACGCGATGAAAACTTAAAGTTTCTCTTTCGCTCAACAAGTAACAATCCTAATTAGAAACATTCAATTTCAGTTTAGTTTTTGGAACATAAATTAAACCGCCATAAATTTACATTAAGTAAACTATATATATATATATATATAAGATTAAACATCTGGAGAGAGATATTTACCTATAGGCACTCCGGAAACCAGTTTTGAACTACATGGTTTATTTGGAGTACTTTCGATGCAGGAGGGAATTAGCCTATGCAGAAACCTGATTTAAATACCTACCCGTAACATACCTATAGGCACTCCGGAAACCAGTTTTGAACTACATGGTTTATTTGGAGGACTTTCGATGCAGGAGGGAATTAGCCTATACAGAAACCTGATTTAAATACCTACCCGTAACATACCTATAGGCACTCCGGAAACCAGTTTTGAACTACATGGTTTATTTGGAGGACTTTCGATGCAGGAGGGAATTAGCCTATGCAGAAACCTGATTTAAATACCTACACGTAACATACCTATAGGCACTCCGGAAACCAGTTTTGAACTACATGGTTTATTTGGAGTACTTTCGATGCAGGAGGGAATTAGCCTATACAGAAACCTGATTTAAATACCTACCCGTAACATACCTATAGGCACTCCGGAAACCAGTTTTGAACTACATGGTTTATTTGGAGTACTTTCGATGCAGGAGGGAATTAGCCTATGCAGAAACCTGATTTAAATACCTACCCGTAACATACCTATAGGCACTCCGGAAACCAGTTTTGAACTACTTGGTTTATTTGGAGGACTTTCGATGCAGGAGGTAATTAACCTATACAGAAACGTGATTTAAATAACTACCCGTAACATACCTATAGGCACTCCGGAAACCAGTTTTGAACTACTTGGTTTATTTGGAGGACTTTCGATGCAGGAGGGAATTAGCCTATACAGAAACCTGATTTAAATACCTACCCGTAACATACCTATAGGCACTCCGGAAACCAGTTTTGAACTACTTGGTTTATTTGGAGGACTTTCGATGCAGGAGGGAATTAGCCTATACAGAAACCTGATTTAAATACCTACCCGTAACATACCTATAGGCACTCCGGAAACCAGTTTTGAACTACTTGGTTTATTTGGAGGACTTTCGATGCAGGAGGGAATTAGCCTATACAGAAACCTGATTTAAATACCTACCCGTAACATACCTATAGGCACTCCGGAAACCAGTTTTGAACTACATGGTTTATTTGGAGTACTTTCGATGCAGGAGGGAATTAGCCTATACAGAAACCTGATTTAAATACCTACCCGTAACATACCTATAGGCACTCCGGAAACCAGTTTTGAACTACTTGGTTTATTTGGAGGACTTTCGATGCAGGAGGGAATTAGCCTATGCAGAAACCTGATTTAAATACCTACCCGTAACATACCTATAGGCACTCCGGAAACCAGTTTTGAACTACTTGGTTTATTTGGAGTACTTTCGATGCAGGAGGGAATTAGCCTATACAGAAACCTGATTTAAATACCTACCCGTAACATACCTATAGGCACTCCGGAAACCAGTTTTGAACTACTTGGTTTATTTGGAGGACTTTCTATGCAGGAGGGAATTAACCTATACAGAAACCTGATTTAAATACCTACCCGTAACATACCTATAGGCACTCCGGAAACCAGTTTTGAACTACTTGGTTTATTTGGAGGACTTTCTATGCAGGAGGGAATTAACCTATACAGAAACCTGATTTAAATACCTACCCGTAACATACCTATAGGCACTCCGGAAACCAGTTTTGAACTACTTGGTTTATTTGGAGGACTTTCGATGCAGGAGGGAATTAGCCTATACAGAAACCTGATTTAAATACCTACCCGTAACATACCTATAGGCACTCCGGAAACCAGTTTTGAACTACTTGGTTTATTTGGAGGACTTTCGATGCAGGAGGGAATTAGCCTATACAGAAACCTGATTTAAATACCTACCCGTAACATACCTATAGGCACTCCGGAAACCAGTTTTGAACTACTTGGTTTATTTGGAGGACTTTCGATGCAGGAGGGAATTAGCCTATACAGAAACCTGATTTAAATACCTACCCGTAACAAACCTATAGGCACTCCGGAAACCAGTTTTGAACTACTTGGTTTATTTGGAGGACTTTCGATGCAGGAGGGAATTAGCCTATACAGAAACCTGATTTAAATACCTACCCGTAACATACCTATAGGCACTCCGGAAACCAGTTTTGAACTACTTGGTTTATTTGGAGGACTTTCGATGCAGGAGGGAATTGACCTATACAGAAACCTGATTTAAATACCTACCCGTAACATACCTAAAGGCACTCCGGAAACCAGTTTTGAACTACTTGGTTTATTTGGAGGACTTTCGATGCAGGAGGGAATTAGCCTATACAGAAACCTGATTTAAATACCTACCCGTAACATACCTATACAGAAACCTGATTTAAATACCTACCCGTAACATACCTATACAGAAACCTGATTTAAATACCTACCCGTAACATACCTATACAGAAACCTGATTTAAATACCTACCGGAATCATATGTTTGCATTTGAACTGAGAAAAGTTTATATAATTTGCTCCACTAATAATAGCAAATATCAGTTGCTGTAAACAGCTAATAACTGCAGGCTATGATGGAAAACGTCGAAAACAGCAGAATATCGAATGGGAACATGAAAAAAGAACGGTCCCATTCAATAGAGGTTAACATTTTGAAAATGAATTGTTGCCTACGTTACTTAGTTTTGAAAATAGACGAGCCAGGTAAGACGTTCAATGATGTAAATCCATTTGTCATTCATCGCTGGATTTGCTCTTTTTCCAAATCTTTAAAAGTTAAAAAGTTTGGGAAAAGCGGGATGCTGTTTCTAGATTGTCCAAATGAAATTATTTCAAAGAAAATTTTAGAGCAAACAACATTCAATGGTTTTAAAATAATTATTGAACCACATAGGACGTTGAATAATTCTAAGGGTGTATTTCATTGCCCAGAAATCCGTGATCTGACCGATTCTGAAATACTAGAAGAGCTTGCCCAACAAAATGTAACGGCTATTAAACGCCTTGGCCGTTTTACAAAGACCTCTTCCTTATTTTTGGCGACTTTCGGAACACCACAACTACCTGAAAAACTGTTTATTGGTTACATGTCAGTACCAGTTCGCATCTATATCCCACCTCCACTAATCTGCTATACTTGCGGTAGCCTGGGCCATCATAGATCTTCCTGTGAGAAGGAGCCTATATGCAGGAAATGCGCTGATCCCGTCCATGAAGGTGACTGTAAGAGGACCAAATGCTGCCTGTGTGGAGGTGAACACAGAACGACAGCGAAACTGTGCTCTATTTATGCAAAGGAATGTGAAATTAGAAAGAAAATGGTCGTACAGAATCTTAGCTATACAGAAGCAAAGAAATTAGCAAGAAACATCAGGACAGAGCTCTCCTATTCTGCAACGACAATGAATCAAACAGGGGAATCAAATGAAATATTAAAACTTACCAATTCAATAGAAGAAATTAAAGAAAGAATGCAAACATTAGAAAAACTAATTCTAACCAAAATCTCCCCGGTTAAGTCTGACGGTAATATAGAATTAAAGGACACCGTTAAATCAAGCAAGAAGGGAAAAAAATCAGATAAGGTACAATCTACTCCAGAGGTCGCCAAGACTCAAGCATTACCTAAAATTGTGAGAGGCAAGAAGAATTATCAAAACCTCATGGACCTCCGAAATCGAACAGACTTACTAACAAAAAACAGGGAAGTTATAAATCAAGAAAACGGTAAGACATGACTTGGACAACAAATTTCCCCCCTTTATTCAATTATTTTTATTTAATTTTAGTTATGGTCCATATTTTATTGTTCTTCCCTGAATCTATATCATATTATTTTTCCATTTTCCATTTTTCTCATGTGTTTCATAAGCGAAATATTCTCTCTCTTTTGGTAATAATCTTTGTTTCGGATGTAATTATATCAGAATTAATGTATTTCCTAACCTCCGAAAAATGTATGATTCCTAAACAAATATTTGTTTTGGCAAATTACAGTTCCGATTCTTGTCCCTCCAAGCTCTATAAATTCCCCTTTATTAACTCTAAAACGTGGCACACCTTTCTTATTTCATTTTTATGTTTTTACAACCTTTCATTAGCACAACTAAATTATTTACCTGTAGTGCATCTTAATCATATGATGTGTGGTATACTTCTAAAACAATTCTTAACCCATGTCTGTATTGCAGTGGAATATTAATGGACTGCAAAGGCATATAGGAGACTTAAAGTTGCTGCTGAGTCAAACATCCATACAAGCAATAGCACTACAAGAAACACATCTAAAACAGGGTAAGGAAATCAGCATACACGGCTACTCTATCTATAGGAGAGACTATTCCCTGGGAGGCAAAGCATGTGGTGGAGTAGCGATATTAGTAGCTGACAGCGTCCATAGTAAACCCATCCAACTCAGGACGACAATCCAAGCTGTGGCTGTCTCGATACACCTTCCTTTCCCAATAACAATCTGCTCTGTATATCTTCCACCGAGGGAACCTATAGATGTTCTAGGACTGAAAGACTTACTGACACAGCTACCTACTCCTTTGCTATTTTTAGGAGACTTGAATGCACAAAGTTTAATGTGGAATTCCCCCTCTAGTAATAGTAAAGGAACACAACTACAAACAATATTTGAACAGTTTGATTTGATATCACTCAACACTGACTCACCGACACATCTTTGCCCAAGAACAGGAACACTTACAAACATAGATGTATCGTTAAGCACCCCATCCATATACACTCGCCTTACATGGGAGGTGATCAAAGATTCTTATGGAAGCGATCACTTTCCCATTATAGTGAAACACTCCACATACACACCACTTTTCAATACCATCAGAAGATTTAATACCAAAAAAGCTGACTGGCACTGTTTCCAAAACTTTATTACTGATAACATACAAACCTTACAAACAAAAACCATCCAGGACTTTACCTCACTTATAACAATGGCAGCAGAAATCAGTATACCAAAGACTTCTGACAAGTACGCAAAAAGACCCGTCCCTTGGTGGAATGATGAATGCAAAGCAGCTGTTAAAGATAAAAGGAAGGCTCTAAATTTATTTCGTAGAAACCCATCAGATATTAACCTTCAGAACTACAAGCGTAAGAAGGCGAAGTCCCAGTGGACAATTAAAAATAGCAAGAGAAAATGCTGGGTAGATTTTTTGTCAGGTTTAAACAAACAGACTTCTGCCCAAGACATATGGACAAAACTAAACCAAATACAACACAAAAAATACAGACGACCTGTAACTGGAATTCAAACCAATAACATTACTGTAACAGACCAAAGAGAAATGAGTAATGTCATTGGAGAATACTTTTCTTCAGTCTCCAGTAATGAAAACTATTCGGACCTGTTTTTACGGTACAAAATTCAAGAAGAAAACATAATACTTAACATAACTACACAAAATAATCATTGTTTAAATGAACCATTTACGATGAATGAACTGACACACGCACTCAAGACCGTACGCTTAACATCACCCGGACCGGATGGACTGACATATGACGTGTACAAAAATCTACCCAACATAGGCCTCGTAACGCTTCTCAGGCATTTTAATGAGGTATATTTGAACGGTGCCTATCCTTTCTCTTGGAATGAGGCTATAGTCATACCACTATTAAAGCCAGAGAAAGAAAAACATTTAGTTTCAAGTTTTAGGCCCATTTCTATGACGAATTGTTGCAGCAAACTGCTAGAGAAGATGATAAACAAAAGGATCCTATGGTTCTTGGAAAGTCAAAAAAGTCTTTGTGACTATCAATGTGGATTTAGGCCACAGCATTCCACGATGCACCATTTGGCTACGTTGGAGAACGATATTCTTGATGCATTTCTTCAAAAGAAATCCTTACTTGCTGTGTCATTGGACATTGAAAAGGCATATGACACAGTGTGGAGAAGAATCATCTTAAAACAGTTAATAGAATGGGGCATACAAGGGAATATATTAATATATCTTAAAAATTATCTTTCCTCACGAACATTCCGAGTTAGGATAGGTGCTGCTTTATCTGATGTATTTCTACAAGAGAATGGAGTGCCTCAGGGAGGGGTATTGAGTACAACGCTATTTAATATCGCTATTAACTCTATCAGCAGCTGTGTTACCCAGGGAGTAAAGTATTGCCTGTATGCTGATGACCTCCTCATATACAGTACAAGCAGTAGACTAGACACAGCAGAACATGATATTCAACAGACATTACACAATTTAGAGAATTGGTCATGTAAATCAGGATTACAATTTTCAAAAGAAAAATCGAAATACATGATCTTCTCTAAAAAACGACTGAACATAACCTGCGACTTAACGCTTGACAACACGAAGATTAACTGCACAGACACACTAACATTTCTAGGACTGACATTTGACAAACATCTCACGTGGTTGCCCCATTTGAAAAGACTTCTTAATAAATGCAAGAAATCTTTGAATTTACTAAGAATTCTAAGTAATACAAAATGGGGTGCTGACAAATGTACTATGCTTGCATTTTATCGTGCGTATACCAGGTCTCTTCTGGATTATGGATGCATAGCTTATTCATCTGCCAGCCCAACCACATTAAAACTCCTTGACACTATCCATAATACTGGCCTCAGAATAGCTACTGGTGCCTTTAGGTCTAGCCCAGCTGAGAGTCTATGTGCCATAACAGGTGAGCCTCCTCTGCAATACAGACGACAAATAATTTGCTCTAGATTTATTGCAAAAGCAACAGGTTTGGACACCAGATGCGTCCACAGTTTTTTGAGCAATACTAATATAGAACATTACATGAGATCTCGCGCAAAAGTAAAACCACTAATTGTGAGATTAAAGGAAAGTGGAAAGTACTCTTTACTATCAAGAATACCTGTTTACACGAATACATTTACAGACATTCCTCCATGGAGAGTCAAGGACTTTAGGATTGACTTGACGTTGACAAAATACAGAAAAACCGACCCGACAGCCTCAATATTTTACAAGTCAATATTTAATTCCTTAATAAAACAGAATTTAGACACAATGTACCTGTACACTGACGGATCCAAAACAAAATACGGCACTGGGACTGCAGCAATAGTAGACAATATAACATACCAGATGAAATTACCTGAACAAACCACAGTCTTCACAGCAGAACTCCAAGGAATATTACTAGCACTGACAAACATCAATACTGTACAAGAAGACAAAATCACTATATGTACGGATTCCTTAAGTGCTTTACTCTCCTTGGAAAACATCTACAGCACAAACCCAATTATAACAAGAATACTCTCTCATCTTTACACTCTTCAAACTAATAACAAACACGTCACAATGCTATGGCTACCTGGACATGAAGACATACCACAAAGCACCAGTATAGACTTAGCGGCAAAACAGGCGACAAAAAGACAGACTATAGACATTAACATACTGACAACTTCAGACGTATGTACAGCATTACATGCACAGGTCCTCCAAGAATGGGAATTTGACTGGCAGAGATCAGACTCGAAATTAAGAGAAATTAAAAACATTACGAAAGCCTGGTCAAATGAACACCGCATCAGACGTGAAGAAGTGATTTTGACTAGGCTTCGTATTGGACACTGCCATCTAACCCATTCTTATTTAATGGAAAACAAGCAGAAGCCAACCTGTGCAAGTTGTAATGAGACTTTGACTGTTAGACACATACTGACAGACTGTAGACTGCGTAGTGACTTAGACATTCCTCACGACCTTCACGAATTACTGACTGAAGGTAGTCCATACATCCACAAAATACTTGAACATTTTAAAACTTTAAACATATATAACAAAATATAAATAGTAATTACCAGAACTTACTTTTTCTATCCACCCCTTTTATTATAATTATTTATTTATATATATATATATATATATATATATATATAATATTTATTTTTTATTTGTTTTTTGTTTTGTTTATATTTATTTAGTTTTCAGATACAAACAAACTATGCAATAATTTCTATTACCTGTTCAATTTATTTATTTTTTCTTCTTATTTTTATTTATGTTTGAATATACATTTATGTCTATGTAGACATCAATGAATTATATACATATATATATGTATACGATTTCTGAATATACTTGCACAGCGGAAATCACTAAAATAGTTTGTTTATCTAATACCTAATGTTGTGGTACTGTTTTGTTTAGTTTTTGTTCTTCTTTTTTTTTTTCTTCTTTTTTTTTTCTTTTTTTTTGACTGGACAAGGAACGTGTGAACAACTTTATCATGAGCTCATCGCTATCATTACGAAGCTCATCATATAATAAATAAATAAATACCTACCCGTAACATACCTATAGGCACTCCGGAAACCAGTTTTGAACTACTTGGTTTATTTTTATTTTTTTATACCCACCCTGCCAAATTTATTACAATGTACATAGCCAGGCCAAACAAATTGGAACCTTGAGCTAGACTTAAAAGTACATTTATGCTTACGTACTAGAAGAGAGATATAATATTTACAATGACACATGGGGGACTTAAGACTATTTAGTCTAAGGTGCGTATCATAAAGCTAACTTAAAACTAACAAAATGTTCAATATATACAGCTGCACCTAAGCAGCCTCTTCTCGGAGATCCAGGATCCTCCTGGCGCTGCCTTGCCACCTCTGAGGTAGACGAGGTGGTGTCAAGTCCCTGAGTAGGGGGTTCTCACAGTACCGGAGGCTGTCATAGGACTAAATATGATACCTCCGTATGAAGTCTTGAACCGAGGGCAGCATCCGTTAGTTGTGGAGGAGGGATGGCTTCTTCCTTCGGAGGGTAGTGTGGTTAGTGTGCTGCACGGCCCGAACCAGGAACCCGTTCTGGAGACACTGCAGCCGCCGTTTGTGCATATGTGCGTGAGTGTCAGTATTTTTGTGTGTATGTGTATTTCGAACAATGTCCCTCCAGTTTTCATTATATCATCTTTAGAATAGTCGGCTCTAGACAAACATTTCTGGGGGACTAATTTAGTATGTGCTTGCCTGGGGGCGTAGAATCAATTATTTTACAACCAGGCACCTGGAAATCATAAAGGAAGTATTTGATAAGCTAATAACATATATGGAGATGGTGGGTTCGATTCCCACCTCCGGCAGGAATTTTATCATCTCAAGGCTCGCTGGGAAAATTCCTCGCGGCACCCTGGTTGTCGGCGCTAATGACCTAGACGTAGATGCGCCGTAAATAAATATAAAATAAAAAAATAACATAAATTTATTACATCATATAAATATTAATTTGCATAAACAAATATTTTACTGACTAAATCGAAAAAGATTGTAAATTTAAGCCTCTCCCCCTTTAGCCATCAATTAAGGGGTCATTAAATAATAACAGAAAAAATAACTTTCCTCATTATATATAACTTTGTGCGTGTAGTGTACATTTCATCAAAGTAGCCGTTTTTAGCACTTTCCTCCGAAGGAAAGTAGCTATTGAGGTTGGACTCATGACGGAATTTTTGAAAAATTCCTTCAAATGTTTATCGATCCTACCTAGTAGACACCGAAAATGACCCCCGTTCAAATTTATATATATCTATATATATATATATATATATATATATATATATATATATATATATATATATATCTGTTAACACGATAGCGGCCAGAGTTTTTGTTTTTTCGTCACGAAACTTGGTATATAGCATTCAATTAGCAAACGATTGAACGAGTTCGTTAACCACCAAAGTCGGTTCACCGGAAGGGGGGGTTTACCCCGAACCCAAAACACTAATTTGACTATGTTAGCCGTAATATTTGTTATATTTCAACGAAACTTGGTATTCGTAGTGGTAATATAGAGAGAAAAGTGAGATATAAAAATGAACTAAATCGGTTCATTAGCCACAATACCAATTCGCCACTACCAGCCGTGATTTTTGGTATATTTCGATGAAACTCGGTATTCGTAGTGGTAATCCACAGGTAAATAACTGTTGTAAAAATAAACTAAATTGGTTCATTAGAAGGGGGGGTTTACTCTTGACCCAAATTCTTAATATACTCATACCGGTCGTAATTTCTGCTGTATTGTAACGAAACGCGGTATACGTCGTGGGTAACTCATGAGAAAGAAGTGTTGTAAAAATGAGCTGAATCGGTCAATCGGAAAGCGGGGGTTTAATTTGTAATATATTTCAATAGAAAAGCCCGTCAGACGTAGGTTCACAAAGCCGCCGCAAGGAGCGCTTTCTACCACTAGGGTGACTGTATCCTGTTCCTGCGTTAGATCAAAATACGATAATATGAGGTTTTTTGTATTTATTACGTAGTGTAATAGGTACCATTTGTAAACATAACTCTGGAAGCAAATTATTAATTGATCAGTTACTCATTACAAATTTAAAAGAGAACTATTCATGTTTTTATTTTATTTATGTAGGATATTTTAAGCAAATTGTTCTGGAAAGCAATCTACACTACCCAAATTCTGAGGAAAGTGCTTAGTTATGCAGCTCCTGCGTGACGGACTTTTTTTTTTCTTTTTAATTCCAATTGACACTAAGATTAACAACGTAATGGAAATGTGGTTAAGATGACGCAGTTCCTGCGAGTCTGACTTTATTTATTTTTCTTATGTTACAAGTTTAAGTGAGCTGTTTTTATTATTTGTTATTCTAGAGAATAGTGGCCAGTAAAATACGTGAAAATATTGTTGTGTATATACTCGTATATAAAGTCTGAACAATTTCTATTTTCCCCGTCCTGTTTTCCCCGGCTCTCCGCCATTTCCCGTAATATTCCCCCGTAGAAGGAAATGCCATATAGAGGATAGATGTGGAAGAGAGGACTGGGGAAAGGGGAGAGGGGTGGGGGAAGGGCAGAAAATGGAGGCTCCATTCTCTTTTTCTTTATATTAAAGGCAAGAATTCGTCAATTCTCTTTCTCTTTCTGTTATTACTTTCCTTTTTTAACGACTACGTGCTGAGTATAAACATTTCTACATATAAACACTCACAGCGCTGTATACACTGCTCTTCAGCACTTAGCACAATTAAAGAGCCAGCCACAACTTGTCTATTAGGTCCAACTAAAATGTTTTTAACTTTAAGATATGATTTTGTACACATTTTGAGACAGATGTTACTCGAGTTTCTCGTCCAAATAGTGTATACCCAGAAAAAAGATACAGTTTGTGTTCCTAATAGTTATATCCAGTGTGTCGATATAGGTTGTGATCCTAATATTTCATATCCAGAATATCGATATAGTTTCTGGTTCTAATAGTTTAGAACCAACTGCTTTTAAATTTATAGACTGTTGTTAGGATTAATACGTCAAGCAATATTAGGAAATCCAAGAGAAAACGTCACACTTCTGGAAAAATCCATATACTGAACGTTTCCGTATGCAAGAATCAAAATAACGTTTGGGCGACGTTTAAGAAAAGCGTCATGATCACCTAAACGTCATTGTCTTTAACCAACCCTAGACATGCCTAGCACGATTCCTCCCTCCCTCCAGTTTTGTTACGAAGGCTGCGAAAGGGACGGTTATTTATTTATTTATTTTTTCTGAAAATCTGACGTTTTCTCTCATCCTAATGCGAACTATTCTTATTACTTTAACGACTAAATATCTGCATCTGATTTTATTGTAAACAATTGTTAGTTGTCCTTAAAGTTTAACCATATTTATTATATTAAGTTTCAGTCCTTATAATTAATATCCAGAACATTTTAGGCTTCGGGACTACAAATAAATTAAACTCACTTGGGAGTGCATCTAATTAAATCCATTTAATTAAAATTGTTCAGATATTGGATCACCATTGATGATAAATGAACTGGCCGAATCGAGTGCTATTTGGTTAACCAAATAAACAAGTGGTTGGAGGATATTATAATTTCTGTGCGTATCCAAGAGGAACATGTAACATTAAATAACAAACTATTTAGCCCCCCCCCCATTACATTTCTACTGACGGATACTTTAGATTTAATAATTAGATTTAATTTCAATTATGGACAGAAGTTAAAACTAATGTAGAAGCGATGACCGCGCCAAAACCTCCGAGGATGTCTCTGTCGGTAGGATGGCGCTGTCGGTAGGACAGCCTTCATTATTTACATTTTAGTCGCTTGACCAGCTAGGATGGAATTTGTATTTTATGTTGCTAAATATGGAATTTGCATCTCCCACCCCAACCCCTCCTCCCGTTTTAGCGATTAGCGTGGACGTGGAGTTTCCGAGGATTAACGTAGATTACTTTTTAATGAACTCTTTAATCTTTTCTTCCTTTCAGAACTTTTTCTAACATCTGTATAATATTGTAATTATGGAAAAACATTATTTGTACTCTTTCATGAAACATTTTATATGAATAATTACTAAATTATATATATATATATATATATATATATATATATATATATATATATATATATGGGGGCGAGGTCAATTCAGTGGCGCACTGGACTAATACGTGCCTGAGTTCAAATCCCGGGCAAAGATTTTTATCTTCTAGTGTCCTTGTTAATTCGTTTGATTCAGCGTCTCTGACCACCCCTAGGCTAATGACACCCCTTTGTGCTAATGACCCTAGCAGCCAAAGCACCAAAGGTGAAAATCAGGCTGGCGGAGCATAGTATTGACCACACTAGCTTCCTAGTGTGCCGTATGGTCATAAACCAGCTAACTCTATAGTATCTGCCCCTCAGGGCCCTCGTGGCCCGTTACGGGACTGATTTATATATATATATATATATATATATATATATATATATATATATATATATATATATATATATACGGCAACAGACGAAACAGTGCTTATAGTTTCGAAAGTATGAAGTTAATGGCATTGTGAGTCTTTATTAGTTACCGTTTCATATGTTTTTAAAATTTGTTTTGGAGTAAAATGCGTTCTAGTATACTAATATTCAGTAAAAATGGGAAATAATCATTCTATGGAGTTTTATTTGACATAGATTAGATTAGATTTATCATGACCCATAGCCTCATCTCCCATTGTCATATTGTCTATCAGCTGGTCAGGCTTTCATCAAACCCCTGATGAATGGCAGACACTGCCGATTTTTTTGGATGACCTACTCATTATAGATAGAAAATACAATGTATTGATAATGGCTTCAAAAATGTGTATGCATATTGACTGAGCTAATGAATAATTACAGGGAAATGCGAGAATATATTCAATATAAAGCCCAATATTTTTACGAGAGGCTTTAATAAACATAATTGTCAGTCCGAGGCAAAAAGTCAATTAATTAAATTCTCTCACTAATTACCAATATTCCCCAAGAGACTCTAATTACCCCAATATATATAATTATTCTCGCCAGAAATATCACTTATTATAACATTTAGTAAGTTTTTTTTAATATTCCTATGTCATTTTTCCGTACCTATCTCTATTGGCATTTGTGGAGCTTGGAATGGAAACGACAAATTTTTGTGAGGATACTTTGGCAACACTGGATATACAATCTTCGAATCCTTCAGCTCCTGAATGGATCATGACTACTGGCAACACTGGGTATACAATCTTCGAATCTTTCCGCTCCTGAATGGATGAAGGCTACTGGCAACACTGGGATTATCCTTCAGCTCCTGAATAGATGATGACTACTGGCAACACTGGGTATACAACCATCGAATCTTTCAGCTCCTGAATGGATCATGACTACTGGCAACACTGGGTATACAATCATCGAATCCTTCCGCTCCTGAATGGATCAAGGCTACTGGCAACACTGGGATTATCCTTCAGCTCCTGAATGGATCATGACTACTGGCAACACTTGGTATACAATCTTCGAATCCTTCAGCTCCTGAATGGAGCATGACTACTGGCAACACTGGGAATACAATCTTCGAATCCTTCAGCTCCTGAATGGATCAAGGCTACTGGCAACACTGGGTATACAATCTTCGAATCCTTCAGCTCCTGAATGGATCATGACTACTGGTAACACTGGGCATACAATCTTCGAATCCTTCAGCTCCTGAATGGAGCATGACTACTGGCAACACTGGGTATACAATCTTCGACTCCTTCAGCTCCTGAATGGATCATGACTACTGGCAACACTGGGAATATCCTTCAGCTCCTGAATGGAGCATGACTACTAGCAACACTGGGTATACAATCTTCGAATCCGACTACGAGAGGCTTTAATAAACATAATTGTCAGTCCGAGGCAAAAAGTCAATTAATTAAATTCTCTCACTAATTACCAATATTCCCCAAGAGGCTCTAATTACCCCAATATATATAATTATTCTCGCCAGAAATATCACTTATTATAACATTTAGTAAGTTTTTTTTTATATTCCTATGTCATTTTTCCGTACCTATCTCTATTGGCATTTGTGGAGCTTGGAATGGAAACGACAAACTTTTGTGAGGATACTTTGGCAACACTGGATATACAATCTTCGAATCCTTCAGCTCCTGAATGGATCATGACTACTGGCAACACTGGGTATACAATCTTCGAATCTTTCCGCTCCTGAATGGATGAAGGCTACTGGCAACACTGGGATTATCCTTCAGCTCCTGAATGGATGATGACTACTGGCAACACTGGGTATACAACCATCGAATCTTTCAGCTCCTGAATGGATCATGACTACTGGCAACACTGGGTATACAATCATCGAATCCTTCCGCTCCTGAATGGATCAAGGCTACTGGCAACACTGGGATTATCCTTCAGCTCCTGAATGGATCATGACTACTGGCAACACTTGGTATACAATCTTCGAATCCTTCAGCTCCTGAATGGAGCATGAGTACTGGCAACACTGGGAATACAATCTTCGAATCCTTCAGCTCCTGAATGGATCAAGGCTACTGGCAACACTGGGTATACAATCTTCGAATCCTTCAGCTCCTGAATGGATCATGACTACTGGTAACACTGGGTATACAATCTTCGAATCCTTCAGCTCCTGAATGGAGCATGACTACTGGCAACACTGGGTATACAATCTTCGACTCCTTCAGCTCCTGAATGGATCATGACTACTGGCAACACTGGGAATATCCTTCAGCTCCTGAATGGAGCATGACTACTAGCAACACTGGGTATACAATCTTCGAATCCTTCATGTCCTGAATGGATCATGACTACTGGCAACACTGGGAATATCCTTCAGCTCCTGAATGGATCAAGGCTACTGGCAACACTGGGTATACAATCTTCGAATCCTTCAGTTCCTGAATGGAGCATGACTACTGGCAACACTGGGTATACAATCTTCGAATCCTTCAGCTCCTGAATGGATCAAGGCTACTGGCAACACTGGGTATACAATCTTCGACTCCTTCAGCTCCTGAATGGATCAAGGCTACTGGCAACACTGGGTATACAATCTTCGACTCCTTCAGCTCCTGAATGGATCATGACTACTGGCAACACTGGGTATACAATCTTCGACTCCTTCAGCTCCTGAATGGATCATGACTACTGGCAACACTGGGATTATCCTTCAGCTCCTGAATGGAGCATGACTACTAGCAACACTGGGTATACAATCTTCGAATCCTTCAGGTCCTGAATGGATCATGACTACTGGCAACACTGGGAATATCCGTCAGCTCCTGAATGGATCAAGGCTACTGGCAACACTGGGTATACAATCTTCGAATCCTTCAGTTCCTGAATGGAGCATGACTACTGGCAACACTGGGTATACAATCTTCGAATCCTTCAGCTCCTGAATGGATCAAGGCTACTGGCAACACTGGGTATACAATCTTCGACTCCTTCAGCTCCTGAATGGATCAAGGCTACTGGCAACACTGGGTATACAATCTTCGACTCCTTCAGCTCCTGAATGGATCAAGGCTACTGGCAACACTGGGTATACAATCTTCGAATCCTTCAGCTCCTGAATGGATCATGACTACTGGCAACACTGGGTATACAATCTTCGAATCCTTCAGCTCCTGAATGGAGCATGACTACTGGCAACACTGGGATTATCCTTCAGCTCCTGAATGGATCATGACTACTGGCAACACTGGGATTATCCTTCAGCTCCTGAATGGATCATGACTACTGGCAACACTGGGTATACAATCTTCGAATCCTTCAGCTCCTGAATGGATCATGACTACTGGTAACACTGGGTATACAATCTTCGAATCCTTCAGCTCCTGAATGGAGCATGACTACTAGCAACACTGGGTATACAATCTTCGAATCCTTCAGGTCCTGAATGGATCATGACTACTGGCAACACTGGGAATATCCTTCAGCTCCTGAATGGATCAAGGCTACTGGCAACACTGGGTATACAATCTTCGAATCCTTCAGTTCCTGAATGGAGCATGACTACTGGCAACACTGGGTATACAATCTTCGAATCCTTCAGCTCCTGAATGGATCAAGGCTACTGGCAACACTGGGTATACAATCTTCGACTCCTTCAGCTCCTGAATGGATCAAGGCTACTGGCAACACTGGGATTATCCTTCAGCTCCTGAGTGGGTCAAGGCTACTGGCAACACTGGGATTATCCTTCAGCTCCTGAATGGATCATGACTACTGGCAACACTGGGTATACAATCTTCGAATCCTTCAGCTCCTGAATGGATCATGACTACTGGCAACACTGGGTATACAATCTTCGAATCCTTCAGCTCCTGAATGGATCAAGGCTACTGGCAACACTGGGTATACAATCTTCGAATCCTTCAGCTCCTGAATGGATCAAGCCTACTGGCAACACTGGGTATACAATCTTCGAATCTTTCAGCTCCTGAATGGAGCATGACTACTGGCAACACTGGGTATACAATCTTCGAATCCTTCAGCTCCTGAATGGACCAAGGCTACTGGCAACACTGGGATTATCCTTCAGCTCCTGAATGGATCATGACTACTGGCAACACTGGGTATACAACCTTCGAATCCTTCAGCTCCTGAATGGATCAAGGCTACTGGCAACACTGGGTATACAATCTTCGAATCCTTCAGCTCCTGAATGGATCAAGGCTACTGGCAACACTGGGATTATCCTTCAGCTCCTGAATGGATCATGACTACTGGCAACACTGGGATCACAAATCTATTGTTATACAACACTCTCCAAATCTTTTGTTATACATAAACAAATATATATATATATATATATATATATATATATATATATATATATATATATATAAACATGCAATTGAAAGACAATTTTGTCTGGACATGTGTTAAAAATATTGATATTGTTTAATGTTAGTGGCAACACTGAGATTATCTCTCTGGGCCCGAGAATGTGTGGGAGAACATTATTGGTGCATTAGCCCCCCTCTTAATGGAAATTAAATGTTATCCTTCCAATTGGACCTTTTAAGTGCTCTAATCTCTTGATAGGAATTAATGGTCTGTGTGGTTTTCGAAATGGACAAATGTATATATATATATATATATATATATATATATATATATATATAGAATTATCTACTCTTTCAAAAGCACATTTATTCCCCTCCCTACCCTTGAAAATAATCCCGGTGTGAAAAACGAGCTCATTTTCATGACAACATTACCCCTAGTCACTGTTCAATGTTCTGTGGGAATAACGTGTTGCTTTTTCCCTGCACTCATTCTACGGTCCGTGAATTACTACTGGCTGCAAGCTACGGGCATTGTTCCGCCTTCATATGCTAATGAACACGACTCCCTCAGATGTTCTGGGAGAATCAAAAATATGAACTTGGACCTTTGAAGCTGGGAAGGGGCGGCACACTGAGGGGAAACAAGGAAAAAATACAATATCCATTCTTGACATAATTTTTCTGTTTTATCCTTGAAAAGTCAACGAATGTACTCCTACAATCTGGATTCCTACATTGTTTTTTTAGACCTGAAATTATAATTTTTCATTAAGATTATTCCATTTTCGGTAATATAATTTGTGTTTGTTACAGTAAATATGATTGAACGGTGTTTAACATCCCTTATGTGCTCATAAAAAGGATCTATTTATAAAAGAAGCTACTAATTAAAAACAAGGCAAAATCTGCCACACAGAATTAATAAGTACAGAATGAAAATAGGCTTACCGATGAGAAGAAGGAGAACTATGCTTCACGGATGTACAATCCTTTCTGAATTTGGGATATCATAAAATTAGAGATATTTTCCAATGTTTTGGCTGTAAGGAGAGGAATTACTGATCCTTATAGAAGTCGCTACCCTAGAGAATGAAAGAACTAAACATTACCCACAAACATTACCTAAAACTAAGTTATTTCAAGTACCATTACCTCTTACAATGATAACTCTAAAACCACTACCTCATACAACCCTACCCCAAACTTCATTTCTTCAAACACTGCTGGATGAGACTTTGTTAGGTCAACTAACCTTGGGTGATGCTTTGGTACATCAACCAACGTTGAGTGACACACCGTCGCCACAAACAAGGTTATCTCAAGCATCATTCCCTTTAACATTGTTGCTTAAAACACCGTTACCTCGAACAAGGTTATCTCAAGCATCATTCCCTTTAACATTGTTGCTTAAAACACCGTTACTTCGAACAAGGTTATCTCAAGCATCATTCCCTCTAACATTGTTGCTTAAAACACCGTTACTTCGAACAAGGTTATCTCAAGCATCATTCCCTTTAACATTGTTGCTTAAAACACCGTTTCTTCGAACAAGGTTATCTCCAGCATCATTCCCTTTAACATTGTTGCTTAAAACACCGTTACTTCGAACAAGGTTATCTCAAGCATCATTCCCTTTAACATTGTTGCTTAAAACACCGTTACTTCGAACAAGGTTATCTCAAGCATCATTCCCTTTAACATTGTTGCTTAAAACACTGTTACCTCGAACAAGGTTATCTCAAGCATCATTCCCTTTAACATTGTTGCTTAAAACACCGTTACCTCGAACAAGGTTATCTCAAGCATCATTCCCTTTAACATAGTTGCTTAAAACACCGTTACCTCATACAACCCTACCCCAAACTTCATTTCTTCAAACACTGCTGGATGAGACTTTGTTAGGTCAACTAACCTTAGGTGATGCTTTGGTACATCAACCAACGTTGAGTAACACACCGTCGCCACAAACAAGGTTATCTCAAGCAGCATTCCCTTTAACATTGTTGCTTAAAACACCGTCACCACAAACAAGGTTATCTCTAGTACCATTACATCTAACACTCTTACCTAAAACACCGCTACCTTAAACTTCATTACTTAAACACCGTTGGATGAAACATCGTTACCGTAAATACCCTTGCGTCAGTCTTCGGTTCTTCAAACAGTGTTGGATGAGACTTCGTTACCACAAAGAAGGTTATCTCAAACACCATTATCTCTAACACTGTTACCTCAAACGACGAAGTGACTGTGAACGGCTGGATCATACACGCTTTATGTACTTTGGTAACACAAAGGATATCGACCTTGACCCAAGCGAAATATCGATTAGGAGAGCCCTGGATTATTGGAAGGTAGTACTCCTAGGAGAGATAACAACTGACAGTACAATAAGTCTTTCGGCCGCGGTGCGTCCTTTGAGGAGGATAGTCAGACTAATAGTGTATTGTATCGTACCTCAAACACTGCTGGATGATACTCCGTTACCTAAAACTTCATTTCCTCAAATGCCGTTACCTATAACTTCATGGCTCAAACACCGCTATTACCACTAAATACACCACAGATAGAGCGCAGACCTCGGCAGAGGATGGACTTAAAGAATCTTCGTTACCTTAGACTCCATTATGTCAACGTCTTTAACCTCAAACCAGGTGCCGAATTTAGGCGCGAAGCCGCGTACAATTTGATCCCAGCCTTACTAATCGACCTCGATATGATGCCTTAAGTTTTCGATAAAATATTCCTATATTTCTAAGAATAATAGGACTTGTAAGAATAATCAATAGCTTCATGAATTTGGATGAGTCCAAAGCAATTCTACAGAAATTGCCCTATTCAAGAACTAATATTACTGTATAATATTATAAAGTCAGCGTTGGCTAAATTGTTCAATTTAATGAAGAAATTTATATAAAAGACATGGAGCTCAATTATTTCAATAACCTCATTGTTTTATTAAAAATTATGAAACATTGTTCTCTTTTATAATTCTGAAACGACGAAGCTATGAATAAGATTAATTTTGCTTTGAATAAAGCCTGTTGGGATTATTATTCTTCTCGTCTCTATCGAATATTATTCTCTCTACATTGCTCCCCCCCCCCCCCACGTTTTGCATAATGGAAACAAAATACTGAAGTATGTCAATATTGATTCTCTCATTTCGAAGATTGGAATTCTCCCAGAGATACGAATCTTCCCTTTAATTGCTGACGGCTTCTTCAAAATTAACTATATATTTCCTGTATTTTTACAGCTGTATCGGATATCGATAGCAGAATAATGCATTTATTACAGTGGTTATGCTTCTGGTGTAATAAAACTAAATAAAAATCTCTCCCACAGGAGTGTGTACATTTAAGAAATGACTTAACGATGCAACTAATATAATATTTTTTTGTTTCGCACATTATTCTAATTACTCACAAAAAAATGAAATTTGAGTCTACTGTAAAATTTAAGTTTTAAGTTAATGGCGTAAAAAATTTAACATTCACTTTTAAATATCTATCCCACAGGAAGAATATTGCTAATATTCAGTAAAAATCACGAATCGATATTATACAAGGATATTAAAAAGAGAATTTGGAGAAGCCTATCAAAATAACCTTCCTACCTTGAAACCTAAAATAAGTAATTAGACAGACCTTTCTCAGAACTTACTCTAAGCAAGGCAAAGCGAGTCCTGTGCCATTCAGAGCTGGTAGTGGTAGACCTGATTCCTACAGACGGCTTTCACAGAGGTAGGCAGATCCATAGAGGTAGGGGATGTCCACTGCTATTCAACAGCTGATTGGTCCTCCATGAAGTGGACATCCTACTCTCCACAAGGACTGGTAAAGCTCACAATCTACACCATAGAGGATCTATAGCTGGTCTTCACTGGATCATCAAGGCGTAGAGATAGATTAGAAACCACAGAGGTAGGAGATATCCAATGAGATTGAAAAGCTGAGAAATGCTACATTGCACAAGGACAGGTATAGCATACAATCAACTCAATAGAGGATCTAACCAGATTTTTTATTCAACAATTCTTCATTCTTCATTACAAGAAAAGCTTGTACGAAAAGAAGTACTTACCAACCAGCTAAGTACTTCTTATTCAGATGTTAAAGAAAAACAATGTTTCTTAAAACTCACCAAACTACAAAACTGGCAAGGAGTTTTGGGTCATGCGACAACAAAACGGGATATATTTTGGATTTCATCGTCTACACAAGTAGCTGTACAGATTAATTTTACACAAACAAAGATATTAAAAAATCTGAGATGTAGATGATCATGGTAAATTTGAATAAAGGACACGCACTTTTCGACAACAACCTATACGCTATTTTATTTCTACATGATTATATGATTCGTGATATTGTCATAATGTAGTTGGAACATTGTCAAAAACATGAAAAATTAATTAGAAATCTCAGAAATCTTGACTTTGCCCCCGCTACTCAGGTGGTGTGCCGCTAATTTCATCACTTTTTTAGAAATATATATATATATATATATATATATATATATATATATATATATATTATTTATTCTTATAGATGACCCAAAATATTCAAATTCTTTTTTATCCTAGGAGGCATGGGGTCATTAAAGCAGTCTTCCTTTATTACACCACTTTATTTATTGGGCCCGACATGTTTCGTGCGTCTTTTCTTCGCACCTCTTCAGGGGCACTTCTTGCAAGGAAGTCCTCCCGTTACCAAATACTTCCTCTGGAGTCCGGCTTAATACTAACCTTGTAGGTGGATTATCCACTTACAAGGTTAGTATTAAGCCGGACTCCAGAGGGAGTATTTGGTAACGGTAGGACTTCCTTGCAAGAAGTGCCCCTGAAGAGGTGCGAAGAAAAGACGCACGAAACATGTCGGGCCCAATAAATAAAGTGGTGTAATAAAGGAAGACTGCTTTAATGACCAAATGCCTCCTAGGATAAAAAAGAATATATATATATATATATATATATATATATATATATATATATATATATATATATATAAAGTAACTGTCTCAGGAGACATTTATGGCTCCTATCTTAGCAGATATTAAAGGGACTTTTAATTTACGTGGGCGAAATTTCCCTCGCGCCTGTCAGAGATTTAATGCACACCTGTGGTTAAGCAGAGTTAAATAAAATAATATTTGAACAGGTTTTGTTTTTTGTTTGGGTGTTGTTTTTCTGTTCAATTAACAAATTAAGTAGTAACCGTTACTAAATATCATAATAAAATCACTGGCGGGCCTAATCCAAAGAAGACCCTATTTCTGCGAAAAACCACCAAGAGAACAAAGAAGGCATTCACATTGTTTTTCTGCAATATGCAATGAATGTTCGTATTGAAGATTAACTTGTTTGCCACGGATAAAATGGTTTGATTTTTATTTTCGTCAGAAAAACATCACTGGTGAAGAATTCGCCAAAGAAAATTCAAAGGTTAAAAACAAATTACTTCAACCGGTTGAAGTTTGAACAAGTTCGAAGAAATTCTCAAGACATTTCCGCCAACTATTCAGAGTCAAATGAGAATTCAAACCGCGACGTGAAAAGCAAAGAGCAAACGGAAGGAGAGAGAGCTTAAAGCCCGCCAGGACTTGAATCAATATCACATGAGGCTTAAGCATTAAATAGGAGTTGCTTTCAAAGCCCTCCGTAGGGTACTCAAGCCCATGCATTCATATCCTAACTACCTTCTCCAAAGCCCTAATAGGGGAAGGGGGGGGGGGGGGTCTCACCAATTGGCTAAGTATTAAGAGCTCTCATTCTATTTTACATTTACTCAACACTCTCTTTATGCATATATATATATATATATATATATATATATATATATATATATATATATATATATATATAAAGGTAGAAGGAGGTAGGACGAATAAGTGCAAGGTTATTACGGTTATGTCTGTTCCATATTTGTGTTTTTATTTATTATATTTATATATGAGTCCATGCAACGAACAGATGGAAATTTTTGGAAGAACATTTTTGACTTCGTAACTTTGTTTGGGATGGTTAGGAGGTGAACAAATCAAAAGTCCCGTCCCCCGTATTCTTTGAGCCGGGGGAAGGGGGGGTTTAGAAGGTCCCATTTTTGGGGTTTTCACTTATATCTTGGAACTTATATCTCTGCATCCTAGCGACATGACCAATCTATAACAAATGAAAGCTCTTTAAATTTGCTACAAGTTCTACTTGGCCGCGCATGTTTTGCCCTCTTTGACCGAATAACTCTTCAACGATGCACCCAAAATATAATTAATAGTTATAGGGTTGTAGGGTATTGCATTCCCTTCATTAATATATATTACTTTACTATTTTATGTATTTTCTTTCATACGCACACAGATGGTCTTAGCAAAACCATTGCCTATATAATAGACAAGATCTTCCCTAATTGACTATGAAAAATTGATGAGCGGGCCCAAAATTATATATTTTGTCCTATTTATACGTCCATTACTCACTATATTTACATAATGGAGCATATTTTGGACAATACATTGACTGAAAATGGTGAGAAATTGAAAGATTCATTGGTCGACAGTTGTCGCCAGGTTTCACGATGAACACTGAAATTATTTTAACCTTTGAAGGAAAAAACATAAAAGAGTAAAGTTTTATATATTCTTGAAGGGAATGTAATGCTCTACAACCCTATAAACGACATTTATTTTTTGGGCTTATCGTTAAAGAGTTATCCATATTTATAAAGCAACAAAGAAAAACCAAAACCTCATGGCAATTTGTCTTAATGCAGACAATTTAATTACCAGAACGTGCTTTATTTTCTCTGTCTCTATAATATTTTCTCTGTCTCTATAATATTTTCTCTGTATCTTTCGTAATAACATTTAACATTTAATAAGCTTATAACATTTTTAATTTCATTTTAGGGTTTTATACTGTCTAAAAATAACAAGAGCTCGTAGCCAGTTTATCTGAGTAGTGAGGACATTTCGTTACTATGTGTTTCGGATTAGATTTATAGTTTTGAACGAGTTATGTTTGAGGTTTTCAATAATTTTCTGCTATGTTTTAAACAAAGACTAATTAGAGCCTTTCAATCAAGTTCCTACCGACGGCCAACTTGATTGGACATTGTCTCGCCACCAGGGGAGCGATGAATGTTTGAAGGCAGCTCCACCGAACGTTGTTCCGGTGGTTTTGTTTGCTTCCTCATCGACATGGCTTCCTATATATATATTAGCAGACTGCTTACAGTAAACGCTCAACTTGGTTCATTGAGCACTTCATACTGCCTTAATTCTTAGTCATATCCAACCCGATCACGAGCTATAAACGCGCATAAAATCCTGAAATGAAATGATAAATGTTTATTCTTTTTAGAACATAGCGCTTAGGAATAATTTTACTTAAGTATGTATCGCTCTTTAAGCGTTTAAAGCACATTTTTAAGAAAATTGGTAGTGAATGCTGCATTCGTGAATAATTAGCTTGAAATAACCTATTTATATGCAAAATAAACAAGACTAGTTATGGACTTCTACATTTGTAAAGAACAGCCGTCGCGATTATTAGTATTTACTAAATTTTAATGTGCATTTATTATTAACTAAGAATTTTAGGACGTGTTATCTATAGGTTACCATCCTATTCTAGTCAGGATAGGGCTGATGCCTTTTCTTTTTTCTAAAGAAAAGCCAACGACCTTCTAGCAAGGAAGTACTCACGCCGATTAATTATTAATTTTTATTAAAAATAAAGCCCTGGATTTCGGCGCTAATGGCTTAGATGTCGATTTTAGTACCAGCACTTCAAATGTACCGATGTCCATTTTGTTTTTTACAAATGAAGTCACTTATTGGTTGGACACTTATTGGACGGACTATCGAGTATCGTAACAAATAAAAATCCCGCTCGGTATGAGCAAACTTGTAATTTGGATCCGGAGAAAACTCCTCCCCCTCCCCTTTTTTCAGATTGATCTATTTAGTTCCATTATAATATGCGACGCATAATTCTCATGCGTTATCCATTATTGTAAAAGTAATGGATAACGCATGAGAATTCGTTGCAGAGAAGGCTCGTTGCAGTATATGAAACATTACGACCTATAGGGGTCTCCCGTGGTCTAATGGCTAGCGCCTTGGATTCATAAGCGGGAGATGGCGGGTTCGATTCCCACCAACCTCCGGCAGGAATTTTATCATCCCACGGCTCGCTGGTAAAATTCCTCGCTGCACCCTGGATGTCAGTGCTAATGACCTAGATGTAGATGTGCCGTAAAAAAAAAAATAAAAAGACCTATATGAGCAAATTCCCCTTCAGGTGGGCCGATTTTGCTGGTTAATGAATAAATTTTAATCAATAATTGGTCGGTATCTAGTTACAAAAATAATTTCGGTCAGTACTTACAATAATGCGTTGTAAGTACTGAGGTATAAGACGCAGTAGCGCGAATGGCAGGATCCCATGAGTAGCAATGTGAATTGAAATCGCCAACTACGATGATAGAAGCAGGAAGAGAACTGTGCCTGGACACTCCCCCCTAAATTTCCCGACTAAATGTCGCCGAATGAATTGTCACAAGTCGCTCACCAGGACGCGATCCCATCTTGGACGTGAAAAGTGAATCGAGCCGTCCCATTGAGTCAAGTCCCTCCCAGAGTCCGGCAACAATACTTTATCTGACCTAAATATCTCCACCGGCAGGAACGGTCCGACATTCGATTCCACTTCTCTCTCTCTCTGATTCTCTTTCTCAGATTGACGTCTATCGTTCAACAAACAAATATCAAGTAACGCAATATTCATTCTCTCCTTTATTCGCATTCCTGTATGGAAAAGTTGGAAGAAAAATTTGATAGGTCAGCGTTTTTCAAGGAGGTAGATTAAGTCCTTTGTTATTCACATTTTATGTTCTCGGACAAGATAACTTCTATCCTTAGAACTCGATTAAAACTTACTCTGCACCTTACTAATGTCGTTTTTCTCATTCACTACAAAAACTAACGAAAAAAATAACCCTTGTCAGTGACTTGCTCTAAATATAGCATAATAATATGAATACGCTTAATGATTATATGTAATAAAAAATTATAATAAGCTTCATGATTATTATTATAATAAGCTTCGGGAATATAACAAAATTAATACCATTTAAATTTTAAAATATACAATAACTTTTTTTATATTTAAAATTTAAGGCACAAAGGTAGGTCTTGGTACGGTAAGCGTCATAGGCTAGGTCAATTTCCCTAGAAAATACTCCAATAATAATACTAATTTAAACTCTCTGCAATATGATATTACTTTATGAATTAGTAAATTAAAAATATAAAGAAAACTTACAGCTAAGAATGCACCCACTATCCCGGTTTCAGAATAAATCTATCTCTTTTGGTTTAGATGGTAAAGAAATAAACAAAATTTGCTCAAAAGACTCGCTTTAATATTTTGTCTAAAAATAAAACTTTAAATCCGTGTTCATAATATACCAATTTTGCTGATTAAGGAACTCGTCATTTCTTTCACACACATATATTTCTATTGTGAATAATTTTCAATAACTACAGCTACCAGTTTAGATATTTTGAAGAAGCGAAGAAATTTAATTCATAGCGGTTGAGTTACATTTTCATTAAAATTCCAATTTATAAAATTTGCATGCCGAAATGTAAATCTAAGCTGGAGTTAATTTACTCCTAAAGTTAGCATTATACTTTGGCTTTGTATAAATTCATTTGGTTTCATTTGGCCTCCTCCCCAATGTTGGGGGAATCCTCCAACCGTTCTACTTTTAGTCGCTCCGAAATTACCATTTTAATGGGAACTTATGACACAGAGAAATGAAATGGGAGAGGAATATCATAGAGTTAAATATGTTTATAAAATACAACTTTTTTTTTAAATAAGTTGTTTTAAACTTTTTAGCTAATTTTGCATAAAGATAATTGTTTTGTTTGCACATTCTCTAAGTAGGTTCTAAAGTTTCCAATTGGCAGGATTTTTATCCTCGTATAATGTCTAGGAACTAATAAACCATCGAAATATAACAAGGTTTGAGTAGGTGTGATGTTTTAACATAAAGCACATACTATTTTGGAGCAGTAATTGTTATTAGGTAGTACACAAAATGATACTAAACCCAATAAAAATGTATTTACATTGGCAATTAAAATGAAAGACCTACTCTGCGTCACTTACCGCGGTTCCGTTCATATCTCTAGTGTCATTAGTATAGTAACAGAAGCAGTTATTGGTTGCTTTTAATCTTTCGTGGAAAAAAAAAAAAAAAAAAATTACATCTCAAGGAGAAGGACACAACACGAAACTGATGACGGATGCAGAAATCATTCCTCCCACCTTCTCAACATTCGCCATTGGAAACACTATTACCAATAAGTTCCTCATTTCCATACCTTATTTTATTAAAACAATTATTTTACTATCAAATTTAAATAAAAACAATAACCAATTTTTACCAAACGTTAGGTAAACAGTAACAAAACCCCGTTGAAAAGAACAAAACTAACTGTTTTGAAGTTTTAAGCACATATTGGATTGACACCTCCCCATCGAAAATTCCATCTACACCTTTTTTAGGGGGAATTTTGTAAGCTCTCGAATGGTCACGTTCCACTTACCACGATTTCCCAACCGTTTTCGGGATATTTCAGAACATATACGAAAATCCCAAAAGTTTCCATGCATGTTAATGAAATATTTTATTTCTAGTAATTCCTGAACTCCTAACGGAACCAAAATTTATCTATCATAAATTATATGAATATAAAACGCATGGAGTTTCAACTGAATTAATCCTTTATGAATACCCAAAATGAAATTTAGTTTAGAAAAGTAGGTGCTTCAATATTTTTCAAAAACGGTTACAGATATCGCTTTAAAAAGGGTTTCATTAGTTTTTGTAGGTAAGAAACGAGTACCAATTTTCGTGTCGGCACTTCCGCATTGCCTCATGAGGTCAACCTCATAAGTGGGTTTCCTCGCTATGAGGGAGGGAGGAACCGCGCTAAAAATATATATTTTTTTTTTTTTTGTGATCTGAACTATTATTAAAATGAAAAAGCAATATTAGAGCAGTATTCTACAACTAATTAATTGAAAACATTAGGTTTTGAGGGGTTTTCCCCCTTACCACTATGCTGCTATTAGCTATATATTTGATATGGTTTTTATTCTTTCATGAGTGCAACCTCAATAGCTTCATTTCTTAGTAACTGAACTAGAAGATTAATATGTAAGATGAAATTATTTGTCTAAAACTGATTTAAATTAACTAATTAATTTCATGACATTTCATAACACCACCAATCTGACTAATGTCCATAAAATATCCAAGTTTAAAGAGAAAAAGCAACCAGGACTTTGAAGTGGTTACTATTGACTGGAAGGTCTTTTAGCATAAACGACTCTAGGAAAAACTTCTTATATCCGGATGAGAAAACGGAATTTCAAAGTTTTCCCACTTATTCCAGAGTCCCTGCTATTTCCAATATCGGCCGATTTGAAGAAATCTCCCATTTTCCGTGGCTTTTCCTAAGTGCTTGTTATGAAGTCAATTTTTTCCAAGGTCGTTTTCTGAAGGCTCAACCATTTTCTTAGCTTTCCAACATGCATTTCCTAACTTCTCGTGTAACTAATAATGATTCAAGTAATTTTATTTACATAAAGTTAGATTAAATGAATAAATATTTACTTAATTAGAGCTAAGAATGGCAAGGGTTAGTTAGGAATTGTAACATTCTCTAAAAATAAAGTTTGAAATCATTTTTTGAAAACTATAATATTATATGAAGATCAGGTGGCCGTGAGCGTTAAGACACACTCTGTGCGAAGGGTCATGGGTTCGATTCCCACTAGGGGATGGTGGCTTTTCTTTAGAAAAAAGAAAAGGCATCAGCCCTATCCTGGTTAGAAAAGGGTGGTAATCTCTAGATAACCCGTCCTAAAATTCGAAGTTAATAATAAAAGGACGTTAACATTTAATAATAATATAATATTATGAACAAATAACACTTCATTAGTATGTATTAAAAATAACTGAACCAAAAAACCTGTTCAATTACTACACACTTTACTTAGAAATACCCCCTAAGCCAGCTTGAATGCATCGGTTCCCTTAGATCACCGAAGTTAAGCAACGTCGGGCCTGGCCAGTACCTGAATGGATGACCAAACACGTACTGTTGGTATTCTAAAAGGGTGGCAACTGTATTTAGCCCGGCGTTAAGAGCCCAATAGTTGATACGCCGTTTAAGACGAAAAAAAAAATACTAAAAAAATAAAAGCCTATCAAACGAAAGATGTATTCAAATCGCCGCTAATAATAAAGTTGAACATACGGAGATATGCAATAAAAAGATACAAAGAAGATTCGAATCCGGAATATTTTTTTTTTTTTTTTTTTTTTTTTATATTTATTTTATGAGCTTTTCGCAACTATAGCGACTTGCTCAGAACAAACATTACACATATGTACATACATACATACATACATCAACAATATATACATCATCATTATTATATATATACATCAAATTATACAAATATACATTACACTATGTTTATATAGTTTATTCTACTTCTAGACATAGGAGAATACTATTCTACTTATTTCTTTAATCATACAAATAGTAGGATATACGAACAAATTATACAGATTAAGATATAATAGAATAAATACATTAAATGCATACAAATATAAATACAAAGTATATAAATACAAAATGCATACAAATATGCATGCACACATGTACACACCTGCATACACCCACATATGCATGCACACATGTACACACACACACACACACACATGTACACACACACACACACACACATGCATTCTATATTATTTTTGGTATATAAATTAATAATGGTATATTTTTTATATAAATAATAATGGTATATATAAACAAATCTCTATGGGTTGTTTTCACTCTTCTTCCTTTCTAAATTTATGCTATAATCTGGTTAGTAAGTTGGTCTTGTTTAGGTAGTTCAATATCTCATCTATATGTTTGCTTCCATCGCCGAGTAATTCAGTCATATTGTAAGGTAAGTCATAGTTTTGTCGCTGTAAACATTCAGTGAGTATGTGCTTTATAGTCAGCGTTGTGTTACACTGTGTACATGTCGGTCTGTCCTGTCTTGTCATAAGATAAGAGTGTGTCAGTCGGGAATGGCCAATTCTTAAGCGGCATAACATCACTTCGTCTCTTCTATTATCCCTTTTGCTTGAAGGCCATTCCAATGTTCCACTCGTCCGGAATAATGTAAGTTCCCAATAATAAGTTGGGCGTGTATACCCTTCATTTGTATACGTCCGTATATATACGACAAAATATCGCTGCATTCGTTGACAGTATCTTTAAATGTTGCATATTGATCCCTTATTCATTTCTACCTTTTTTCATAAGATATAACATATCATTAGAAGTAAAATCAGTTAATTATTATTGCAACAGCCATATCCACGTTGAATTCATCAGTTTAAATCACCGAAGACAATCAACTTCGGACATGGCCAGACGTTAAATAAGTAAAAATAAAAACGCACCGCTGGCACCAATAGCCTAGAATCTATAACGCTGTTGACAAAACAAAATTAATATACCAAAAATACCCAAATGTTTTACTCTTTCGATCCCAATATATACGTAAGGATTTGCTAATCTGAGCTCATAAATTCACACCACAAGTACGCAAAAATATATTTACGCGGTAAAATTACGTTGTTCTTGCCAGTTGGATTAATTTTGATTTTTCTTCACATTTTATTAACTAATTAATTGTTAACTACGAGTGGAACATTGTGAATAGGGAAAGGGTTCTAGATTGATACGGTTGAATAGACCTTAAGTTCTCGCCTAAGTAAGTCCTACAGAGCGTGAATAAGCTACTAAAGTCCCCGGGGACTTAGGCATGCTTGGAATTCGCCACCCCATTGGATATTCACAACGCCTGTGAGTCTTCTGTACTTACTCACGGACTTCAGTCTAATTCTCACAGGCTTAGGGATCAAGTAAAACACCGACTCATTCACTACCTTCATTTATAACCTTTCCAACAAATACTAATATATATGTGTATATTAAGAGAACTAATTATTATTAGAACTAATATTAATTTGTGTGAGAGGCATTCAAATATTTTATTTATTAATTTTTTTGTTGGTGACACTCATTATACGCGTCGCGGTCCTCATTACAACCACTCGTCCTGTAATCTATGTGAGACGTCCTAGTCCGCCATTCCTATGACTGACTTCAATGAGAAAGGTTCTATCAGGCTTACCACCTCGTGTCCCTGTGCTTATTGTTCCCGGCACAGTTTTATTCGGTGTTTCTTATGCCAGTAGCTTCTCTCACGGTCTGTGGTAATCCGCTTCCCTTGGTGTTATCAAGTTGTCTTTCTCGGAGCACATTCTATAAGCATGCTGTCTTTCTAGCAACCCAATCTAATTAGGCAGCCCAGTTTAAATCTTTAAATAAAGTTTTCTCTCTTGGTGCACACTCAAAAGTTGGACCTTCCTGTTTACACTTACAATTTTAAAACATTTTTCAAAACTACTAAAAACAAGATAAACAAATTATTATTTTTTTTTTACTTAGCGTTTAGCGATAAAATAGCGGACAAAGCGTGAACTGCGGTTCCTCCATAATGATTAATTACTGTTCTTACTCATTAACTGATCTAATATATATATATATATATATATATATATATATATATATATATATATATATATATGCGTGTGTGTTTATGGACCTTTAGGGGAACAAAAAATGTTCTATGACGATTTTCTGAATTCTCACACATAAGGGAGAAAACGTCGTTTAATCGTTTTATCGAGACAACCGTGGTTTTTAGAAGAATAATCGTTGTACCTCCGGCCCAGGTAGTTCTAGTAGAAAGGAAGTGAAACCAATCAAAAGCTGAGTAAATTTACTATAAGATTGGTAAGTATGTCTATCTTACCAAAAGAAAGCTATTCTAAATTTCCTGACATTTTCTTGATATTTCTTACCAGCGTTACTCCTCAATGGGTAGGATCTGAGATTTCCGGGTTTCAGAAAAACTTTTTCATTTAACCAGCTTTCCATTCATGTATCACAATGCTGTGTTATTGAAGTATGTGAACGATTTAGGAACAAAAGTTTAAAAAAAAAAACATGGATCTGTGAAAAGAAAATTATATTTTTTTCTGCGCTTTATTCAAAAAGCTTAAGAGAAATATTTGTTTTTTTTTAAAATATGTACTTAAGTATTAAGTGAATATTTAAATATAACAATAAAAAAAGTTACTTCCAAAAAAATAAAAAAGATTCCTAAAACAGTAAATAAATAAAATACACATTTATTTTGAATTTGTTAATTACTGTAACTAATACTGCGTTCAGGGGATAGCCATTAATGAACCCCAACCATACATTAACCTCAAAAATTGTTATTTTTACCTTGATCACGCATTTAAACACATTTTTACAGGCATTTATAATTAGAAAAAAAAATGATTTACCTTTAATTGATACAGATGGCTACGCTTCTGAACCGTCCTGGGATTCTCGTGTGTGTTTGTTGTGGTAATTAAATATCCCATCCCTAATAAATAAGATGTATATAGTCCTGTAAAACTGTGTCCCAATGCGTGAATTATTTAGGTTAATGGGCGATTGGGGCTTATTAATGGCCACCTCCTGGACACAGTATTAGTTACTGTAATTAATAAATTCAAAATAATTGTGTATTTTATTTATTTACTGTTTTAGGCATTTTTTTATTTTTGTAGAAGTAATTTTTTTTATTGTTTTAAGTAAATATTTACTTAATATTTAAGTAAATATTTATTTTTAAAAAATATTTCTTTTAAGCGTTTTGAATAAACTGAAGAAAAAAATGTAATTTTCTTTTCACAGATCCATGTATTTTTTTTTACTTTCGTTCCTAAATCGTTCACATACTTCAATAACGCATTGTGATACATGAATGGAAAGCTGGTTAAATGAAAAAGTTTTTCTGAAACCCGGAAATCTCAGGTCCTGCCCATTGAGAAGTTACGCTGGTAAGAAATATCTGGAATACGTCATGAAATTTAGAATAGCTTTCTTTTGGTAAGATAGAAATACTCACATTCATTCATTTTTACGTTTACTATCAACTAGTCTTATAGTAAATTTACTCAGCTTTCGATTGGTTTCACTTCCTTTCTAGTAGAACCACCTAGGCCGGAGCTACAACGATTATTCTTCTAAAAACCACGTTCGTCTCGATAAAACAATAAAACGATGTTTTCTCCCTTATGGGTGAGAATTCGGAAAATCGTCATAGAACATTTTTTGTTCCCCTAATGGCCCTCTATCACCTCCTACAATTTGACTAGACATTTACGGGACACCCTGTATATACGTATATGTTTGTATGTAATCACTATCTAGAGCGCACGGATTACAGATGACTGGTAAGGATAGGAATGATACAGAGCGTGAAATTGTCACATATTCGCCATGGAGACTAGTTTAAAGGCTCATCTCTTGAAACCGTTCCCTAGTTTGATGGTCAAGCCCTGAGGATATTGCTCATTTTCTATGCATAGCTTTCTCCGCTCGGTAGACTCTGTCTCATTAGGAATGCTCGGACGGGTAGTCCTATCACAATGACTCCTATTTTCCAGAAGATATCCATTCCACTAGAACCGCGTCTCCTCCTTTACCTGAAATACCCGCACAGCTTCTCTCCGTTCTGCATCGGCTTTAGATATTTTAGCAGATGTCTCAGTCATCAGTCGCAGTTCCCTCCTTATGGGGCGTTTCCTCCATAGGAACGAATTCCACTTTGACGTCGACCTTATGACGCAATCCGGTGGTGGTGATGAGAATCCTGAGATGACAAGTGTTTCGAATCCTTATGTATATAATTTCTTGTCTCATTTCTTAGTAAATTGTAGCCTCAAGTCGTTTTTGACTTGACTTCCGTTCGGACACTGTAAGAAGCTTTAACACTAGATTTACCAGACCTGGTACTGGTATAAATGTCACTAACAAAAAATATATTTATTACTAATATTTATAAAGTAACATTAAGTTCATTAAATGTATTGTCTACTTATAGCTATAAAAGTCATAACATCATTTAGGAAAGCAAATGTTATATGTAGTAGGAATTATGAATTGAAATTGCACGACCAGTCAAAATGACTGGTCTGGTTAATCTAGTGTTAAGCACAGCTCTTCTCTAAATTCGTTTTTAACCACGACTGTCAGTATTAAATGGTCATTGTAAGACCCTGCAAACTTCCAGACAGCTCTTTCCTAAATTCGTTCAGCAAGCAGGACTTAGGTTTGTCAGTAATAAATGTTCATTGTAAGACACCTTAAACTTCCATACAGTTCTTTTCTAAATTCGTTTTGTGGGCAGGACTGAGGTTTGTCAGTATTAAATGGTCATGGTAAGACACTTTAAGCTTCCAGACGTCTCTTATTTAAATTCGTTTTGCGGGCAGGACTGAGGTGTGTCAGTGTTGAATGGTCATTGTAAGACCCTGCAAACTTCCAGACAGCTCTTTTCTAAATTCGTTTAATAAGAAGGACTGAGGTTTGTCAGTATTGAATGGTCTTGTAAGAAACTTTAAACTTCCAGACAGCTGCTTCATAAATTAGTTTTGTGGGCAGGACTGAGGTTTGTCAGTATTGAATGTTCTTGTAAGAAACTTTAAACTTCCAGACAGCTGCTTCATAAATTAGTTTTGTGGGCAGGACTGAGGCTTGTCAGTATTGAATGGTCATTGTAAGACACTTTACACTTCCAGACAGCTCTTTTCTATACTCGTTTTGTGGGCGGGACTGAGATTAGTCAGTAGTGAATAATCATTGCAATACACTTCAAACTTCCAGACAGCTCTTTTCTAAATTCTTTTTGTTATCAGGACTGAGGTTTGTCAATATTGAATGGTCATTGAAAATCTCCTTTAAACATCCAGACAGTTATTTTCTAAATTCGTTTCTTTTTTTAATTTTGCTAATTACATGAAATAAACGCTGGGTGGGTCTCCGGACAGTCTAAACCCCGAATCCAACCCCCATACGACGACACCAGAAGATAGAATCTTCAGTTGTTTTTTTTGGGGGAGGTCCATCATCTTTTCTCAGCGGTTTTACTGGTGATATTTTGCTGGACGTTGCTCTTTCTTCTAATGAATATTCAACTTATTTGTTATATGGTCAACAGTGAATTACTCTGAAGACGATCTAACAGAAAATAAAGAGTCAGAAGCTGGAGAGTCTACCATCGAAATATCAGCTATCGATTAGCAACACCGCTGTGGACATAAGCCAAGACCATCCCCCCAAAACAATATAATGGATCTCAGTGAAGCAACTTAAGAAAAAGGTTAGATCTATATAAACAATTTGATCTCTTTCGTTATCAATGATAACGAGAAAATCAGAGAGAACGATATATACCACATTTATGAGGATATCATCCAGAAGAGAATGAATGATATCCAACTCGTTCCCCAGTTCATTCTGAATCCTTGGAAACTAGCTCATTTCCTATGCATAGGTTCCTCCGCTCGGTAGACTAGCTCTCATCATGAAACACAACAAATGAGGCAGACGGGACTCTTCACTTATTGAGAGTATTAATGTTGTCTAGGACTATTGAGCAACTCATTCAGTATGAAATATTAATGGAGAGATTTACAAGGCTATGTATGATATTGTAGCAGCCCCCTCCCTCACGCTTAGTTTTCAATGGTTGAAAGAGTCAGTGTTGCCAGTCACGGGAAAAAGCTTTAAATTATTCTACTAATAATTATACTTGTTAATTCAGAAAACACTCTGTTTAATATTTAATCATTTGGTGTCATTTTATTAGTAAGATAATATACTTAACGTTATACCTTATTACAAATGTTTAACGTCTGTACAAATGTTCTGGTAGCATTATTTTCGATGTATTTATGTATGTATTTATTAAAAATTAATCATAGACTTTTTTAAATGTATATAGTATGCTTGAATATGATACGTTGTGTAACTTAGTTTAATATGATAATTCAGTGTGTTTGTTTGTTGTGTTCGGTGTGTTTTTTTGTGTATATTTAAATTACAGCAGCTTTTTTTTTTTTTTAGTTTCACAAAGATATTTCTCCCTTCTAATCCCGCTCTTTCAATATCTAGTCTGCAGTGATTGAAAAGTCTGAATTGCTGCCCGATATGTCTGGGTTTCAGAGATCCACAAAAGGGGGGGGAAAGCTAAGATCCACATATAGGAGATAGTACTACGCACAAGAATCCAACTTGTCTGGGAGCGGAAGTTACTCCGAAGGATTCATAACCAGGTAAATTGTCCTGACCTTTAGAGGATGAAAAGCAATCGGGAGCTGAGAGAGATATATGGAGACTCGGACAGAATAACCCTTAGGCTTAAATGGTTGAGACACGTGGAAAGAAATTCCCCTTGAAGATTGCCAAGAAAGCTCTTTCTTTCAGGCGGCAGAAGAAGGCGGGGAAAACCTCGATTGCGCTGAATGAAACGGGAATCCGCCATTGGAGAGGCTTTGCAACATACAGAGCTGCCTGGAATGAGCTGTTGTCTGCTGCCTGGATCCTTCACGGGCTGTAGTGCACATCTGTAAGTAGTAGAAAGTGCTTTAATTGGTAAATCGGAAGATTCGCGATGTCTATTTTATTCAGAAAATCTCTTATTAAATTTGCCTTGAAAATATTACACAAAAATTAAATATAAGGACGCAACTTGCTGACGAATTGTGCCTTGCTAACATGATATTTAAGTTATCTCCTCAAATGCACAGAGCTCGCATAGGTGGGAGTCAAACGAAGTGCCCCACCGCCATGACACCATAAATGCGGTCTGGGTTATACACCCGCAACTCTCGGCTTGACTCATAGTTTTTCGTATTCCTTCCCTCCAAAAACGGTGAATGCCCTAAGGTGCATGGAGAAGAAGAAAGAATGGAGAAATTTATTTTTAACCAACTGTAAGACAGGATAATTGGTATAGAAGGAACGATGAGGGTCGCCGAAACCGGGACCGCCGCAATCTTATCTCAGAGTTACGGTGTAAGTAGATCTAGCCCACCCTTCACACCTGTGCAGATGCTCTTCTCGCAGGTTAATAGAATGATATATAGCCTGCTTTGATAAGGACAGATTTTATTGAACAGTAGCTCTTTAGAGGAGAAGCTAGAAGATCCGAAATCTATCTTTATCACTTTTCACAACAATGTATTTTGATGCACTAAACACGAATACGTTAAAAAAAAAAACCTTCGCATTTAACTAGGAAAGAAGTTATTAAGCACTAAAGTTCACTGTTATGGGGGTTATGAGAGCTAATGTAAACAACTAAATTTGTCAACATGCGAATGCGCGGGTATGGAAAAGTTCGTAATAAAGAAGTTTAATTGAAATTTACCATCAATTATTTAAATTCATCAGCAGTTATTTATTCACAATCATTTTTTAAAATAATGAAACACTCTTCACATTTCTTGTTTCGTTCATGAAAAGTATTATATATCAGAAATCACTTAATAATTAGCTAATGCCTTTATAATTATTAGTTCGTTCTAATTCGCGCCTGCTGAACTTTAATTGTCAACATACTCTTATTTTATAAAAAAAAAGAATAGGTATGAAGTTGCCCGAATTTATTATTCTTGTCCACAATAGAGAAGAATTCCGAACATCCCGTCTCAAGAAGAAGAAGAAGAAAGCTAAGAGGGATGTCAAGGAGGATTAGAAGAATGTCTAGGACGACTTTAAGGCATACATGCTATGCGTTTCCGCTCGCTACGCTCGCTCAAGAAGATATCAAAACCCCAGTCAATCCAACTCGCTAAAATTAATAGAATTCTATTAATTTTAGCGAGTTGGATTGACTGGGGTTTGGATACCTTCTTGAGCGAGCGGAAAAGCAAAGCACGTATGCCCTTAAGCGCCAGGTGACGACGGGCGAGGATGCCCTTAAAATTAACAATATTTTTGAATAAATTGTTTATGAACATTCCAAATGAGAGTTCTCTGTTTCCCAATGTTACATATCTGCGCATGCGCTTATTTACAAATACGCTGTTCACGCCTAGTTTTATAACCTTCCTAACAGTGAACTTTAGTGCTTAATAACTCCTAGTTAAATGCGAAGGTTATTTTAACGTATTCATGTTTAGTGCATCAAAATACATTATTGTGAAAAGTGTTAAGGAAATCGGTTTGGAGGACGTGAAACTTCAGTTTTACCCTTTTGCTTTTATGAGCAGCTGTTTCAATTTTGTAATTAATTTCCTTCCAGGGTTTTGTGTATGCGTGGTACTACAGAACGTACTAAATAAACAAAGCTTCACATATTCATCTATTGATCTTGGTGAGTTTCGCGAACCTACGTTTGGCGGGAGAATTCAATTTAAGCATAGTACAAAGTAACACCCCTCCCCCTTCCAATTGACCGATTTAGTACATTTTCACAACAATTCTTTCTAATTAGATAGCCGAATACAGAGTTTCATAACAATACAACAGCAATTACGACCGGTATAAGGAAATTAGTAATTTCTGTCCGGAGTAAACTCCCCCTTCTAGTCAACCGATTTAGTTTATTTTTACAACAAATTTTTCTCTTCGGTTGACTACAACAAATACCGAGTTTCGTAGAAATATAACAAAAATTATGGCTGGTATTGACAAATAACTACTTTGGCTATGGAGTAACCCCCCCCCCCCCCCCCCCGGATGGACCGATTTTGTTGGTTAAAGAACTCGTTCAATCGTTTGATTGGGGAATACTACATACCAAGTTTCGTGGCGAAAAAAAAACTCTGGCCTGTATCGTGTTAACGGACACATATATAACTATATATATATATATATATATATATATATATATATATATATATATATATATATATATTATATATATATATATATATATATATATATATATTTATATATAAATTTTAACTGGGGTCATTTTTGGTGTCTACTAGGTAGGATCGATAGTAGATAGAAAAAGGGGTCACCAGCGCAGTCCCAAATACCCTCAATTTTCCCCAAAAATGCTCTCGCCAGTTTTTTGACGATTTTCATTTTTTTTTTCTCAGATATGCGAAATTTTGAATAAAAAATAAATATTTTTCTAATGTGATATCTTCTTGAGCGAGCGTAGCGAGCGGAAACGCATAGCACGTATGTCTTAAAGTCGTCCTAGACATTCTTCTAATCCTCCTTGACATCCCTCTTAGCTTTCTTCTTCTTCTTCTTCTTCTTGAGACGGGATGTTCGGTGGATAAAAATCTCCAATCGCACCGAAAAATGCCTTTAAACTTAAAATTTTGAGTAATTCTTCTCTATTGTGGACAAGAATAATAAATTCGGGCAACTTCATTCCTATTCTTTTTTGTAAAATAAGAGTATGTTGACAATTAAAGTTCAGCAGGCGCGAATTAGAACGAACTAATAATTATAAAGGCATTAGCTAATGCCTTTATAATTATGCTAGCCACAAAACTGGCGAGAGCATTTTTGGGGAAAATTGAGGTTATTTGGGACTGTGCTGGTGACCCCCTTTTCTATCTACTGGACCTCACGAGCGCAGTCCCGAATATCACCATTTTCCCGAAAAATCCGATCGATGATCATCCAATAATTTTTACAAAAATGTATTAAAATCTAGAAAACCATTTTTATAATTGTTTAAAAATATATATGGAAAATCTACACAAAAACGTAAACATATAAAAATAGGGCAAAACCCCAAAAATTATATAATTAATTTAAACATCACTATCACTTTCATTTTTCTCGGATTGAACAGTATTCTTTTTGACATGATTGTTTTCTCGAAAGTTAATAATATGCATTGACTTACCATCACTTATATCTTTTAAACCATCGTAAACAAAAAATAGTTTTTGTGAATTTAATTGTTGAATATCTTTTTTATTTAATTTATCAGTAAATCTATCTGGTAGAAAAACTTGGAAGTTATCTTCTTTATGTTTTAAAGTAACAACTATTCGTTTTCCAAATTTTGTTGGAATTTCTTCAAATTCTTTAATTGGATAAGATTGACCACATTTCAATTCTGATAGTTTCTTTATTGGAATATTTTGACATTGACTAACTTCTTGAATCTTTTTCTATGCGTCCATTTATTAGAGACGAAGATTTTTAAATCCTGAAAGATTTTCCAGGAGTCGTAAAACGCGACTCCCAAAATACTGACGAGCAAACTGGTTTTATTAATGAATTAGGTTTATATTTTTAGCCGTCATTGTGTAAGGCTAACATATCACGAACAAGGTCCATAGCACAACGGAGTCGTATGCACGTGGTCACTGCCTGGGAACGGAGCATGTCAGGTACCCAGGCAGAGGCTAGACACAGACTGGCTTAAATGGCGTTAGATCCGGCTGCAGTGTTGTTCAGTAGCCTAGCTGTAGCAACTCCAGTGTTGCCACCAAATAAAACTGAGAAGTTAGGGGGGCGCCGCTACATCACTTCCCCCCAATGACATCGACACAGAAGCAGGAGAGAGATTCTTCTTCGATGAGTCCTGATGTCCGTTGATGGCTGGTCGGCTTCTGTGACGGGGGCATTTTCAGTTGCCGTAGTCTGTTCTGATGGATGGTGGCTTGGCGGTGTCCTGCTGATCATGGATACTGGCCGATCTTGTACGGGTGATTATGATCACGTACGGGTGATTGATGATCACGTACGGGTGATTGATGATCACGTACGGGTGATTATGATCACGTAAGGGTGATTGATGATCACGTACGGGTGATTCGTGTAGGTTTCGTTGCACTTGGTAAAGGTTGCGTGGCGCTTGGTGAAAATTCGTGGTGCAGATTACGGAGCGGGGAGGGCTGACCTTGTTTGACAGTGAAAAACGTCTGCCGGTCCATTCAGGGCACCCGCGTGTCCTGTGATCCGGGCGAGTAGGGACAGGAAGAACGTATGTCCCCCTCGGAGTCAGGTAGTAATCTGGAAATTCACCGGTTTGATCACGTCGGGGTCACCACTTTAGCCGTTGTTGCGTGAGGCTAATATAACAGGAACAAGGTCCATAGCACTATGGAGTCGTATGCACGTGGTCACTGCCTGAGTTAAGTTCACAAACTGCGGTAGTCACTTTTTAAAAACTAACTTTATTTAAAGATCACAAAATAAACTTATACAATTTCGAATTTTGACGTGTGTACACAATAGTTGGAAGAGGACTGACTGTCTAAGCCAAAGGAGCAGTAGTAGTGATAGGAGATAAGCACCTGCTTATATAGGAGTAGGGATAGATAAGAGGTTCTAGGAAGGGCTAGGGATTTATCTCCTCCCATCCTTAAGTCTGGAGCTCCTGCGACAGGGATGCTCGAAGTGGGTGAGCCCATGGGTCATAAGCAGCAGGGCTGATGATCTGAAGTGGGATGATCTGTGGTGATGTCACTGATGGTGATGTCACTAATGGTGATGAGGTGGTGCAGACACTTGTATTATTTACAACATATAATTTCTTAAACAAATATACAAATCCTAAAATTAATAGACAAGTACATATACTTGATATGTATAATATGTAATCTTTCACTGAAGGTGAGTATAATTCTAAAGATTCCATTACCACAGGGGGTATATTAGGAATTTCTAATTTATCAAAACTAATATTAAATTTTGAAACTTCAAGAATGGGTGCTTGAAAGGGATAAACAGTACTATCAATGGTTTGTTTACTGACTTTTGGAATTTCTTTGTAGCATTCTGTATAATTAAGTTTAATTAACGTTGAAAATGGTATAAATATAGGGTTAGTCGAAGTACATGAATGTAAGATAGTTTTATTATATATAACATAGGAATTTAAAGGTTCAATATATTTAATAAATGAAGTGTTAGTAATAGTTGAAGTTATACAATTATTAATATTACCTTTAAAAATATTATTTACACATTCGTTAGTATTATATACCTTAAAATTAGTACAATAAAAATTACTTAAAATGTAAGTACAGTTGGCAATATATTTGTTGCCGTTTAATACATAAACAAAATTTGTTTCAGAAAGGGTTGTCACCGTCAAATTTTGATGTCGCACAGGAGTGGACAGTAAATAGTATGTTGAAAAGGTTTCAGATGACAACGGTAATTTTACAATAAAATGAATTACATCTCTATAAATAGAGCAATGGATTTTTCCCAATAACCATAATACCTCAGTTTCATTTGATACAAAGCTGATAGAGGGGTCTATATAATTTAAAATTTGAGCCAAAAGTGAAGAATGTATTATTCCAAGTTTACAGAATTCTAGTGTGAGTTCAATGTCATTTATCCGGGATGAAATGTAGTTTAAGTGTACGTAAAGGTTGTTTAATTGTATCTCTACTTCGTCTTTGTCCATTTTCTTTGTAAAGTATTTTATTCTTTCAAAATTCGCATTAAGTATCAATATGTCATTTTTGTATGATGCAATTAGTTGTCGATTAGCGTCTATTTCTGAGTGTACGTTGTGTTGTTTGTGATATGAATTCCTTTCTAGTTCTTCTATAATTTTGTCATAGTGTTGTTTGTCGTCTGCGTCCATGTTTCCTGTAATCCATCCTATAGCTGTTCCTAATCCGTTTATTAAACCGCGTTTAGTCCTTTTGTTTGAAATGAGTGATAATTTGTTGGCAATAATTTGTGTTTGGCTAGTAATTAAAGGGTAAATTTTGCTTTTGTTAAATAAAGGTAAGATCTCTTGGATGTTTTGAAGTTCGCTTCTTAAAAGAGAAAGATTCATAAAGTGGTACAGAGTGTAGAATTTGTTTATTTCGTAAGCGTCTGGAAGTTGAACTGGTGTGATTCCAGGGGTAGTAGTTAAGTCTTTTATCATCAAGGTGTTAGTCGTTGTTTGTAATGTCAGGAAGATGAGAAGTACCTGGTACAGCATCATCTACAACAATTGTAGGATTTTTGTTAAGAATTTTTCGAGGTCGTTGTACATTATCAGAGTGTATTTCAGATATTTTATTTTTTGAATCTTTTACTGTTATTTTAACTGGTTTATAAGGATTTTTATTCTTTCCTGTTTTATGTGTTTTTATATAGACTGTTTCATCATTAAAAATTGGTTCCTCCCTAGTTTTATTTACTTTTTCTGTCCTGGTTTCTTTTTCTTTGTTTATTGTGTCTGCAATGATTTCATGTAATATTTTGTTTCGTTCATGATATTGTTCAACTAATTTTTCTAGAATGGTTTGTTGTTGTAAGTCTGTCCGTTGTGTGCAACCAAAGGTGATTTCGTTCGGTGTTAATTTTAAGTGAGAATTAATTGTGTTATTCTGTGCTATCATAGCGTATCTGAGTTGGTTTGTAAGTGTTTCGTTGGGAAATTTTTCCTTTGTACATCTAAGAATTTCTATGAGTGTCGAGTGATGTCTATTTAAGAGTCCTAAGGAATTAGAATGATTTGGGGTGGTATAATAAGCTTCAATGTTATTGGTTTCAAGAAAATTTTCAATTAACCGATTTTTATATTCTGTTCCATTGTCCATTTTTATTCTTATTGGCGCTGGAAATGTGTCTAAATATTCAATTAGTATTTTTAATATATTTGTCGCGTTTAATGTGTCAATGATTCTAGCAAATATTTTTTTTGAAAAAGAATCTATTATGGTAACTATATATCTTCTTTCATAATGTAAGGTGTCTAGCATTAAATCTTGAAACGGTGCTTCTGGAGTTGGTGTTTGACTAAATTTTGTTTTAATAGGATGTCTGTCATATTTAGTTTTTCTACAAATTTCGCATTTATTTATGAAGTCTGTAATTATATCTCTCATTTTTGGGAAATAATGTGTTCTTCTTATCCTATCATAAGTTTCTATGATTCCTCTGTGTATTGTTTTTCCTACATGATGTTGGTCTATAAGTTCCAATTGTTGTTCTTCATCCGTGACATCTATTATTTTTCTTTTATATCTTTTTAGTTTTATAGTTGGGAATTTTTCTTGAATTAATTTTGAAATTGTTGAAAATATACCTTCAAATATTGGTCTAAAATTTTCTGTTTTGGGTTCACAATATATACCATAGGTAGTATTGGGTTTAAGTATTTCGCGAAAACTTTCCTCTAAATCTTGTTTCCATGGGCATGCTGTATCAATTGTGTATCTAAATTTATTAAAGGGTCTTTCTGTATATAGATTACGTTTTCCTCTTTGAATAAAAATCTGATATTTTTCTACATTTATTGCTTTTTCAGAATCCATTATCCAAACTTGTTCATTTGATGATTTTTGAGAATGTACAGTTATCATGCTATCACTGTCTCTAGTTTCTATATTGTCTGTGTTGTCAGTATTATCTGTGTTTAATAAATTTTCTAGGTCATTTATAAAATCAGAATAATCAGGGGTATCAGTAACGTTATTTTGGTTATCCAGTAATCTGTCTAATTCTTCTAAAGGATCTATTTCTTCAATTGCATTAATTTCATGATTATTAGGGGGTCTAGAAAGTGCATCAGCTACAACATTTAATTTTCCTACAATATGTTTAATTTCAAAATCAAATTCGGATAATTTCCATATCCATTTCATGAGTCTAGTATTACCATTTTTCATTTTAAAAATCCAAATTAAAGGTTTATGATCAGTTTGTAAATTAAATTTTTTTCCATAAAGATAAGGTTTAAAATGAGTACAAGACCATACTACTGATAGTAATTCTTTTTCTATGGTAGAATAATTTTGTTCTGCTTTGTTCAAAACTCTAGATGCATATGCAATGGGGTGTTCTTCAGGAGTTTTTGAATAGACAATTATGTCATCTACATAAACTAAGGCGTTTGGAATATTACTGATTATACTATTCATAGCTCTTTGAAATGTGGGGGGAGAATTTGATAGACCAAAGGGGAGTCTTAGGAACACATAATGACCTGTGTCTGTAGAAAAAGCTGTTTTGTCAATAGAGTCGGGATCCATTTCTATTTGATGGAATCCGGAAGCTAAGTCTATGGATGAAAATATTTTTGATCCTTGTAGTTTATTTAAAAGTTCTTCTATATTTGGTAAGGGGTATTTGTCGGGTATAGTTTCTTGATTTAATTTCCTATAGTCAATTACCATGCGTACTTTCCTTTTTCCGCTTGCATCCATTTTCTTAGGTACAATCCAAATGGGAGAGTTATATGGGGAATTACTTTCTTTAATAATGTTTGCTTTTAAGAGCTTATTAATTTCATTATGAACGTCTTCATTAAAGTGTGAAGGATACCTATAATTTCTGGTATAAATTGGTCTGTCTGTTTTTGTTATTATTTTATGTTTTAGTAAATTTGTGGGTTTTAATGGTTCGTCTTCTTCTTTTAGCATCGAGGGGTATTTTTGTAAAAGATTTATTAATTTATTTTTAATTTCCTCATTAATATGATCATGTCTAATTAAGTTTTTTATTCTATGTTTATTATCTATGTAATGAATATGATCTCCGATACTCATATTCATGCTATTTTCTGTTTTCTCGGGTTTTCTTGATTTTTTCTTTTTCTTATTATTTCTAATATATCTTTCCTCTGTGTTAATAATTTTTTTATCCTTATTTACAATTTTTTCTTTTATTTGTTTTTTAACTTTATTCTTAATTATCTTATTTTTTATTATAGACAATACATTATTTATAATATTCATTAAATCATCATTATCATTTATTTTATTATTAATTATTTTATTTATCATTTTGTTACCATCAATTAATTTATTTATTAATCCTTTTTTCTTTTCATTTATTACATCAATATAATTCACATCTTTAATTAATTCTTTAATTCTCTTATTTCTTTCATTATCATTCATTTCCTTATCATTTTTATTTTTTAATACTTTATTTTTATTTTTTCTTAGCTCTTTATTATTTTTACGTTCTCTTTCATTATTTTTATTTTTACTACTATTTTTAGTTTTACTGCTTAGGGTTTCCTTATGGCTAGCACTATCATTATCACTATCATTATCTTTAATTGTTTGTCCGTCTGTGTTAATAGTTTTATCTTTAACTGCAATTATATTATTGGCACAATCAATTATAGTATCAAACAGTTGCATGGATTCATATCCCAATAAAATATCAAATTTTGTACTAAAAGGGAAAACATAAAATTTTAGTATATGATCTTCAGCTAATCCTAACATAGGGGAAATATTAATATCTACGCTTCCGTTACCTTTTTCATTGCCGGTCGGTGTTGAAATAAAAAATTCTTCAAGTGAAATTTTGATGTCGCGGGGGATAGCGTTTGGGTTTATATAGTTTTTGTAAGAACCAGTATCAATAAGCCAAGTTTTACCTGTAGTATCTCTAAAATGTGGTAAAGTTTCATAGAATTGTTTTAGGTTTTCGGGACATGCGGGTCGAAGCCGTCTCCTAAAAAAAGATTCTTAAGAGTTTCTCGGAATTCGATTTGGTCTTCCATAAATTTATTTAATTTTACTTCTTGATCATGTCTAATTTTTTCGTTATCAGTTAACTTTTCTTCTAGTTTTTCAAGTCTTTCCGTATAATGTAAAGGGTGATTTGGTTTTGCAGTTCTCATGGAAACTGTGTTTTGTGATTCGTACTTAGGTTCAATCGCTAAACTTTTTTGTGGTGAAGTTGGTTGTCTTTGAGATTCGTAATGGTTATGTCTATATTGGGAATAAGAAGTTGGTTGTCTATAATTATAAGAATGATTATAAGGTTGTCTGTAATTATAAGAATGATTATATGGTTGTCTATAGCCCTGAGAGTGTGAGTTCCTCGATGGGTAATTTTGTTGGTAGTGTTGTTTTGAATATGTAGGTGGGTAATTTTGTTGGTAATGTTGTTTCGGGTAATTCTGTTGGTGATGTTGTTTTGGATATGTAGGGGTGTGGTTTTTGTTTTTGTGCTCTTTATGAGTGTTTTTGGATTGTATCCTATCTACTATATATGCGCATTCATTTAGAAGGGTGTGTCTTAAATCCTCAATGTTTTCGTGTTTCATGTGATTTAGAAAATCCGCTAAATCCTTATGTAATTGATTTTTCACGTGATGGGTAATTATATTATCATACCTTTGCATCTCTGATTTTTTGTCTGTTATGTTTGAGTCGGTAAATATTCGGGAATATAATATTGTTCGTAAGTGTGAAATTCTATCTAGAAACGTGATTGGGTGTTCGTTATAATGTGAGGTTGTCTGGGTAATATTTATGAGTATTTGTTCGATTGTACGTGAATCCTGGTAACATTGTTTTAAGTGTTTTACTAATGCTTCTATAGTTTCAAAGTCGTGGGTAAGGGTACTATCTTTGGCTGGTCCTTGTAATTTAGAATTTATTACAGCTAATAATCTTTTACTATTTCCCTGAGCATGGGTATTATTTTCATTTAACGTGTAAGCTGCTACTTGTTTTATAGCTTTTAAAAAGAAAATTAATTGGTCTGGGGAACCATCAAAAGTTGGAATAATCCCATAGTCTCTATCAGTAATTTGATAGTTAGTCATTGTTAATATATAATTATGATCTCTAAGAGTATTTAGTTGGTCAGATGACAGTTGTAAAGTGGGCTTATCGTCTTCTGACATATATATTTATATAATAAAAAATTAATAATAAAAAATATTGTACACACACAAAAAAAAAAAAAAAAAAATAATAATTACAAGTGTCTGACCTCTGATCGTGAATGCATAACAAATTTTGTTGTTGATGGTCTCCTCCAATGAATCCTGAAAAGGAAAGGCTTCAAAGTGGATGTGCCGGTCCGCCAAAGAATGGGTGTGGTCGCTGGAACTGTCCTCCTGGAACTGTCTCTGGACTATCCTCTTGGTCACACGACGCACTATCACTGTATCTTTTTCACCTTTGAAGGAAGTCCTACGTCACGGTCGCCAGTTAAGTTCACAAACTGCGGTAGTCACTTTTTAAAAACTAACTTTATTTAAAGATCACAAAATAAACTTATACAATTTCGAATTTTGACGTGTGTACACAATAGTTGGAAGAGGACTGACTGTCTAAGCCAAAGGAGCAGTAGTAGTGATAGGAGATAAGCACCTGCTTATATAGGAGTAGGGATAGATAAGAGGTTCTAGGAAGGGCTAGGGATTTATCTCTGGGAACGGAGCATGTCAGGTACCCAGGCAGAGGCTAGACACAGACTGGCTTAAATGGCGTTAGATCCGGCTGCAGTGTTGTTCAGTAGCCTAGCTGTAGCAACTCCAGTGTTGCCACCAAATAAAACTGAGAAGTTAGGGGGGCGCCGCTACATCACTTCCCCCCAATGACATCGACACAGAAGCAGGAGAGAGATTCTTCGATGAGTCCTGATGTCCGTTGATGGCTGGTCGGCTTCTGTGACGGGGGCATTTTCAGTTGCCGTAGTCTGTTCTGATGGATGGTGGCTTGGCCGTGTCCTGCTGATTATGGATACTGGCCGATCATGTACGGGTGATTATGATCACGTACGGGTGATTGATGATCACGTACGGGTGATTATGATCACGTAAGGGTGATTGATGATCACGTACGGGTGATTCGTGTAGGTTTCGTTGCACTTGGTAAAGGTTGCTTGGCGCTTGGTGAAAATTCGTGGTGCAGATTACGGAGCGGGGAGGGCTGACCTTGTTTGACAGTGAAAAACGTCTGCCGGTCCATTCAGGGTCACCCGCGTGTCCTGTGATCCGGGCGAGTAGGGACAGGAAGAACGTATGTCCCCCTCGGAGTCAGATAGTAATCTGGAAATTCACCGGTTTGATCACGTCGGGGTCACCACTTTAGCCGTTGTTGCGTGAGGCTAACATAACAGGAACAAGGTCCATAGCACTATGGAGTCGTGTGCACGTGGTCACTGCCTGGGAACGGAGCATGTCAGGTACCCAGGCAGAGGCTAGACACAGACTGGCTTAAATGGCGTTAGATCCGGCTGCAGTGTTGTTCAGTAGCCTAGCTGTAGCAACTCCAGTGTTGCCACCAAATAAAACTGAGAAGTTAGGGGGGCGCCGCTACATATTCTTTAACTTTTGGTTCCAGAAAAGAAGAAGCTAAAATCTTTAATAAATCTTTAAAATATAAAGAAATATTTATGATTTTAATGCTATTAACAAATGTTACACAGAAGAAGAGCAAAAAGAAGATAAAAAAAACCCGGTAGTGGATTCTATTTCAATAACCAAAAGAGAAGAACATATTACAGACCTCCCAATCTAGAAAAGTCCGTCACGCAGGAGCTGCATAACTAAGCACTTTCCTCAGAATTTGGGTAGTGTAGACTGCTTTCCAGAACAATTTGCTTAAAATATCCTACATAAATAAAATAAAAACATGAATAGTTCTCTTTTAATTTTGTAATGAGTAACTGATAAAGTATTAATTTGCTTCCAGAGTTATGTTTACACATAGTACCTACTGCACTACGTAATAAATACAAAAAACCTCATATTATCGTATTTTGATCTAACGCAGGAACCGGATACAGTCCCTTTAGCGCTCCTTGCGGCGCCTTTGTGAACCTATGTCTGGCTGCCTTTTCTATTGAAATATATTACAAAGTAAACCCCCCCGATTCAGCTCATTTTTACAACACTTCTTTCTCATGAGTTACCCACGACGCATACCGCGTTTCGTTACAATAAAGCAGAAATTACGACCAGTATGAGTATATTAGTAATTTGGGTCCGGAGTAAACCCCCCCTCCTAAAGAACCGATTTAGTTTATTTTTACAACACATATTTACCTGTAGATTACCACTACGAATACCGAGTTTCGTCGAAATATACCAAAAATCACGGTTGGTAGTGGCGAATTGGTATTGTGGGTCTGGAGTAAACCCCCCCCCCCCCCTCCTAATGAACCGATTTAGTTTATTTTTACAAAACATATTTACCTGTAGATTACCACTATGAATACCGAGTTTCGTCGAAATATACCAAAAATCATGGCTGGTAGTGGCGAATTGGTATTGTCGGTCCGGAGTAAACCCCCCCTCCTTATGAACCGATTTAGTTTATTTTTACATCTCACTTTTCTCTCTATATTACTACTACGAATACCAAGTTTCGTTGAAATATAACAAATATTACGGCTGAAATGGTCAAATTAGTGTTTTGGGCTCGGGGTAAACCCCCCCTTCCGGTAGACCGATTTTGGTGGTTAACGAACTCGTTCAATCGTTTGCTAATTGAATGCTATATACCAAGTTTCGTGACGAAAAAACAAAAACTCTGGCCGCTATCGTGTTAACAGACACATATGTATATATATATGCATATATATATATATATATATATATATATATATATATATATATATAAATTTTAACGGGGGTCATTTTCGCTGTCTACTAGGTAGGATCGATAAAGATTTGAAGACATTTTTCAAAAATTCCGTCATGAGTCCAACCTCAATAGCTACTTTCCTTCGGAGGAAAGTGCTAAAATGATGGAATAATGCCTTGGGATAGAGAAAATATATTGTTATATTAACTATATATTTTCTCTAGAAACTCTAAAATTAAGTTAGATTAATTAGTTTTAGTAATGTTGTATTTTACTTGTCTTAGATTAAATTGTGTTACCAACGACACATTATAATATATCTAGATTTATTTGTTTTACTAACAAATGTTCCTACTTTTCTGGATTTATAAGTTTACCCAGTATTATTTAGAAAGAGAAATAGAAGATCAAAAAAGTAAATTAGAGATTTTAAAATATCCATCTGCAAAGGTTTAAGTTAGACAGCAAAAAGGTTTAACTTAGTTAAACTAACTTTAACTTAGTTTAACTTCTTATTATCATAAGAATCGATATTATTTCTTATTGTTTGATCAGTATCTTTATATTCCAAAATTTTAGCTACTACTTAGCTACAATCTTACCTTTATGATTAAATTAATTGTATAATATTTTTACTTTTTGGGGATAACCCGTTTATATATATATATATATATATATATATATATATATATATATATATATATATATATTCAAAATTTCGGATGTTTGGGGGAAAATCGTTAAAAACCCGGCGAGAGCATTTTTGGGATAAATTGGGGGTATTTGGAAATGCGCTCAGAAATTGAGAAGTTTTTTAGAATCCTGAAAAAATCTACAATCAGATGGATGACGGTATTTTTTAGAAACCTTCACATTATTGGGGGGTATTTTAGATACTATGTGAGCATTTTTGAGGAAAATTGATGGTATTTGGGACTGCGCTGGTAACCCCCTTTTCCTACTACTATCGATAAAGATTCAAAGAAATTTTTCACAACTTCCGTCATGAGTGCAACCTCAATTGCTACTTTCCTTCGGAGAAAAGTGCTAAAAGCAAGACAACCTTTCGAGGATAAATCAAATAGTCTTCCATGCATCTTCAATACCTAGATTAAATGAGGTTATAAAACCGATTTTACTTTATGTAAAAGGTTCAGGTGTGAAAGCATTTAGCCCCTTCATAGGGAGGAACCCCGCTTATAAGGTTGACCTCTTATAATAACTTTAACGTTTCAGAACCCCTAGAGAACGAAAATAACAGTGGTTCAAATTTGTATATATATATATATATATATATATATATATATATATATATATATATATATATATATATTTGTCTGTTCGCGCTTTATCTCAGTGAATAATGATTTTGATGAAATTTGACACAAGTGGATTGTACAAGGTTAGTATTAAGCCGGACTCCAGAGGGAGTGTTTGGTAACGGGAGGACTTCCTTGCAAGAAGTGCCCCTGAAGAGGTGCGAAGAAAAGACGCACGAAACATGTCGGGCCCAATAAATAAAGTGGTGTAGTAAAGGAAGACTTGCTCCTAGGATAAAAAAGAATATATATATTTGTCTGTTCGCGCTTTATCTCAGTGAATAATGGTCCGATTTTGATGAAATTTGACACAAAAATCTATCGTCTAATTTGAAAGGTCAAGTTCGTTAACCAGCAGAATCCGTCCGACGGAACATGGTTTTTGGAGCGATATTCGTGCGAACAAAATCGTTATACCTACTACATATGCTTGCAAGTACTCGTTTTATAGGTTCCTTGGCCTAAAAAAAAAACTAATGAAACCACTTTCAAGGTAATATCTTTAACCGTTTTCGAGAAAATGAAAAAATAGTTGTCGAATAAAGTTTTTGGTTAGGTTACTTATAATTATCGGATTAAGTTAAAATATTTTCTGCATGTTTAAAATTCATAAAAACAAAGGTGTTTAAACTATGGTTATGTTTGGAGTAAGGAAGGATTAGAATAAAATATTTTATTTATAGACATGAAAAGTTTTGGCATCTTCGTATATTTTCCTTAATATCTCGAAAACGGTTGAAAATCATGGTAAGCGGAAGTTTATCATTTGAAAGCTTACTAAATGCTCTACAAAAAAGATTCTGAAGCAATTTTCGATTTGGCGATGTCAATCGGATAAATGAGTGCTTAAAACTTCAAATGTGTTTGTTTTAACCTTTCGAACGGGTTTTAGTCTTTCATTAAATCACTTTTTAATTGATTTTTTTGTTCTAAATTGCATTTATCTTTAAAATTAGTATTATAGTAAAAGAAAATAATAAACAGTAAGTAGTGGTATTTCTAGAGCGAACCTTGACAAGGCCAGGGAGTCATTTTTCTAACTCAGGTAGCGAGGTATGTACCCTTGCAACCGTGGCCTATTTGGGCTCATAAATTATTTCATTAAAGGTCTAACCAAAATTATAACTGCAATCTTTCCAAATGACATTAGGGATAAGAACGGAACCGCGCTAAGATGATGCAGTTCCTGCGAGTCGGCCTTTTTAAACTGGAGAAGTGTAGGTACCATCTTGGTGTACCACGAACACCCTCTTATAATCCCAAGCAATACCCTACCTAAGCTAAGCACATTAAGCCCTCGGGAGGCCATTGATAAACATAACCTTATATAACTTTCCACCTACTGCTTCCGTTTATGAGCGATAAATGCGGAATTTTATCGGTAAGAGTCGTTACTGCCCGAGGGCCTAACTACCGGCTGTAAATATGGCCGCTAACGACATTCGGATCGCCGGCCTTTAATACAGATTTAATATCGGGGGATGGCTTTAATATCTCTTGAAGGATATTGCTTTTCGTTTATTCGTCCGGATATTTCAAAGAGGCTTCAGGCTCATGTTCTGCATTTGCACGTACATCTGCCTAGTATAACCTCTTCTGACAAATGGAAAAGTTAAATTTTATGGATGGTATTACCGACGGTTCCGCAATTTTCAAATTCCCATTTCAAAAAACATTGCGCTACCTGAATTACTATCAAATCCGATTATATCTCGTTTAAGATAAGGGAAGGGTTTTGTGAGGTCAGAAACGGAGATAGTGTAATATCTTTAACAATACTTAGCCAAATAAAAGGCTAAAAACGTTTTAAGCCTCCTAGTAACTGACAAAAACAACACAACAAAAATTAGGCCCCCTGCTAGCGGCAAAAGGCGGCTTTATGATTTACACTAGAAACTTCAGGGGGCGTTGTAAATGTAAATGTTGTGCATGCAGAAATTGGAATCAGTCTGAATTGTAACTTGAAGGCGTTACGTCAATACAAATTTTTAATAATAAAAAGTACAAACTGATTGCAGCAAATACGAGTAAAAAGTCTTCAAATGAAGATAATTGAGTCATCATAAGTCATCATGGATGTGATTAGCACTAGCTGGTTACATAATTTTTTTTTTTTATTTTGTCAAATAGTTTATTACATTTAAAATATGATGGCTTCCATCTGTAACAGGTTCTGTTCATATTTAAAGTTGTAAAGAATAAAAAGGAATATTTCCTAATGAGATGTTTGAGTAAATAACCATCCGTTCCGAAGTTCCAGTAAAACAGAATAAACTTTTACTGGACATTGGCAGCTTTGTTTGTGGGGGAAATGGAAAAGTCAATCGGAAACTTTTAAAACTCTTAAAACGAGAAACTCTTCTTCTTCTTCTTCTTTTCTTCTTTCCTTCAGGCTTTGTGAGCATTGTCTTAATAATCCATGGGTTGAATGCAAGTGCTGTACGAAAGTTTGAAGTAAATATTCAGTACAAATGAAATAACGTTTGACATTATTAGCAATTGTTTAGATTACTTTCTCTGCGGGTGTGATTACGGAAGGACATAGCGTCCCTACCCGCTTACGAGTGTCCCTTCGGAAGGACACTCCTCCAATACTTTTCCCTTTAGATTCAAAAGCCGTTCGTAAATGGAGGGGATTCACTTTTACAGCTCCAGGTAAAGACAGTCCCCTTCAGTATTGTTTGGGCTTTCCATATTCAAATCGGCTGATTGGAAGATTTTTATGAATTTTGTTATGAAAAAAAATGTCTACATGAGAAATTCAAACAAAAAATGCGCCCCATACTGAGGTATTCCCAGACAATGAGAGCCGCAGCGAAAGTGTTAAGAAGATCAGATAATGGACAGGCATGATCAATATCGGAACAGGCTTCAATTATCTCACACAATGATATAGTCACTATCATTCGAATCAGTTCTTCTTCCTCTTAGTCCTGAAGAAGGCCCGAAATTGAACTGAATATTGAACAAGACATTCGAGTCACAGGAACTGCGTCATTTTAGCTCGTTTTCATAAAGATCGTCTCTCAGGCAGGTCTTCTCTAAAGACATTACTGAGGTTTGTCATTATTTCATGATCATTACAATACACTTTGACTGTCCAGGCAGCTCTTCGCTTAAGATAAGCCGGAGTTATGTCATTATTTTATGATCATTGAAATACGCCTCAATCGGCAAAGAGCTCTTCTCTTAAGTCAAGCCGGAGCTATGACATTATTTTATGATCATTACAAGACGTTTTAAACGTCCAGGCAGCTCTTCTCAAAAGACAAGCCGGAGCTATGTCATTATTTTATGATCATTACAAGACGTTTTAAACGTCCATGCAGCTCTTCTCTTAAGTCAGGCCGGAGCTATGTCATTATTTTATGATCATTACAAGACGTTTTAAACGTCCAGGCAACTCTTCTCTATTGAAAGGACTGAGGTTTCTCATTATTTTATGATCAATACAATACGCTTTAACTGTCCAGACAACTCTTCTCTATTGACAGGACTGAGGTTTCTTATTATTTTATGATCAATACAATACGCTTTAACTGTCCAGGCAACTCTTCTCTATTGACAGGACTGAGGTTTGTTATTATTTCATGATCATTACAACAATTTTTAAACGTCCTGGAAGCTCTTGTCTATAGTTATATTCATATTTTCCATTTAGCAGTATATTTTTTTTAATGTAGGATACTACAATGAACATATGTTATACTGTTATACTTTATATTAAATATGCATAGGTTTTATTTAATTTTGTTTTCCCATAATGTAAAATTTGTGCTAAAATGTAAGTTACTACATAGAATAATCATTAAAAAAAAAAGTGTATCTGGTATCAGGAACAGATTGTTATATTCTTATTAATAAATAAATGAAAGTAAAAATCATAGTTAAGTTATGTTAATTTTTATTATTATTATTTATTGTTGTTGAGTTTCGCAACAAGGGCGACGACCTCATAAGAACGGCAGAATCAAAGTCAGTCAGTTGGTAGTCAAGTGATAGTCAGTTGGTTATAAAATAAACGAAGGTAACAAAAAGTATTAAGAAAAAAAAATTAATAAAATTTAAAAAAATATATAAAAATATGATATACAATAAAATAATAAAGAATAAAATGTTTCCATTAAAAATGACATATAGTTATACTTTCGAGTGAATGTGTGTATATTTTAAATATGTTAGAAGTGTATGAATGTACGGACTACCTTCTGTGAGTAAGTCATGTAAGTCATAAGGAATCGTTAAATTACTGCGTTGTCTACAGCCCATCAGGATATGTTTTACGGTTAATGTTCTGTTGCATAGTCTACACATTGGTCTTTCCTTTCTGTCCAGTAAGTATGAGTGGGTAAGTCGGGTGTGGCCTATACGTAGTCTGCATAAAATTACTTCGTCTTTTCGAGTGAATGATTCTCTTACCCCGGCTTTGGTCGTGTTCTTAATTTCTCTTAATTTACATTCACTCTTCAACCAATTTTCTTCCCATTCATACAGTGTGTTAGTCTGTATGGTTTTGTTTAAGTCAGATGTCGTCACTGTGTTTACGTCGGGTTCAGGTCGGTTTGTAGCTAGTTTTGCCTGTATGTCCACAGCTGTACTCATTTTTAGCGCGGTTCCTCCCTCCCCAATAGGGAGGAACCCCGCTTATAAGGTTGATACAATGAAACAATCCGGAAGTGTCGACAAGAAAATTTCGCGTTTCAGAACCCCTAGAGACCGAAAATAACGGTGGTTCAAATTTGTATATATATATGTATATTTTTAGCGCGGTTCCTCCCTCCCCCATAGGGAGGAACCCCGCTTATAGGGTTGATACAATGAAACAATCCGGAAGTGCCGACTAGAAAATTTCGCGTTTCAGAACCCCTAGAGACCGAAAATAACGGTGGTTCAAATTTGTATATATATATATATATATATATATATATATATATATATATATATTTGTCTGTTCGCTCTCTAGATAGAAGACGAATGGTCCGATTTTGATGAAATTTGGTACAAAAATCCTTCGTCCAATTTGAAAGGTCAAGTTCGTTAACCAGCAAAATCCGCCTACTGGAAGATGGCGTTTGGGGCGAAATTCGCGCAAAAAAATCGTAACGCTTACGTGTTTGAGTTCATAAGCTTCTAAGTACTCGTTTTATATGACTCCTGGGCTAGGAAAACGAATGAAACCATTTTCAAGGCGATAGCTTTAACCGTTTTCGAGAAAATTGGAAAAATATTTTTTGAATACCGTTTTTGGTTTGGGTACTTAGAATCATGGGATTCAGTTGAAACATTTTCTGCATGTTCTACTTTCATCAAAACTAATATGTTGAAATTTTGGTTACGTTTGGAGTTAAGGAAGGGTTAGAATAAAATATTTTATTAACAGACATAAAAAGTTTTAGTAACTTTGTTTACTTTCCTTAAGATCTTGAAAAAGGTTGAGAATCTTGGTAAACGGAAGAATGCCATTAGAAATCTTATTAAATGCTCTAAAAAAAAGGTTCTAATGAAAGTTTTGATTAGGCGATGTCAATCGGAGAAATAAGAGCTTAAAACTTTAAAGTAATTGATTTCGCTTATTCGAACTGTTCTTTTTGTCTGTTTTTTATTCCTTATTATTTTTTAATTGCTTATTGTTGGATAATGTATTTGAAAATAAAACAGGTTAAGAAAAATAAGAAAAACAATTTAATGTTAGAGATATGGATTTCCAAGATATATAGCTTTTCAACTGCCTAGCGTCCTTCCTAGGGAGGGTTCTTTGTCTTTGATTTTGGTACTTAGAATTATGGGATACAGTTGAAACATTTTCTGCATGTTCGAGTTTCATCAACACTAATATGTTGAAATTTTTGTTACGTTTAGAGTAAAGGAAGGGTTAGAATAAAATATTTTATTAACAGACAAAAAAAGTTTTGGTAACTTTGTATAATTTCGTTAGTATCTCGAAAACCGTTGACAATCTTGTGAAGCGGAAGATTACCATTCGGAAGCTTACTAAATGCTCTTCATAAAAGTTTCTGAAGAAAGTTTTAATTAGGCGATGTCAATCGGAGAAAAAAAGTGCTTAAAGCTTTAAATTAATTGATTTCGTTTATTCCAATGGTTCTTTTTGTCTGTTTAATTTCTTGTTATTTTTTAATTGCTTATAGTTGGATAATGTATTTTACAATAAAACTGGTTAAGTAAAATAACAAAACAATTTATTGTTAGAAATATAGATTTCCTAGATTCCAAGACCTTGTAACTAGCGGGGCCCTTTCTAGTGTTGACCGACCCTCTAGCGTGAGATCGTAAATCAAGACCTTTCAAGACTAGTGGAACCAAAATAATAACTGCTTCTATTTTAATCTTCAGGCGATTCGCCAAAGTTGCAAAGCCTAATAAATAAATATTTTAATCTTTCCAAAGTAGACTAGGGATAAGAACGGAACCGCGCTAAGATGATGCAGTTCCTGCGAGTCGGACTTTTTATGTCTTCGTGTCCAGGTAGCCATAGGAGAGTAATATGTTTGTTTATACTTTGTAGAATGTTTATTTGTGAAAATATGCTTTGGATAATAGGATGTGTACTGTAAATGTTCTGTAAGGACATTAAGGAACTTAAGGAGTCAGTACAAACGGTAATCGTGTCAGTTTCTGCTTCATGAACGTTTGTCAGAGCTAAAAGTAGTCCGTAGAGTTCGGCAGTATATATGGTCGTCAATTCAGGTAATTTAATTTGATAAATGTTGTCATTCACAATGGCGGCTGCCCCTGTTCCAGAGTCAGTCTTGGATCCGTCAGTATAAGTGTATAATGTCCTCGGGTTTTGTCTCATTATGGCGTTGATAGCATTTTTGTAAAATAGTGTGGAAGTCGGTTCTGTCTTTTTTTATTTTGTTAGCGTCAGGACAATCCTTAAGTTCCTTAATTTCCATGGTGGTGTGTCTGAAAATTTGTTTTTAAGAATTGAACATTCCCTTAAAATTGAATTCTTTCTATCTTCTAATGATCTCACAGTAAATGGTTTTCGTTTGGAATTTAATGCTATGTATTTATTAAAATGTATATTTTCCAGGAAACTCTGGACACAGGGCGTTCCAAGTCCTTTTGAATTTATAAAAAATGAAGAGCACAACATTGCACGCCTGTACTGCAGTGGGGGTCTCCTGCCAAGGCGCAAAGGCTATCTGAAGGGCTGGTTCTGAAAGCTCCTGTGACAAGCCTGAGTCCTGTGTTGTGTATAGTGTCGAGTAGTCTTAAGGTTGTAGGACTGGCAGATGAATATGCTATACATCCATAATCCAGAAGAGACCTGGTGTAAGACCGATAGAATGTAAGCATGGTGCATTTGTCAGCTCCCCATTTTGTATTACTAAGGATTCTTAACAAATTCAATGACTTTTTGCATTTGGTAAGAAGTCCTTTCAAGTGGGGTAACCATGTTAGTTTTTTGTTTAGTGTCATTCCTAAGAAAGTCAGGAAGTCCGTTTTGTCAATGATTGTCTGATGTAATGTCAGGTGGGCTATTTGATCTGCTCTTTTTCTAGAGAATATTATATATTTAGTCTTGTCTCTAGAAAATTGAAAACCAGTTACGGAGCACCACTTGTCTAACTCCTGTAGTGTATTCTGTACCTGTTGTTTACCTGTATTGATATCCGTGTATGTGGTGTAGATAAGGAGGTCATCAGCATACAGGCAATACGACACTCCTTGAGTTATAGATCTAGTAACGGAATTTATTGCAATATTGAAGAGAGTCGTACTCAGCACACCTCCTTGAGGCACTCCATTCTCCTGTAGAAACTCATCTGAAAAAGCAGTACCTATCCTGACTCTGAATGATCTTCGGGAAAGATAGCTCTTCAAGTAAAGCATGACTTGGCCTTGCACACCCCATTCTAGCAGCTGAGACAGTATTAGTCTCCTCCATACTCTGTCGTATGCTTTCTCTAAATCTAATGATACAGCTAGTATGGATTTTTTATTTAGGAAGGCATCTAAAATGTCATTTTCCAGCCTAGCAATGTGGTGCATAGTAGAGTGCATTGGCCTGAAACCACATTGAAATACGGAGAGAAAGTTATTGTTTTCTAAGAACCAAATGATTCTTTTATTCACCATTTTCTCCAGTATTTTCCCAGAACAATGAGTCATGCTAATGGGCCTGAAACTCGAGGCTAACTTACTATCTTTCCCTTTTTTTAATATAGGAATAACTATAGATTCATTCCAGAAGGGAGGATAGGCACCGCTCTGAAATATGTCGTTAAATATATTTAAAAGGATCTCAAGGCCTATGTTGGGTAGATTTTTATACATATCATAAGTTAGTCCGTCAGGTCCAGGTGCTGTGAGATGAGTTGTCGACAGTGCATGTTTTAGTTCGTCTAAGGTAAACGGGTCATTCAAAGGTTGGTTATGGTGGTTTGTAATCGGAAGGATATTCATTTCTACGTTATTTCTGTATTGTGAAAATTCGTTCGTGTAGTTCTCATTACTGGACATTGTGGCAAAATGTCTGCCTATTAAATTACTTATTTCAGTTTGGTCAGTTACAGTAGTGTTTAAGTTCTTTATTCCCGTTATGGGGGGTCTGTAGGTCTTATGTTGTATCTGTCTTATCTTCGTCCATATTTCTTGTTTTGGTGTGTTTCTGTTCAAGTTTGATACAAAATCTATCCAACATTTCTTTTTACTGTTTCTTAGAGTCCATTGAGCCTTCGCCTATTTCTTTTTATAATTTTGAAGGTTGATATCACATTGCAGGGAAATTGTGGAAGGCCAGTTAGAAGAGGAGCAGGCTGCATTCAGACCCCACCGCCAGACCCAAGATCACATTTTCTCGCTCAGGACTATTATCGAGAAGTCATGGGACAGAGGGAAGAGTATATACCTCGCATTCCTAGACATTAAAGCAGCATTTGATTCAGTTCCTAGAGAGGAATTATGGGCAGCCTTAGCTGCTAAAAAGGTTCCCAAGGCATTAATAAGCGCTATAAAATCTACCTATCATGACCCTAAAGGTATAATTAGATTAAATGGAATTGAATCCAGGCCCTTCGCCATGAATAAAGGAGTTAAACAAGGAATACCCTCCTTTTCATCATAATCATGGACGAAATCTTAAAAATTTGCAAGCGTAGGACAACACGCACAGTAATAGGAAAGTGGAATATGAGGACAATTCTAGCACAAGCATTGGTCTTTGCGGACGATATTGTTCTCATAGCTGATTCCAATGAAAATTTGCAGCAAGCAGTTTCCGAGTGGGAAGCGGAACTAGAAAGGAAGGGCTTGGTAATAAATGCAAGGAAAAGCAAGGTGATGCACATTGGTCATGAAGAGGAGGAAATTGTAGTTCGCTGCAAGGGGGAAGTATTGGAAACAGCAGAGGAATATACATACCTCGGAACTGTGATCAGCAGGAATGGGAAAATGGACCTGGAGCTCTCCAACAGGATAAAAAAAGCTAATAATGTTTATTACCAGCTGTGTAACACTGTGGTGTGGAAGAGAGAGATGGAAAACAGCGTCAAACTGCACATTTTTAAGGCCATCTATCTCCCTACACTTCTATATGGAAGTGAAAGCTGGGTGCCACTGAAGAAACACTGGAGTAGGGCTATAGCCGCAGAAATGAAGTATCTCCGTAGAGTGGCAGGTCTGACAAGGAGAGACCAAGTCAGGAACGAAAGGATACGGAGTGATGTGGGAGTAGCTTGCTTGAAGGAAACAGTGGAGAAGAGGCAGCTTAGGTGGTTTGGGCATGTATGCAGGATGAGCGAAGACCGAGATCCGCGAAAGTTCTTTGAGGCTTGGCCCACTGGACGTCGTCCACGAGGAAGGCCGAGATTACTCTGGATGGACCACATTTCCAGGCTTGGACAGGAAAAGGGAAAGAGTCTGAACTCCATGAAAGCGCTGGCTCGGGATCGTGATGTTTGGCGGTCTTGGATCGAGGCACCTCCACGCTGAAAGGCACAAAGGAGGATGATAAAGAAGAAGAAGAAGAAGAAGATATCAGATGGGTTTCTAAGAAATAAATTAAGGGCTCTTCTTCGATCTCTAACTGCTGTCTTGCAATCGTCATTCCACCAAGGAACTGGTGTATTTCTGTATTTGTCTTTCGTGATAAGTTATGTTAATAAATAATATGACAAATATAACGTCTAGGTACAGACACTTAACCATTTTATTATTATTATTAAATTTTAACGTCCTTTTATCATTAACTACGAATTTTAGGACGGGTTATCTATAGGTTACGACCCTTTTCTCGCCAGGATACGGCTGATGCCTTTTCTTTCTTCTCAAGAAGCCACCAACCCTAGTGGGAATCGAACCCACGACCCTTTAGCACGGAGTGTTAAGGGCTCACGCCTTAACGCTCACGGCCACTGGGCCTCCTTAACCATTTTGAATGTTCATCAAAACTAGAAATAATTTTTGAATTTTGTGTACTGTCCAGTGTGTAAGAACCTTATAGTACGTCACAATACAGACAGGAGTAAGGTTTGTCAATACTAACTTTATAATATTCACACGACGAGATATTAGCCCCGATTTCTTCCACTCCAATGATACCGTGTTTCAGAACTTAACTAGAATCCTCATCACATGCAAACGTAGTAATCTCTTTGGATTTAGTGTAATTATAGAGATCTAAATTAAAATAAATCCCGGCAGATAGTAAAGATATTTATGTGCTCCTGTTCGCCACCGGATGAATTCAATCTGCCCATAAACTCCACAACCATCCCCCAATGGAATTTTCATGGAGTCCCGAACTTTACGACTATCATGAAATTTCTCTAATAAAGGTCAGCTATAAAAATATCGAATCCTCGTCCTTTCAGGAAGCCATAACCCGCAGCTTTCATCATGTCCTCATTTTATTATTCATGTATAATATATCCGGGGACTTGCTTTTGCAAGCATATAACAACGGAATATAATATTTATTCTGTAATAACAAAAGAAAGGAATAAAATACTAAAACACTTTTATGTATATTATTGGATTTGTTAAAAAGAAGCATAAAGCTTAGAGATTGATAAAATTCTTTTCTAGTTTACAATTTCTATAATAAATTGCAATTCGACAAATAGGGTGTGATTCATAAAATGAAGACATTTCATTTTATAATTTTTCCTCTTTATCATGATGATAATGATCCATACATCATAGGTTCAATCGTCATCATGGCGTCAATCAAAAAGCAATTTAAAATAATATTCGAACTCACAGAAAGTGCGTCAACTAAGTGCGTTACCATTCTTATCTAGTCTGCTTTGGAAAGCTGGGAACAGAAATAGTTTTGTTTTTATATTACGTGAAAACTTCAAAACCCTACTTCAATAACATCTCGAAGAGAAGCGGAATTCTAGGCTCACAATGTACAGGACACTGACATTACCCAAATTAGCGCAAATTATCTACTTGATTTTAACATTTTCCCTAAATTTCCAGTTTTTTTTTAGATCGTTCTATAAAAAGTAAATACATAATGGTCAACATTTTAAAATCTGAGTTCTGCTTTAAAATATTTCTGCAAAATTATTATTTCTCATATATGTTCATCTCCTCCACACTAATTGTCTCCGGATAATTATTGGCATAAATTCAAGCAATGTTGGGCAAAACTAACGTTAGTTTACTAAACTAACGTTAATTCAGTCTAACTCATAATAAAGTCACGTTATATTATTAGTTTTAGTTTCAGATTTGTAAAATTAGCCATTAGCGCCGACATCCAGTGTGCAGCAAGGAATTTTCTCAGCGAGCCCTGAGATGAGAAAATTTCTTGCGCCGGTGGGGATTGAACCCACCATTTCCCGCTTATGAATCTACCGCGCTAGATTCATACTATAAATAGTTGTTGTTAATTTTAGTATCCAATTTTTAGTATGGAAATAGTTTAACTTAAGCAAAAGTGTCCTTAATTTATGATTTTAGTAAAGTTTTAGTTTTTAATTACTTACAGCCTCAACCTGAAGAGGATAACCTTCCACCAGTACGTCCACGTCAAGACTGGTGGAAGGTTATCCTGTTTAGGTTGAGGCTGTAAGTTTTACATTTGCCCTTTTTCCCCTGAAGAGGTATCAAAAAAGGTGTAAAACATGTAGGAACGTAATAAAGTTGGTAAAACTGTATGGTTAAGTTTTTATTATTTGACCTTCCGCCTGCCACGAAAATAAGAAGATTAAGAAAACTGTCAGTTGAATAATTATTGTAAATTTTTCTTTTAATAAAAGATGAATCTTGATCTTGTCTCGGCTTCTTTCTCCAGCGGTGCTCGTTGTCCGGCCGTTATATTTCGCCCAAATCCTATTGGGCTTCATCAGACGTGTTCCTTCCTCTTCGGGGTGTGCAGGAGCTCCCTTTAACGTCGGGCCTACACAAGCTCCCTTCTGCTCCGACCAGTGGCTGGAGTCGAAGAGAGATCGGCGAGCCACAGAAAATTGTCGCACTTGAAGAAAGAGAAAGCCATTGCTAACACTTCACTTGGTCACTGCAGCAGATCTCTAGGCCAATGTCTTACCAATAGAAATGGGACGAAAAATTCAATTAAATCACTTTCGGACCGCGCGCTATTACTATTTTCTCTTTATAAACTCCTTATAAGTCAAATCATTTTAAAAATATTTTTATGACGTTTTCCCCCTTTGTGTGACAACTATGGCCACGTTTATATGATATCAAGTTATTATTTATTTATATTATTTCGTTTAACCCTTTAAGAGGCGAGTTCTAAAACTCGTTCTCGGCGCCGATTCTAATATTTTGTTTCTCTAATAGGTATCCTGGGACTGTTAAAACTATTTACAACCCTTCCACCCCCTTGACAGCCCACAGAGCGGTACTTTGTCGTCTTTCGGCACCTAGTGTACCCAAACTCGCCTCACCCTCTGAAGCGTTATCAGTGATTTCCTTCCACAAAAGCACATCTATCTTCAACAATGTACGTAAAAAAATCATATATCTATATGAAATACTATTGCTTGTTACTTTATCTTTCTGGAATGTGTCGCTAAGATGTTATTGATAATTGTTTAGACGAAAGTATGGGTTTTGTGCTGTAGTGAGACAGGATATGCATTAAATATGGATATTTACACCGGAAAGAGCGAAAAACTACATCCTGATTTAGGCCTAGGAGAATGGATTGTTTTTATCACAGTTTATTCATTTCCTTACTGCTCTATGTAATTATAAATGCCTCAAAGAGTAAAAATATTTCTTCGCAAATCTTAATTTGAGTAAACAGGCTAATGATCCGATTTAATAGAAATTCAGAAAATTAGTAAGCAAAGAATCCAGAGGACAAGGCACCTAACACAGGTTAGAAAACTCATTATAAGCGCGGAAGATCGCAAAAACTTATTATGGTTTTAAAAACTCATTTCATGTATTTTTTTATTGTAAGTATACAAACACAAAAATAAAAGAGGCCATAGTTGCTAGAAGTACGTCAAGTAAAACAAAAACAATTAATAATATCCTAAAAATAAATTTATAATTGTTTTACCTACAAGTATGTATACTCACACTCAAATAATGAAGATGATAGACCATCTAATGAGTTCAAAGCGTCTTGTCATAATCATCCAATAATGAAAACCTCAGCCTGTCAACAACAAAAATTTATAAACGAGCTCTCTGTAAGTTTAAAGCGCTTTACAATGATCATTTATGTTGACAAACCTCAGTCCCGCTGTAACTTTAGACAGCAATTTACTAAGAAATTACAGAAATTCTGATAAAGATGAAGGAATTGCACAAAACACTTTAATAATTGTTAAAAACTTCATCTGTTCTTACGTATTATAATTCACGACTAATTCCTGTTTCTTGTACCTCAAGAAAAACGAAGCTCATCCTGAGTGTTTTAATTTCTCGGAAACTTCGTCAAAATCACTAATTCTCCATTATTTATTGTACTAAGACTATAAAAGATGATAATAGAAAATTTATTGCTTGGACTAAAAGCAAATCTATCTGAAGACATTTTCTAAAGTTTATTATTCATCCTGAGAATGCTTCAAATATTTAATAAGAAGAGTGAAGTGGAAGATAATCCTCCATTTTTTTAAAAGCTACTAACAATTTACTGAAAGAACTGATAAATTATGAATACTGCTCTATTTTATCAAGATGAATCTCTTTATAAATATTAGTATTTTCTCCCTCTCTCCTGCTGTGAGGAAACTCGCTAGGGTTCGGGTGCGACATTGAATATATATATATATATATATATATATATATATATATATATATATATATATATATATATAAAGTGTGTGTTTGGTTTAAGAAAAGGCTTCTCTCTCCAGTGGTGTTGATCCTCTCTAAGTAGAAATATTTCGTCGGTTTCATCTCAGATTTCTTCAGGCTTCAGGCTGGTTAGTAACGTAATGAACCATATTGACCAATTTAAAACAATATATGTATATATATATATATATATATATATATATATATATAAATCAAAAAATCAGTCCCGTAACAAGCCACGAACGCTGCTGAGGGTCAATACTATGCCCCGGCCGTCTAATTTTCCCTTTGCAGGTACCCGTTAATAGATTACCTGAAGGCTGGGTTGGACTAGGGGTGATCAGGGACGCCGAATCACAAAGATGTTTTCTCTGCCATCGTGCACTCATCCCAAAATATTAATCTACTTTGCTGCGACGCTTTGGCCATTGGAGAATTCCTCGAAAGGTTGCAAGTTAGATTTTATTTTATTTTCATGTTTTTCCAATACATTTGAATTATCTCGAAGAAAGTATCGTTAAAAAAAACGGTACTTACGTACTAGTTGCACCGAGAACTGGGTCTCGTTCAGGGATCCGGATCATGAAACGGTACTTACGTACTAGTTGCACCGAGAACTGGGTCTCGTTCAGGGATCCGGATCATGAAACGGTACTTACGTACTAGTTGCACCGAGAACTTGGTCTCGTTCAGGGATCCGGATCATGAAACGGTACTTACGTACTAGTTGCACCGAGAACTGGGTCTCGTTCAGGGATCCGGATCATGAAATGAGAACTCAATAGAAGTTGTTGCAATATAGCGACCGAATGACTGTTTATTAATATTATCAACGATTTGGATTGACTACAGTTTCTATATAACCTTGAGCGAGCGTAAACACATTGCAAATATGCCATTAGCATAAGTGCTACTGGTTTCCTCGGTTATATAACCTTAGCACTTATGTTAATTGCATTACTCCTATGCGTTTCCGATCGCTAAAGGTTGCATCGAAACTCTAGTTAATCCAGCTCTTTGGTAATGTAGATGAAATGAATTGGTACATTTCCTTTCTTTGTGTAAAATATTCCGTTCCTACAAAAATACAATGGATTGTTTTTCAGTCTTTGGTAAATCCCAAATACTCATTTACCTAGCCGAAAGAACAGCACAAAGAACACTACAACACTAAGAATTGTAACAAGAAACAATAAATATAACTCGCGTAAACTAACTGTAAGTGAACACAAAACGATTACTCGAACGGAAGAAAGAACAGCCAATGGAATTGCCCATAGGAATGAACCAATAGAAATGATGGTAAAAATGCAGTTTCCAGCCCTCCAAACCGATTTCTTTCAAATTTTGTACAATAACGTATTTTGATGCACTAAACACGAATACGATAAAGAAACTTTCGCATTTAACTAGGAAAGAAGTTATTAAGCACTTAAGTTCACTGTTATGCAGGTTATGAGAGGTAATGTAAACAACTAAATTTGAGACGACTTTAAGGCATACATGCTATGCGTTTCCGCTTGCTACGCTCGCTCAAGAAGATAACAAAACCCCAGTCAATCCAACTCGCTAAAATTAATAGAATATAATATTAAGCACTAAAGTTAGGAAGGTTATAAAACTAGGCATCATCAGCGTATTTGTAAACACGCGCATGCGCAGATATGTAACATTGGGAAACAGAGAACTCTCATTTGAAATGTTCAGAAACCATTTATTCGAAAATATTGTTAATTTTAAGGGCATCCTCACCTGTCGCTTAAGGGCATACATGCTATGCGTTTCCGCTCGCTACGCTCGCTCAAGACGATAACAAAACCCCAGTCAATCCAACTCGCTATAATTAATAGCTCTCATAACCTGCATAACAGTGAACTTTAGTGCTTAATAACTTCTTTCCTAGTTAAATGCGAAGGTTTTTTTTATCGTATTCGTGTTTAGTGCATCAAAATACGTTATTGTACAAAATTTGAAAGCAATCGGTTTGGAGGGCGTGAAACTGCATTTTTACCGAAATGATAATGAGTTTTGCGCCTGCGCTAATGATGGAGATAACTTCATTCGAGTTCTCATTTCATGATCCGGATCGCTGAACGAGACCCACTTCTCGAGATCGGTCCCTAATTATTATGCCTTATATGTGGATTAATTTTACATTATATGATATATATTAATTTTAAGAAATGTGTATTATTATAAGTATTAATATAACCATTCCATTAGTAGGATGGTTGATTGTGTTTCATTATCTCTCCCCTAAATCAGCTGTAATCCCTCCCTCCAGAATGTCCATCCCCTCCCCTTCTCACCTCCCTCCGTCTCCTCACTCTCTCGCCCCCTCCACCCACCGTCTCCCACCCCCTCCCTGGAATAGAGAGCAGGTGTTGTAGAGAGCTCCCTAGGATTTATCCAGGTCTCGTCTCCTCCACTAATTTACTCCACCAATCGGGGGCGTGTACTTTACTACACCGTTTAGGTAATTCATTAATCAACTAGAAACCAATACCCTTTTCCTTGTTGGGTTATGTAAACTTGTGCATGATTATTTACATCAGAAGGTCCCAACAAGAATATTATTGCATGTTCAGAAATTAAATTAACTAATAACACAATAAGCAAAAGAAACTGGAAATAAACATGTAGAACGTCAACAGTAAATAATTAAATGTAAAATAAAAATAACATATTTACATAAACTGCCTTGAGCGGAAATGAAAATAGAAATATTAAATAGTCCAAAAATTGAGTAGATTACTTGTAGTTTTATGAGCTGGTTATGGGTTCCTGGAGGCTGCTGTGTTTGCTGAGGGTAGCTACCGCGAACAGTCCAGAGCAGTTTAAATTGTGTCTGTTTTTATAGATGCACTCACAAGAGAAGAAGAAACAAGACTGAGGTTACAGTACTCTGTGTGAAATAGTTTAATTAGAACAGCTGGTTGCTAGATACTGCTCACTTAGGCAAGTCCCTAGCAACCATGCTTTCTGTCAGTCTCTTGCTGCTACATCCTCTTCCAATCGGAGCTCACTATATCAACTCTACTTATACTCCGAGAACAACAACAAGTGTTTCAGCATTGCTAAATGTTTGCTATGTTGCCTCTCGCAAACCGCCAGAAATTATACAGCGGTCTGGATGGTGGCAAACGTTGCGTTCATTAGTGCGCATCTTATTAGTACGAAAATGTACATCGTTTGGTAAATTTTAAAACACAAGGATAATGTCTAGTAATAATAAATTTAAGCATTGAAAAGTCAATTTGATTTATAAAATTACTGTTTTCCTGAACATATACGATTCGCACTACAGAACGCAACCTCGACCGCCAACCAGACCACCAGTATGGAGTGTGGGGTGAGAGAGACAACATAATAAAAATTTAGCCATATATATATATATATATATATATATATATATATATATATATATATATATATATATATATTCTGAATACCCGTGCTTCGTCACGGCAGAAAAGTAGTTATTTTATTGCGTTAAATGATGTATCATCGAAATTAACACTCCTACTTAATTGTGTGCAGTTTATTATAGCACGGTTCCCGTCATACAATAAGTTAGTCATCAGTTTATAGGTAATCAAAGTATAATGTTTCTTGACATGGGATGCTCCGCACCAGTATCAAAAAACAGATAACGTAGAGATAACCCGTTATCTATAGGTTACCAGCCTGGGCGTATATAAGGGGAACTGAGGGATGTGCAGCCCCCCCCCCCCCCCGAAATTTTGATTTGATGGTAAAAATGTGTCTTAAAAATAAGATCATTTCTTTTATAAGCACAATTGGTTTGATCCATTCCTTTTTCATTCCAAAGATCATTTCATTTTAGTTTTAATAGCGTTTTATTTGCCTAAAACTTTTCCAAGTTGATAGTATTCCATACCCCAGTAATTCAAGGACTGCCATCATAGATGAAATTAACCTCAATTAAAAATAATACTATGAAGTAGATAATGTACGGTAACAGCTGTTCTTTATCGTCCTAGCAACGTATGCTTCCAAGGCTTGCCTGCTCTAACCAACTCAAACTTAAAACCCCTCTAAAAATACTTAAACATTCGAATATCAAAAAATCCTTTCTTAGTGAGCGTCTACGTTACATAGAGAGTGTCCATGCAAAATTTCAAATTTTTCTGACGAGCGGTTTGGGCTGGGCGTTGATAGGGCAGTGAGTGAGTGAGAGTGGTATTTGACAAATATATAGTAGCTATATATATATATATATATATATATATATATATATATATACACATATATACATACAAACAAGGCTTTCTTCCGTATGGGGAAGAAAAAGAACCTTGGTCTGAAGTAAATGACACAAATTAACATATTTAAATTATTGTCCATTGCTATCCTCTATAGATCTACCTATCCATTCTACCATGTTCTCTACCCTTCTTGAAGGTTTTACTGCACCCTAATACCCACTTCCTTCTTGACAGCCCTTGAGCCTTTATATCCTCTATAGATCTACCTCTCCATTCTACCATGTTCTCTACCCTTCTTGAAGGTTTTACTGCACCCTAATACCCACTTCCTTCTTGACAGCCCTTGAGCCTTTATATCCTCTATAGATCTACCTATCCATTCTACCATGTTCTCTACCCTTCTTGAAGGTTTTACTGCACCCTAATACCCACTTCCTTCTTGACAGCCCTTGAGCCTTTATATCCTCTATAGATCTACCTATCCATTCTACCATGTTCTCTACCCTTCTTGAAGGTTTTACTGCACCCTAATACCCACTTCCTTCTTGACAGCCCTTGAGCCTTTATATCCTCTATAGATCTACCTATCCATTCTACCATGTTCTCTACCCTTCTTGAAGGTTTTACTGCACCCTAATACCCACTTCCTTCTTGACAGCCCTTGAGCCTTTATATCCTCTATAGATCTACCTATCCATTCTACCATGTTCTCTACCCTTCTTGAAGGTTTTACTGCACCCTAATACCCACTTCCTTCTTGACAGCCCTTGAGCCTTTATATCCTCTATAGATCTACCTATCCATTCTACCATGTTCTCTACCCTTCTTGAAGGTTTTACTGCACCCTAATACCCACTTCCTTCTTGACAGCCCTTGAGCCTTTATATCCTCTATAGATCTACCTATCCATTCTACCATGTTCTCTACCCTTCTTGAAGGTTTTACTGCACCCTAATACCCACTTCCTTCTTGACAGCCCTTGAGCCTTTATATCCTCTATAGATCTACCTATCCATTCTACCATGTTCTCTACCCTTCTTGAAGGTTTTACTGCACCCTAATACCCACTTCCTTCTTGACAGCCCTTGAGCCTTTATATCCTCTATAAAACATTTTATCTAGCATTCGAAGACAGCACTTGGCCTATCCCTATCCTCTATAGATCTACCAATCCATTCTTGCCCATTCAATGCCCCGTCTCGACGTTTTTACTATCGCCCCCCCCCCCCCCCCCCAGATTTCATTTACTCCCCCAGATTTAATTTCCCCTTTGAACAAATTTATCTAGTAATTTCAGGGAGTTAAATCGGGTCTACTTCCATCTCAGATTCCCTCTCACTTCCATTTTCTCTTTTAATATATTTTATTCTTCCAAAGCGACCCCTCACCCCCTGCCCAGAAGGATTCATAACTTATCCAATCTCATAAAGGCATGGATTATTAGCAAATTTAATAAAAATGTCCTCCTATTTATTCAATAATAATTCATTTTTAACCTCTTTCTTTAAGTATTAAACCTTATCAAAACAACAAATATGTATATATATGTGTGTGTGTATTTCCTCCTTAGAGTAACCCTGCACGGAGGGAGTTCATTTTGTGTCTTCAAATCTCATTCAATAAATAGTATACCACATAATTTGAAACTTTACAGATTATGAATTCAGTTAAAATTTACAGATTAAGAACCATTTAAAGTACAAAAAAAGAGAAAAATTAAAGAAAAACAAACATAAATAAATAACATAAGCCAAAAGAATTATCAACAATAAATTGAAAAGAAAACAAATTAAATATAATGTATTACTACCACTGTAAAATTGTTAAAACCTTTTTTAATTGTAATAGACATTTATCTTCCCATTGCTATGTAAAGTGCCCTATTATGGCACTTAAACAGAATTTACAGTTCGGTCCAAGACTCGGTCGAGTGAACATCTCTCTCTGTCCCGTGTTAAGCTGTGTACCCTTGTGCCTTTGTTTGTTTGTGCTGTTTAGTGCCGCCAGGTAGACGCTTACTGTACTGTGGATTACTCCTAACAGGTAGAATTCTTTCAGACCTTTCTGCCGCGAGTGGATTGTACACTTACTTTCTCCAGAAATAACTCCTAGCAGTGTTTAAACCTCGTGAGAAACATATTATACATAGTAGTGTTAATATGGCAAACATATCTGGCAGAAACCTAGCAGCACGTCTTGAAACTGAAGGGAATAATAGAAAAAATCAAGACAAAGTAGGAACTATCCCTCGGTACCTTATTGTTAAATTACAAAGGGAAGGGAAAAGCTTTAATAATATAAACCCATTTCTAATTAATAAATGGTTGAGCTCCTTCTCGAAAGGAATTAATGTACGGAAGCTACGCAAAAGCGGCTTTCTATTGATCGAATGTCCGAACAAAGTAGCTACAACCAAGCTACTAAAAGAAAATAATTTCAACGGAATCCCAATATCCGTGGAGCCTCACCACCAAATGAATTATTCAAAAGGTGTATTTTACTGCCGCGAGATTAGCGATCTCTCGGAAGAAGAAATACAGGACGAATTGAAAGACCAAATGGTTAAGTCAGTACGACGGATAGGGAAAACCGGCAGCTCATTGTATCTAGCTACTTTCGATAGCCCTCGGCTTCCTGAGCGGATTTTCGTAGGATATATGTCGGTCCCGTTACGTCCCTACATTCCCCCTCCCCTGATATGCTACAACTGCGGACTTCTTGGCCACCACAGAGCAACCTGTAGAAAAGACCCTGTCTGTAGGAAATGCACACTCCCCATACATGATGGAGAATGCCGAGAAACCAAATGCTGTTTATGCGGAGATAAACACATTACCTCAGAGAAGACATGTCCGGTTTATGCAAAGGAGATGAGGATCAAAAAGATTATGGTAAACCAAAACGTCAGCTATTTTGAGGCAAAATCGATAATCAAAAATAGAGATACCTCCACTTCTTTCGCGAATATTGCTTCAAAGAACACCGGGGAGTCCGAAGCATTAGTGAAACTGCTTTCACTAATAGAAACTTTAAATAAAAGAATGGATAAGTTGGAGAACGCATTATTACAAAAACCGGATAAGCCTTTGTCACCTCACATCCAAGCTCCACAATACCCAGATAACCAGACATTAGAATCCCAGGTTTCGGTTGAAAGCTTACCCAAAAAAAATCCCACTCCGGTTAAAAATAAGGACGACACGAAGAACAAAGAAAGGAGCAGAAATAAAAAAGAAGAAGCAGCAATAGAATATAGTGAAGAAGAGGAAGAAGAACAACTGAATGGAAGAAGAAAAGAAACCAGCAAGCTACCGAAAGGCACTAAAGGAAAGAAGCGCTAAAATCGTAATATCTCTATATATAGCATTTGTTGTTTTTTCTCTTAATCTTTACTACTTAATTTTTATCTTTATTTACTTATATTACTTCTGTTCCATGTTCTCTAATTTTATTAATAGTCGTTCCCTTCTATGTTCTACATATTATTTTTTTTTCTCTCAAATCAATCTGCCATGTCTATACTCCAATGGAATATAAATGGTTTAGTAAGACACTTAGATGAGCTGAAACTTTTGATGAAGGATAACGAACCAAAAGTTATTGCTATCCAAGAGAGTCACTTGACCCAGGGTAAGTCATTAAGCATACATGGATATTCAATTTATCGAAAAGACTACTCTCTGGGTGGTAGAGCATACATGGGGAGGGGTAGCTATACTTGTTAGAGATAACACATATAGCAAACCCATTCAGCTGAGAACCACGCTTCAAGTTGTTGCTGCAACAGTCTATCTCCCTTTCAGAGTCACAGTTTGCTCCATTTATTTTCCACCAGGTAGACCGTTGGACGTACACGAAATACGAGACTTACTGTCCCAGATTCCAAGTCCTCTAATCCTAATGGCAGATGCCAATGCTTTAAGCACTATGTGGAATTCAGATATCACCAATAGTAGAGGTCAATTGTTACAAAATATTTTTGAACAAAATGACTTGATCGCACTAAATTCAAACTCACCTACTCATCTTTGCCCCAGGACAGGTACATGGACAAACATAGACATTTCCCTGTGTACACCAGACATAAACACTCGATTTTCATGGAAAGTCGACCAGGACGCACATGGAAGCGACCACTTCCCCATACACATACAACTTAACACACCTACTCCACTCTTCAACACGACTCCCAGATACAATACAAAAAACGCAAACTGGAACGCCTACAAAGAATATATTGAAAATAAGTTATCACATGTAAATATTAGACATATGGACGAACTAACCTCTTTAATAATAGAAACAGCTGACGTTAACATCCCAAAAACCCCACAAATTTACAGAAAAACTCCAGTACCGTGGTGGAATAAGGAATGTAGCATTGCTGTGACTGAAAGAAAGAAGGCTCTCCATTTATTCCGGAGAAACCCGACAGATTTAAACCTCCTGGATTATAAAAGGAAAAAAGCAAAATCACAATGGGTCATCAAGAAAAGCAAAAAGCAGTGTTGGGTTGATTTTGTATCGAATATCAATCAGCATTCATCAATGCAAGACATATGGTCTCATTTAAATAAAATTAAACACAAAAAATATCGTCCTCCCGTAACAGGCATAGAACTAAATAACAGTATAATAACAGACCAACACACTATATCCAACATTCTTGGCAATCATTTTAGCACTATTTCAAGTAATGATCATTACACACAAGCATTTTTAACCCACAAAACCACATCTGAAAATTCCGAAATCCCATTGCTTACTAACTTCATACACCCTTTGAATGAACCCTTTACCGTACAAGAACTCAAAATATCATTAACGTGTGGTCGAAAGACATCACCCGGTCCAGACATGATCACATATGATATGATACAAAATCTGCCGGAACGCGGTATGCTAGCTCTTCTTGATGCACTTAACGAGATTTACTTGACTGGTTCCTATCCCCACTCTTGGAACGAGGCTGTTGTAGTTCCTGTCCTCAAGCCAGGTAAAGATAAGGAGCTGCCTTCGTCATATAGGCCAATTTCATTGACAAATACTCTCTGCAAGGTTGCGGAAAGAATAATAAATAAAAGATTATTGTGGTTTTTAGAAAATAAGAACCTCTTATCGCCGTATCAATGTGGGTTTCGGCCTGGACACTCGACGATGCACCTGTTGGCTAAAATGGAGACAGAAATCCTCAATGCATTCTTACAAAAACAGTCTGTGCTCGCCGTCTCCCTAGATTTAGAGAAGGCATATGATTCAGTCTGGAGACGACTCATATTTTCCCAACTCTATGAATGGGGTGTTCACGGGAATGTAATAGTTTTCTTGAAGAACTACCTTTCACAGCGGAAGTTCAGGGTGAGGTTAGGCTCCGTTCTATCTGACGTGTTCCCTCAGGAAAATGGAGTGCCACAAGGAGGTGTTCTTAGCACAACATTGTTCAATATTGCTGTAAATTCCATCACAAAATGTATCCCCGGGGAAGTATCTTATTGTATGTATGCTGATGACCTTCTCATTTATAAAATACACAAAAACATAAACACTGCACAAGAACATATTCAAAGTACATTAAATGAGCTACAAAGATGGTGTCTGGTTACAGGTTTTAAATTTTCTCCTGAAAAATCAAACTATGTGATTTTTTCGAAAAAGAGGGGAAATCAAACTGCAAACATTACTTTAAATAACACAGCCATCCAACCCTCAGATTTCCTCACTTTTCTAGGCCTGAAATTTGACAAGAAGTTAACATGGGTACCCCACCTAAAGGAACTCCTTAAAAAATGCAAAAAAAGTTTGAATTTTTTGAGAATTCTAAGTAACACTAAGTGGGGAGCTGACAGACGTTTAATGCTTACTTTTTATCGTTCCTACACCAGGTCTTTACTGGATTATGGTTGTATTGCTTATTCGTCCGCCAGTCCCAGTACACTCAAACTTCTTAACTCCATTCACCACACTGCTTTGAGAATAGCTACGGGTGCATTTAGGACAAGCCCTTCGGATAGTCTCTGTGTAGAAGCTGGAGAACCTCCATTGGAGTATAGACGAAGGTATTTAGGATTAAAGTTTCTTTTAAAATCGAAAGCTCTTGATACACCTTGTGTACACACATACTTAAGCGAAGAACTATCTAATAAATACACACAGACACATAGGAAACACAGACCTCTACTTATCCGTCACTTACAGAACACAGATGACACCTTGTTTCTGAATACTCCTCTGTACACAAACAAACCTTTACACTTCCCCCCCTGGAGTGTAAAGAACTTAAGAATCAACCTAACAATGACACATTTAAAAAAAAATGATCCACTTGCCTCACAATTTTACAAGTCTATGTACAATTCAATCACCAAAGACAATCCCTCAGCACTCTTCACATTTACAGATGGATCTAAAACTAACAACGGGACCGGCGCTGCAGCGATCACAGAAAATCAAATCAATACCATTAAATTACACGACTACACTTCAGTTTACACTGCAGAATTACAAGGTATACACTTATCACTGTCCAAAACAAATAACATAGAGCAAAGTGATATTATAATTTGTACTGATTCACTGAGTTCTTTACACTCTATGGAAAGCATTTACAACAACCATCCCATAATCACACAAATATACACCCAAATACACAGATTAAAACAATACAACATCACAATGCTTTGGATACCGGGACATAAAGACATAGGCCTAAACACAGACGTGGACAACCACGCTAAAGAGGCTACCTTTAAAGATAATATTGACATCAGACAACTAACTACACAGGACTTATGTAACATAGCACATACACACATATTACAAGATTGGCTAAATCACTGGTTACGGACAGACAACAAATTGAGAGAAATTAAAAACACAATCAAAGTCTGGCATGACAATGATTTGTCTTTAAATAGAAGAGACCAAGTTGTCCTGACCAGGCTAAGAATTGGACACTCACTTATAACAAAATCATACTTAATGGAAAGACAAGACAGACCCGTGTGCTCCCTGTGTAATGTTCCCCTGACGATAAAACACATACTGACAGACTGCAGAAGACGAGAGAATTTACTCATGCCACACGACTTACACACATTACTCACAGAAGGAAGCCCACACATCAACACTATATTACATTACTTAAAGAACAATAATTTATACAAAAAAATCTAGCCAATCTCCCTTCTTTTCTTTGTGCTTTCGATTTTAATAGTTTACTTTAATAACCTATAGATCTGATTTAATTAAGCTAATGTACCTTATTTTAGTTATTTTGTGTATTATATTTTCATTGTAACTACAAATGAATTGTGGTTTATATTTGTATTTGTTATCATTATTCATATGAAGATGTTTGTTTTGTGAAAACATTAATAAATAAATATTCATATGAATCTTGTGGTATATGCATGTATGTGTGTATATGCTATATTTTGTGTATAAATGTATGTGTATGTATGTATGTACGTGTGTGTGTGTATATATTTATGTATGAACGTGTGTGTGTGTATATTTATATGTGTATAATGTTTGTATATATATATATATATATATATATATGTATATATCTTATTTAAGTATAAATGTAAATCGTATCAAAGTGTAAAAAAATTTTATATATTTTATAATCTGTATTAGGGCTCATAGCCATAGTTGCGGAGCTCTTATAATGAAATAAATAAAAAAAAAAAAAAAAAAAAAAACAGAATTTATTAATATGCATATTGTTTTTGTAACGGCCAAATATGTAAACAAATTTTACCCGTTTTTTTAACATTCTTTCTTTTCTTGACGCATTGCTAGCACCTTTTTTTAAAAGAATTATATATGTTTATACCTTAATTTATAATCTATTAATAAAATTTTGGCTTGATGTGGTCAAGGACGGTCGATTTACTAACTTTAAGTTTTTCTTCATGTTCCGCAACAGTTATTCCTGGGTTTTCTTCCACCGATGATCGCTGAACATCGTCATCAAGAGACGAAGGCCTTCCTCGACCTTCTTTATCTTCAGGACTTAAGTCTCCATTCCGAAATGTTTTTAAACTACCTTCGAACAGTGAACTCATTGACACTACCCTCGCCCCAGACTTGATTGATGTTTCTAGCCTTCTGGGCTCAGCTTCACTCAAGTTTAAACTAGTAATAAAAAAATCTTACGAAATTCACGATGTGACATCGTAGGAAAGACCTTATTATTTCCAAGTAGCGAATTTTTTTTTTTTTTTTTTTAAATTTAAATATGTTTATTGAATAAAAGACAACGATTACAATTACACGTGTGTACCTCTATACCACACAAACACTCTATTTCTAGGATTAACACACTGCAGTGTTTAAAATAAAGTCTATCACTTATTTATAAGGGAAAAATTACACAAAAACCCTGACTTATACTACTAACTACTATATAATGATAATATAAATTAACGATAACTAAAATAATTAATGATAAATAATACTTAAGTAGCGAAATGCTACAGAGGTAAACATGGTCGTTTAGAAAAAGATAGGTAAGTGTTGATATTCATACAAATGAATAATCCAGTAAACGTAAACAGATTATTATATAGAGAATTTTTTTTAAAAGAAAATGTAAAATCCTGTATTATTTTTCGGACAACCCGATATATTGATTATTGAAGGAATATTTCTACTATTACATTATTCTATGTATTTAGTCTCGTTGTGTCATTATTAAGGAAGAGGCATTCACCCATTTTTGCCAAGAAGAAAAGATGTTTCCACTAGAAGGAACACCGCGGTCTAAAAGGATTATTGCCTTTTACAAATTATTTTCTCGGAACTCGGAGGGGAAATTAGAGAAATATTCTTCAGAGTTGAATTTCTCTTTTAAACAAATTCCTAACTCCTTTTCCGTTTTCCTCTTTGTCCGACACTTGCAGACTTTTCGAATAAATATTTGCTTAATTCCTGCTTTTGTTTGAAATTATTCACATCTCAACGATTATGAAAAATGAGGTACTTAAGCCGAACGCATTATTCATCTTCTCCGCAGAATTGGATCTTGCAAAGCTTGTATCCTTACAAGGAAACAATTATTTCTCCAGTAATCGTTTTATATTATTTATTTTACGAGCTTCGCAACAACGGCGACTTGCTCTTTTTTTTAAGATAACGTAAAAAATACAAATTTATATGTTCACAATTATCAGTAACTTATAGTACTAAATACAACAAAAGTTTGAAAAGAGCATACGACAAAAGTTAGTAGGTTTGTGTTAAGAATTATGTGCTAAACATTATTTAGAGCCTTGCTATTTGAAATATAGTTAATATATTTACATAACTTATCAATAAAACTAACTACAATTTTTTATTAGGTCATGATGGGTGCTACATGTTGTGGTTTTCCATTAATGACCAAGTAAAATTGAGTAATAATTACATAATGGAAAATAAAAATAATAATAATAATTACACAATAGAAAAGAAAAAAAAATCTTTTGTTTCTTCAGATTCTGTGATACATGTTTATGTGTTTTAAATATTGGAGTATAGAGTGTATGTATGGACTACCCTCTGTAAGAAGTTCTTGTAGGTCGTGTGGAATGTTCAGTATGTCGCGTCTTTTACATTCAGTGAGTATATGTTTAATGGTCAATGTTATGTTACAAACTCTACATATCGGTTTGTCTTTTTTCTCCATTAGGTAATCATGTGTGAGCAACGAGTGCCCAATGCGAAGTCTGGTCAGTACTACTTGGTCTCTTCTTGTTAATCTCGTTTTATATTAATCTGCGGAGGCCTGCTGGCAGTGAGTGTTAGGGCATGAGCACTTAACACTCCTTGTCAAGGGTCTTAGGTTCGATTCCCATTATGAGGTGGTGGCTTTACTTTAGAAAAAAGAAAATGAATCAGCCCTATCCTGGCTAGAAAAGGGGTAGTAACCTATAGATAACCCGTCCCAAAATTCGTCGTTAATAATAATGGACATTAAAATTTAAATAATAATATACCATACCAATGGTACCAAAAGTGGAAAACTCTAGCCCTCACCACAATTATTTCTTCAAATTTTGCATTTCCTATTTATTTCAGTACCACCACCGCCCAGCCAAATCAATATCAAGAAATCGGGGGTTGTCCCGAGCGCCGTGGAGGCCAGGGCCGGGCCTCGCTGAGTGGAAAAATTGTATAGGTTATGAGCTTGTAAAAAGAACTACTGCACCGATTGTCGGCTTATATTCTCATTTCGCTCAAAACTCAAGATGAAAATAATTTTAAAATGTCCAAAGTCCTTTAGCAAAGAACTAGAATTTTTAGTCTGGCTCTGAGAAGTGGGGGCCCGGCTCTGAGATGTGGCGGCCCTGATGCAATTTATGAAGTCAGTGCTAGATGTAATGCTCATGTTTCTGGAAGAAGGAAACATTTTAAACAATAACTATATTAAATATATGATAACATAACATTTTAAGTAATAACTATATTAAATATATGATAACATAACATTTTAAGTAATAACTATATTAAATATATGATAACATAACATTTTAAGTAATAACTATATTAAATATATGATAACATAACATTTTAAGTAATAACTATATTAAATATATGATAACATAACATTTTAAGTAATAACTATATTAAATATATGATAACATAACAAATCTAAATAAATAAAATGACCCAGTCTTTCGTTGTCTATTCAAAGTTAACAAGAAGCTTTCTTCTATTTGTGAATTGGCGCACAGATTCTCCGGTTTGTGTGAAGCTGGCGTCTTATTTCGTGGAAACTCAAAATTTTTTGAGAGTTCTGGCTTTATTTTGAATAGTTCTAGAGTTCTTGATAAGTTAAATTAATAGTTCCGGCCTTTAAAGCAAAAAAAAAAGGGCATAACAAAAGATTTGCCAACTTCACACAGCAAATCATTTTGTTTTTCGACATTTTCCGTATCAGCAATTGTCAGAATTAAAAAAATCATAGATTTGTAAGAGTTCTGAGGATAGTTCTACATTTTAGAAGCAAAAAAAAACGATTAAAAAAGAAAAAAGATTTACCAAAATTATCCCGATATATACACGGTTTGAGATCTAAAGCCAATCAATAACTAGTTGTTTTGATTATTCTAAACGAGTTCTAATATAGTTAAAGTCATGTACAATGATTTTCCGACCAGTTCTGATACAAGGATTAATCGGAAGTATTTAAAAAGAATTATTATACTTGTAAAATACGTTCATATTTGTAAAAATAAAAAATTCAACGCCGCTCGAAATTTGACAGTTCTCATTATTCCAAAAGAGTTCTGATATAGTTAAACACATGACTTATGATTTTCCCAAGAGTTCTGGTACAAGAAATGATGAGAAGTATTTTTCAACAATTATTATACTTGAAAACTCCATGTGATAAATTTGAAATTGCAACCACGGTCTATAAGAAGGAGTTATGATTATTCCAAAAGAGTTCTGATATAGTTAAAGACATGACTTATGATTTTCCAAAGAGTTCTGGTACAAGAAATGATGAGAAGTATTTTTCAACAATTATTATACTTGAAAACTCCATGTGATAAATTTGAAATTGCAACCACGGTCTATAAGAAGGAGTTCTGATTATTCCAAAAGAGTTCTGATATAGTTAAAGACATGACTTATGATTTTCCCAAGAGTTCTGGTACATGAAATGATGAGAAGTATTTTTCAACAATTATTATACTTGAAAACTCCATGTGGTAAATTTGAAATTGCAACCACGGTCTATAAGAAGGAGTTCTGATTATTCCAAAAGAGTTCTGATATAGTTAAAGACATGACTTATGATTTTCCCAAGAGTTCTGGTACATGAAATGATGAGAAGTATTTTTCAACAATTATTATACATGAAAACTCCATGTGGTAAATTTGAAATTGCAACCACGGTCTATAAGAAGGAGTTCTGATTATTCCAAAAGAGTTCTGATATAGTTAAAGACATGACTTATGATTTTCCCAAGAGTTCTGGTACATGAAATGATGAGAAGTATTTTTTAACTATTATTATACTTGAAAACTGCAGGTGGTTAATTTGAAATTGCAACCACGGCCTATAAGAAGGAGTTCTGATTATTCCTAAAGAGTTCTGATATAGTTAATGACACGATCAATGATTTTCCTAAGAGTTCTGGTACGAGAACTTACCAGAAGTATTTTTCAACAATTATTATACTTGAAAACCGCGTGTGGAAAAATTTGAAATTGCAACTACGGTCTATAAGAAGGAGTTCTGATTATTCCAATAGAGTTCCGATATAGTTAAAGACATGTCAAATTATTTTTGTTTTTTTTTTGTTCTGGGGTAACGTCCCTTCCCCCCTAATGAAACGATTTCTTAAATTTTTATTCCGTATTTTCTTTTTAGATTTCTACAACGAATACAGACTTTCGATGCATTGCAACAAAAACTACAGCTGGTATTGTGAAATTAGTGTTTGACTCCCCCCCCCCCCTGTCATATAAGGCTAACGAATTCGTCAATCGTTTGAAGAGAACGCTGTATATCATGTTTTGTGGCGGAAAAAAAACTCTGCCTAGTATCATGTTAAGGGAGACACAAACACACACACACGTATATATATGTATTATTTACTTATTTATTTTTTTCTTACAAAAAATTCTTTTTACAGAAATTTTCTTATAATAAAATGTTAATTTAGTTATATTTATTATTAGTGAGGTTAGTACTTTAGTTACAGTAAATATGAATACAGTTACTATTACAATGAATTCACAATGACATTTTTTATTTATTTAATATTATTATTGATATATATATATATATATATATATATATATATATATATATATATTAGTTATGTAGATATTCATACCTACACACTATTATATTCTCATACTATATATATCGAAAGATACATACGCACACATATACGCCCATTCATACATATATACAATCCACAAGCATTCACTCGGACATCCACACACATATTCAAATATATACAAAGGCAGTATTTCTAATTCGTAATTGTACAAATGAGCATTAAAATGAAATACATAGGGTAAATGACCCGATCGTTGACACTGCTCCTTAAGTTGACACTTCAAATTTAAATTTGAAAAATAACAATTAGGTTCAAGAGAATTCAATAAGTTTGCATCCAATAGAAAGAACAGTTGTTGAAGAATAATGTTGACTGACCCGATCAACTATGTAACTCTGTTAATAACATCTGCCGCCATTTTAGTATGAAAAATCCTCGAGTCAACTCCTGCTGCTCTCTTCACTTAGTGAATTTGATAAGAGATTAAGAATATTTCTTAAGAATTTTGTTTTGTAATGCGTGCATTAAATTGTTTTTTTTTTGTGATCTCTATGAACTCTATGATACTTAAATTATGGACTGTAAAAGGTTTGACTCAAGTTAAATAAAAAAATCTTGAGATTATGGTAGTGTCAACATTGGGAACACAATAAACGACCAGGGCTCCTTTTCTTGACACTAATGTCAACTTTAGGAAAACGGTTGTCTGTGATGCATACTAGCACATTTAGTTGAGATTTTCATTAGAAATTCATGTATCCTGATTTTATTAATTTCTTATGACAGGAACCTTAAGTTGACAACGTGTTTTCCTAAATTTGACATTCTGTTCCTAATGTTGACACACAACTTTTTATAATAGCTTTCTGCGATTCGAAATGGTCACACGACTTCTTAATGTATTTGTGGTACAATGGTTATAACTGGCGGTACCTCCAAATGCTCCTCACATTATCCAATCTATGGATGTATCAGGTTTTCGAACATTTAAAGAAGGTTGGAAGCTAAAAGTTCATGAATGGGCCGTCAACCATATGGAAAATCCTGCATTAACAAAAAACACAGCTGAAATCGCCAAGAAAGAAAGAGCCAAGCCTAGATTGAACAAAAAAGAAGAAAAATCCCTTAAAAGAAATAACTTTTAAACACTTCTCGTCTGAAACTCCATGCCTGAGGAAGATGGTGACTCCACCGACTAACATGAGCTTTGTAGAAACAACAGGTGTAACTAAACCATCATCGATGTCAACAATTGAGGCAAGTCAGTTAGATAAATCCACAAATAACGAATATAAGAAGAATGCAGAAAGTTGAAGGAACAGCACGGGAAATATGTTTGACAAGTGGTGAGGTGGATTTCCGCCAATGCAGTTGTCCCTTGTTGCTAGGAATAGAATAAAAACTGTTTTTGCCCGCTAATGGCATGATTTTCCAATATCTACTAGCCAAAATACGTGTTAGCTTACCAATCCTCTAGTATTTGGATAAAATACAATAATTTCCAGAACCACTGACTCTACATGGAAAAATTCGGAGCCATATTGTTATTCTTCCTAGTTATGATTTTCAGTTAAAAATAATTGTTGTACCTAATTGTTTGTTTTTCGGAAAGGATCTTTTTCGAATTCATTACATTTTTCATTGTTCCTGCTGATTTCAATCCAATTTGGTTTTTTATTTAAAGAATAAAGTTGTATTATTTTCATTTTCCCTCACTGTCATCCTTAGGAACAGAAAAGTCAAACTTAGGCACCGACCTACTGCTGACGTGTCAACATTAGGACCAAAGTAAGACAGCCTTTATTGATTTATTTTACTTGAAATACTTAATGTATCTAAAATTTGTTTATGTGAATTTCATAGAGAATGAGCTGACGAATAATTTGATATATTCAAAATTTATTATCTTCAAAAACTAAGCGAAGAATTATTTTAAGTAAAATAACCCCTCCTTAAAGTGTCAACTATTGGGGCACTTACCCTATATAAAAATAAAATGTAGGTGTTTTATTTTAAGTAACTAAGATCTGTATATAAGAATATTAATCATATGCTGACTATGAGATCTGTATATAAGAATATTAATCATTTGCTGACTATGAGATCTGCATATAAGAATATTAATCATATGCTGACTATGAGATCTGTATATAAGAATATTAATCATATGCTGACTATGAGAAAAGTGTTGCTTATTTTAATCATTTACACTTTTAGAACGCAGAGTTACTAGATTAGATATATATTTATATAAGTTAACGTAATTAGATTTGGAGTTAGAATTATTTATTCGATATAAATCAGCGGGATCGGAGGGTGGTTTGATATTTGGTAGGTATTTTGCAGGTAGCTCTGAATAAGCCTGGCAGTGTAGGAATATATGGTGGATATCTTCTGGTGCAGTTTCTTCGCAAGGGGTACAAAGTAATTTCGGGTTGATGCTATATGTAATATTTTTAATTGTGAATTTAATATTATAGTTGCTGCAGGTTCTTAATTGGGCTATGAACTTTAGAATATGGAAAGGCATATTTAATAACAAGTAGTTTTGTGGTAATCCGGGTTCAATCGTCAGATTTCTATAAATCGGGCTATATCTTGATGCCTCTAGCTTGTTAATATCTGGTGTAAGTAGATTTTCCTTAAATTTCTTTATTACAGCTGACAAATTGTGCTTTATAATGATTGGGTCCTGGTTAGTCCAGACATCAGAAAAATTTAATATCTGTAATGCAATTTTGATTTGTGTTGCCTAATTGAACTTAGGTAGTCCTTATCAAATGCAGCAGCTTTTTATAGAAATTACTTTCTGCTTGTTCTAGTCCTTCTAGATATCTCAAGCCCCATACGGATGCTCCATAAAGCAATACAGACCGAGCTATGCTTTTTACCAGTTTGTCCATGGAGTTCCAGTTCGTACATTTGGTTTGGTATATGGTTTTGAGAACTGTGTTAAGTGCAATATTGAATTTGGATATAGCAAATTTCGAAGCTTCTAAGAATACTCCGGAAGAAGAAAACTGTATTCCAAGGTAAACAAAACGCCTAACTTGCTCAATTTCATTCCCATCAACGTAAAACTTGGATTTGGGATTTGGTGCACTTCCTCTGTGAAAATGGACAATTTTAGACTTACTTGGATTAACATATAAATTATTTTCCCTACAATAGTTTTCCAATAATCTTAATTTTTTCCTTAGATCTAATGGGGTGTCGGAAAGTATTATAAGATCATCGGCATAGAGCAGAATAATTATATAATGCTACCCTATCAATACTTAAGCCTATTGCACCGTTACTCCTAAAAAACTCTTCCATGTCTGAGATATAAAAAGCGAATAGATAAGGGCATAAAATCTCTCCTTGAAGTAACCCTTTGGTTCCTCGTATGCTCTCAGAGATATGTGTTCCTTTTCTTACCTGGATCGAGGCGTTATCATAAAGCTGTTTTAGTAATCTTACAAGTTTTGGGCTCAGATCTATTTTATTCAACTTATAACAAAGTTTAATGTGAGGTACCGAGTCAAATACTCGCTTAAAATCTATGAAAGCAGCACAATTTGATTTGATTTGGCCAGTACGAACACATTATCAATACAACCTCTCCCTTTTCGGAAACCTGTTTCACTTTCCGGAAGTATTTTCACATCTTCGTCCCAAACAATCAGGCGGTTCAGAAGCACTTGGGTGAATATTTTTAATGCACAGTTAGTAAGAGCTATGCCTCTGTAGTTTTCAGGATTCTGAGGTCACCTTTTCTATAGAACTTTACCATGTCTAGTTTAGACCAGCTAATTGGTATTTTCTCTGAATCAAGAATTTAATTATACATAATTTCAAGGTATAATACACAATTTTCTGGGAGGTGTTTAAAAAATTGATGGCTTATATCGTCAGGATATACATATATAAATCATTAGTCATGTCTTTAACTATATCAGAACTCTTTTGGAATAATCAGAACTCCTTCTTATAGACCGTGGTTTCAATTTCAAATTTACCACATGCATTTTTCAAGTATAATAATTGTTGAAAAATACTTCTCATCATTTCTTGTACCAGAACTCTTGGGAAAATCATAAGTCATGTCTTTAACTATATCAGAACTCTTTTGGAATAATCAGAAATCCTTCTTATAGACCGTGGTTGCAATTTCAAATTTATCACATGGAGTTTTCAAGTATAATAATTGTTGAAAAATACTTCTCATCATTTCTTGTGCCAGAACTCTTGGGAAAATCATAAGTCATGTATTTATCTATATCAGAACTCTTTTGGAATAATGAGAACTGTCAAATTTCGAGCGGCGTTGAATTTTTTATTTTTACAAATATGAACGTATTTTACAAGTATAATAATTTTTTTTAAATACTTCCGATTAATCCTTGTATCAGAACTGGTCGGAAAATCATTGTACATGACTTGAACTATATTAGAAATCGTTTAGAATAATCAAAACAACTAGTTATTGATTGGCTTTATATCTCAAACCGTGTAATATATCGGCATAATTTTGGTAAATCTTTTTTCTTTTTTAATCGTTTTTTTTTGCTTCTAAAATGTAGAACTATCCTCAGAACTCTTACAAATCTATGATTTTTTTAATTCTGACAATTGCTGATACGGAAAATGTCGAAAAACAAAATGATTTGCTGTGTGAAGTTCGCAAATCATTTGTTATGCCCTTTTTTTTTTTTTTTTGCTTTAAAGGCCGGAACTATTAATTTAACTTATCAAGAACTCTAGAACTATTCAAAATAAAGCCAGAACTCTCAAAACATTTTGAGTTTCCACGAAATGAGACGCCAGCTTCACACACACGATTCTCCGATCGCTTCTAAAGCATTAACGTTGTAGAAAGCGTTCACGAAAACTGTATCAGCATCAAGATATTGAATTTTAGAAATTTTCTTCTCGAAACAATTCGCAGTGACAATTTTTTTCCGTTGAAAATTTAAATAAGAAAGTACAAAAATGAAAACTTGTTTTGTTTTTTCTTTTACTTCTTTGCAAAAACGAGCAAATCTCTAAAGGACTTTTTGTCTTAGTTTTTTCCCCCTACACGCTCCTGAAGTTTTTCCATTTAAATTCGGGACACCCTGTATACATATAGTTGATAGAACAGATGAAGACGTTTTTTTTAAAAAAAAAAAAATCATTCATGACTGCAACCTTACTAGCTACATTCCTTCGAAAAGACCAAAAAACATACAAACCTTAGTTAACCTGAACGTCGTGAAACAAATTTCTCTTCGCGCACCCATAATTATAGGGAAGGAGGTAACGAACTGGGAAAAAAAAACGTTTACAATGGAGCAAAAAAAAAATTGATTAATATTCAGTTTCTGGTTAACAGAATGCGAATATATGTGCAGGTTATGCCGGGCGAAGGTTATGAAAGCACCGTAGGGCGACAGGAAAGCGGAAGTCGGTGCTGACTTTATCACAGGAAACAGGAAGAGCCTGTTCCTGCCTCCTAGATTTATTGCAGGTCTGCCAACTTCCTCCTCTTGTTGAATATCCAGTATATATTTATCGATACATTTTTATATACGATTATTCGATAGACATGTATTTTTTTAAATAATATTTTACTAATACAAAATGCTGCAGGAATTGTATGTATTTTGTTGTAGTAAAGAGTTTGTCCTAAGTTGTTGCTAGTTGAGAAGAAGTTTTGCTATAAGTTTATCGAAAGTGATAAAGTTCTCAAGTAAAGTTGCTCCAAAGGTGTTGGCAAAACTTGACAAATTCCTCTCGGGGCTTAGCGAACTTGTGATTGGATACCAAAGTGGACTTTTATTACTCCTTTATATACTTACTTTATTATATATTAATGGATTTTTAGTTTACTATATACATGTATATAGTACAATAATTAATTTTGATCCCCAAAATAATAAACAAAATGCCAAAAATGTTCAGGGTTATTTTTATTGGTAAACGTTTTTTCTGAGTCCCTGAAAACGTTTGCTAATAAAAAGAGCCGTGAACATTTTTGGCTTCTTGTTTATTATTGTGAAAGTTCAACCATACAGCAATTCTTACACTAATGTTTATATAGTTTAACTTTTCAAATATTCTTGTGGTAAATGGCAGAGGTCTTAAAAAATAAGGGATTTAGTTTTTAATATGCCTAAATGATGTCGCTTGTTTCTTTGTTTAAACGAATATAATGTCAAAAATTAAATATTAGATTTTACTGGCTGGCCCGGTAAACGTTGTTTTGCCGTATACATCGTTTCTAGTGAATATTTTGGTAATAAATAATAATCCCGTTCCTGTTGCGGGATCTCGTTATTTAATATTTATGCAATATCCGTCTTGTCCCTTCCAAAACATTAGTGGATATTGGATAGCGTCGTATTAATGGCGTGTACCAGCAATGGACTCAAGATTATTATTTCTTCTTCGAATTGAATTTCTCAAGTAGCACGGTCGCCAACCATGGTTCCAGCAACGTCATCAGCAATAGGTGCACTGAATGTACTCTCCAGATCAGGTTCTTTATCAGGATTGATGACAATAGCGTCATTAACACTTGGTAATTTGTGCATGTGTGATTTAAATAAGTTCAACAATTCATTCTGCTCATTCAATAGATCGTCCAGCTTACTGACGATGCTCCTGGCACACCGTGAATTGAGGTTAATGCAGACCCAAAGTGCATCCACGCGATTGGCGAGTGCGTTTTTGGAGTCCTCACCTCCCATAAAGTTGTAAAAATTAATGTGGTTTACTTGACATTGGAAGCAATGATTCCACTTTGTGATATATTTGGCCTTCGATTTTGTATGTTGAATTAAATTGTTGCCCATTTGCAGCATTATGTTGTGCTATTATCGTTGCTCCGAACGATGTCATTTGGAAACATGAATTCAATTAGCACTTTCCTCCGAAGGAAAGTAGCTATTGAGGTTGGACTCATGACGGAATTTTTTAAAAATTTCTTCAAATCTTTATCGATCCTACCTAGTAGACACCGAAAATGACCCCCATTAAAATTTATATATATCTATATATATATATATATATATATATATATATATATATATGCATATATATATATATATATATATATATATATATATATATATATATATGTGTCTGTTAACACGATAGCGGCCAGAGTTTTTGTTTTTTCTTCACGAAACTTGGTATATAGCATTCAATTAGCAAACGATTGAACGAGTTCGTTAACCACCAAAGTCGGTCTACCGGAAGGGGGGGTTTACACCGAACCCAAAACACTAATTTGACTATGGCAGCCGTAATATTTGTTATATTTCAACGAAACTTGGTATTCGTATTGGTGATATAGAGAGAAAAGTGAGATATAAAAATGAACTAAATCGGTTCATTAGGAGGGGGGGGGGGGTTTACTCCGGACCCACAATACCAATTCGCCACTACTAGCCGTGATTTCTGGTATATTTCGACGAAACTCGGTATTCGTAGTGGTAATCTACAGGTAAATATGTGTTGTAAAAATAAACTCAATCGGTTCATTAGAAGGGGGGGTTTACTCAGGACCCAAATTCCTAATATACTCATACCGGTCGTAATTTCTGCTGTATTGCAACGAAACTCGGTATACGTCGTGGGTACCTCATGAGAAAGAAGTGTTGTAAAAATGAGCTGAATCGGTCAATCGGAAAGCGGGGGTTTAATTTGTAATATTATTTCAATAGAAAAGCCCGTCAGACGTAGGTTCACAAAGCCGCCGCAAGGAGCGCTTTCTACCACTAGAGTGACTGTATCCTGTTCCTGCGTTAGATCAAAATACGATAATATGAGGTTTTTTGTATTTTTTACGTAGTGTAATAGGTACCATGTGTAAACATAACTCTGGAAGCAAATTAATAACTGATCAGTTACTCATTACAAATTTAAAAGAGAACTATTCATGTTTTTATTTTATTTATGTAGGATATTTTAAGCAAATTGTTCTGGAAAGCAGTCTACACTACCCAAATTCTGAGGAAAGTGCTTAGTTATGCAGCTCCTGCGTGACGGACTTTTTTTTAGTTAACTTCAGAAACAGGTTAGAATCTGGAGCCATATTTCTCTTTGTCAAAAGATCATATGTTGAATAAAATAACATTTTACAATTAAATTTTTTTTATTATCATTAAAGTACTAATCTCGTTATTATAAAATGGGGATTGGTGGTAGAAGGAAAAACAGTTTAAGTCCATTAACATAAAATAACTATATATATATATATATATATATATATATATATATATATATATATATATATATATATATATAGGATATTATTAAGGAAGAAAAAAAGTGTGTTTGCTCTGGTGAGCTCTGATAGAAGCAGAGGACAAAATATGATGAAACATGTGTACAACCCAAACATATTGTAAAAATAATACTAATTACTTACCTTCAGGACATCGCCCTCCAGGTATACGGCATTGAAAGGTGAGAAGAAAGGAAACAGGGTTTAGGGAGAGAATTGAGGGAATCATGGAAGTATCTCACCATTCGCCGGGTAGGTAGGCGTCCAGAAAGGTCCAATATAACAAACATGGGTCGACTGTAGGAATAATAATACGAAAAACAACTTATAACGCCAAGGGAAGCGGAAAATAAACCATTAAACGCCACTGGCATACACGCACATAAGAAGAGTTGCTTGCGCATGGGCCGGCTATAGGAATAAGAATGGCGGACCAGGCTCTCTTGCCTAAGGACGAGGACCAGTAGTACCTAAATCACATACTCGCGATTCTTATAATATGTGTCGCGAAAAATAAAAATATTTGAATGCCTCTCACAATTGATTGTAATTCTAACAATAATTAAACTTAATAATAATAATAATGAAACCTTACAATAATTAATTATAATTATGATTAAATACCTTCACAAATAACGCACAATATATATATATATATATATATATATATATATATATATATATATATATTGGTGGGCGTGCCAATAATAAAATAGTTCATTGACCTGTGCCATATATATAAAATATACGTAAATAAAGGTCAGAAATACGTGGAATAGTATATATATATATATATACACACAGGCTCACATACTTACATACAAACGTAAATACATATCTAGACTTACAAATAAATGGTTTTGTCTATTTTGTTCTTAAACGCTGATGTGTGTATAAGAGATCCCCCTCCCCAAGGTAGGGGGTATACAAGGTGCATTATAAAATAAGTTATTACAGCTGCCAGAAGCAGAGTATTCCCTGCCCTAACTAATTCAATCCCTAATCGCTCCTTCAATATTTCACCTCACGCCTCCTTTTCTCTACTAGTTTATTAACACATTACCTCCAGCCACAATATCGCATTAGCTCAGGATATAGTTTCCTGTCGCATTCTTCAGGGGTTGCCACTTTCAGCTCCGCTCTCGTTTCAAAATGGAGTATGTGCTTCAAGTTGGAAGACAAATGTTTTAAATGCGGAAAGAATTTGGTTTTCAATTATGCCTCGTAGGTCACATGTGGGAAAAAACAAATGGATCCGGCCCGCGAGACAATTTAAAAGAATAATATTATTTATTTAAATTTTAACGCCCATTATTATTAACTACGAATTTTGGGACGGGTAATCTATAGTTTACCTATAGATAACCCGTCCCAGATTATCCTGGCTTTTCTAGCCAGGATAGGGCAGATGCCTTTTCTTTAAAAAAAATAATATTGTTGGGGGCAAGGTTATCTTAGTGGTAGAGCACTGGACTAATAAGCTGGAGGACCTGAGTTCGAATCCCGAGCAAGCAATTTTTGTCTTCTAGTGTCTTAGTTCATTGGTTGAATTCGGCCTCCCTGACCGTCCCTAGGCCAACCCAGCCTTTAATTAATTTATTAATGGGTACCTTGGGTGCTAATGACTCTAGCAGTCGAAGCAGCCAAGGGGAAAATCAGGCGGCCGGAGCATAGTACTGACCATAGTATCTCCCTAGTGTGCCGTATGGTCATGAATCAGATACCTCTACAGTATCTGTCCTTCAGGGCCCTCGCGGCCTGTTAAGGGGCTGATTTTTTTTTTAATCTATAGGTTACCATCCTTTTCTAGCCAGGATAGGGCTGATGCCTTTGCTTTAAGAAAGTAATATTAAACTACTTTCCCACAATCACTCCAAATGTGGAAGATCGAGTGAGATGGTTTGTCCCTGCTCCTGCGGAATCAAGTGAGCGAGTAAGGCGAGTGTCTCATCGACTTCCTGTCGCTATTTAACTTTCGTAGTTTGTAATAATTCCAAATTTCACAATTTAATTATAATGTTTTGCCTATTTTTTTTTCAATTCAGTTAGTTATTTTAATAAATTGTATTACAATAACATTGTCGTATTACCTAATATCTCATATCTATAGCACTATTTTTTTTTTTAACCATCTACACGGCCTGCGAACTTATTTGCACACCATAGTTTGGTCCACAACAAGTCAAAAGTTGCCCGTAGCTGTTATAGGTTATGACTATATGGATTATAAATAGGTTATGTAGATAAAGTTTATAATCATATAGGTTCCATACAGGTTATGGAAATATAGGTTACAACGATACAGGTTATAGCGATATACGTTATAGCCATATAGGTTACAACAACCAAGATTTTAAACATAACGTTAATACCTAACGATTTAGGTTATGGAGATAAAGGTTACTACATTACAGGATATAGCGCTATAGATTATGACGTCATAGGTTTTAACAATATAGGTTATGTAGATAACATTTATAAACTAAAAGGTTACGGCAATATAGTATGTAACGATGTCATAAGCAGAGCCTGTCAAAATGTGGCAATATGGTATTTATTGTGTTAAAATGTGGCATTATATTTAGTGGATGTGGTATTTATAATTTTAAGAAGTAAAAGACAAAAACTCAAATTTTGAGATAAAAGGTACGTAATATATATATTATACTAACTTTACAAATGTAATTTTCGATAGAGTGATCTCAAACGGAAAAATCGGTGATTAAAATTCGAGCATGTTGCTTTGGTTTCTTTGCGAACTTATTTTACATTTGAAAACAAAAATTGTCAAATGTAGCAGAAATGTATCATTTTTTTCAAAAATTCGATGAATGTGGCCTTTTCCCTTAAAATGGACCAAATGTGTCATTTTTATGTGGCGCCGTGGCAATATGGCATTTGACAGGCTCTGGTCATAAGCCATTCTGCATTCCGGAGCAACTAAAAGAAAGAACGAACGTGAAGTAAAAGCAGTACAATGTGCGAGAATGAATTCAAGAACTATTGTAGGTGATAAAATTCAAGGAAGGTGGATTTTTAATTTGCCGGCAGAGCTTTAAGAAAGACTGTTGATTATGAAGAATTAAAATGCAGACCCGCGAATCGCGAAGAATACCTCGGGGTTTTAAGCGAAGACTACCAAACCGTTTTCTCTAGCGGATCTTTCTTCAAGCAACGGCTCCAAGAAATAATTGTCTTTCTTCATTAAAAAAGGATTTCCTTAATATTCTCGCTGATTTTAAAAACACAATTTCAGCGCTTTTCTTCATCGTTTTACTCGCCTCCTCGCTCAATAAGGTAGATTTTGCTAATCCTATTCCAGTTTGTAATTAAAAGAAAGCAACAGTCAAGAAATATTGGGCACAATTACAAATTAGCAAGTGAAATCTCCACGACTGCTTTATATTATCGAGTTGCAGGAATATACACAATCCCGAAGTGTATTCTAAAGGAGGAAGGTGATTGATGGAAATGTGGTTGGTATTTTTCTTCTTTTTCTAAGAGCAATATCATCCACACTGGGACATTGTGAAGGTAAGAACCAAGAGGGAACAGAGGAGTGTTACTTTTTAGCACTTTCCTACGAAGGAAAGTAGCTATTGAGGTTGCACTCATGACGGAATTTTTGAAAAATTTCTTCGAATCTTTATCGATCCAACTTAGTAGACAAGAAAAATGACCCCAGTTAAAATTTATATATATATATATATATATATATATATATATATGAATGAATGAAAAGTTTTATATGCATATATATATATATATATATATATATATATATATATTTATATAGTTATATATGTGTCCGTTAACACGATACAGGCCAGAGTTTTTGTTTTTTCGCCACGAAACTTGGTATATAGTATTCCCTCATCAAACTATTGAATGAGTTCGTTAACCAACAAATTCGGTCCATCGGGAGGAGGGGGGGTTTACTCAGGAGCCAAAGTAGTTATTTGCCAATGTCAGTCGTAATTTTTGTTATATTTCAACGAAACTCGGCATTCGTTATGGACAACTGAAGAAAAAAATGTGTTGTAAAAATAAACTAAATTGGTTCATCAGGAGGGGGGGTTTACTCCGGACCCAAAGTAGTTATTTGCCAATACCAGTCGTAATTTTTATTATATTTCAACGAAACTCTGTATTCGTTATGGTCAACCGTAGAGAAAAAATTTGTTGAAAAAATGAACTAAATTGGTTCATTAGGGGGGGGGGGGGGGGGGGTACTCCGGATCCAAATTATTAATTTGCTCATTTGGTCGTAATTTCTGTTGTATTGTTACGAAACTCTTTGTAACATAACGCCCCGGCTACCTAATAAGAAAGAAGAGTTGTGAAAACGAACTAAATAGGTCTATCGGAAGGGGGGGGGGGGGGGTTACTTTGTACTATTCTTATATTCTCCCGCCAAAAATAGGTTTATTATTATTCATCAAGATCAATAGATGAAAATGTGAAGCTTTGTGTATTTATTATGTAGTGTAGTACCCCGCATGCACAAAACTCTGGAGGGAAATTAATTACAAAATTATTAATTGAAACAGCTGCTCATAAAAAATGCAAAAGTGCAGAACTATTAATGTTTTTATTTTAATTATCTATTTAGGTTATATTAAGCAAATTATTCAGGAATGCACTCAACACTACCCAATTCTGAGGAAAGTGCTTAGTTATGCAGCTCCTGCGTGACGGACTTTTTTTTATTAATTAGAACTAGTTATTAATGACAAATGTTAGTTGCAATATGGAGATATTTGAAGAGTATAATTTATAATTGACAGTCTCAGTGCCAAAGGTGACTAACCCACAATTACAACTAACCGAGAAAATTAAGGTTAAAGTTAAGAAGACTTTGGAAAAATTAGTGTCGGTGACAGAAATGATTTTAATTAGTCTTTATTCATTAGGTACACAAAATTCTTTTGAATATACAATAATAATCAAGTTAGACATGATAATGAAGAACAAAATGTATAATCATGTTTGGCTCCCACTTTATTCCTTACTCTGGATGATTTGCTATTGAACCTCGGCAGAATGGGCGGGATAATGAAGGTGAAAATAACAAAGCCTATTGAATTGCCTTCAAAAAAAGGTTGATGTAGAAAGTTTTACAGAGTAATCGCTCGGGAAACATTTTGGTAGCAAAGTTTTTCCTCGAAATGTTGTTATTTTGACCTTGAGTTATTCTATAGGTTGTTACCACGTTATTCTATAGGATGTTAGCTTAAAAGGCAGTTGCTTAGTGCCTGGTTATATATTGGTTGGCACCAATCTCCCTGACGGTCACCCATCCAAGAACCATGCAACACGTTGCTTAACTTCGGTGATCAACGGGACTCAGTTTATTCAACGTGGCTATGGCCGTTGGCTTGAATTTCTGGTTTCTCCTTTTCTATAAAATACAGAGATATGTTTTAGAAACTCGTTCAGATTACGCGACTCCTGCTTCAGTGCCAAGGCGTGAGCACACCAGGATTGGATTGTGGGTTTGATTCCCACTAGGTGCGATGGTTTTTATTTCAATAAAAAGAAAAGACGCCGTCCTGGCTTAACTAATTCTTACGAGTAGAAAACATTAGAATATACCGGACTAGAGATACACTTTCTGAAATCTCCAATTCACTAACAAGAAGGAAAGATAATGAAGAAATATTAAATATTTTTATCGGAACAAGATAGATCTAGTGTCACTTGGTCGGCTTTCTGCCCCATGTATAGGCTTATGTTTGGTCCCAACGAAACACCAGCTTACCTAAACATGAACCTTCAATTTCTACTTTACAGGCTAACAGCTCGAATTCCAACAATAAATACAAATATTATTAAAATAAATTACAGGAAGAAACCAACATCCTTGAACCCCAATAAATCTGCAGGATATTTAATACTAATCATGCAGGTAATATTCACCATTGAGTCAATCCATTTCAAAAGGTCCAGAAAAAAATAATCTGGTTGCTTGACCATTTTAGAAAAAATTGATATTTTTACCATCAATTCCAAATGGAATTGAATTTGGAAAATAAAATTTTAAAATCTTTTTAGAGTCAACCGTTTGAAAATTTTAGCGGTGAAACAAAGATGGCTGCCGTTTTCAAACGGTTGACTCTAAAAAGATTTTAAAAACTACTGATTCCATGTGTAATTGATGGTAAAAATATCATTTTTTTTTTCTAAAATGGTCAAGCAACCGCCTCTGGACCACTTGATATGGATTGACTCCAGTTATTACAATCCCTACTGATCATCCTACCTCCCAAATATTATAAACATCCCTTCCTTACAAACCTATTTATTTTTCTCAAGGTTCTGAATAAATCTCAAACCCGAAGCCTCTACTATTTCACCATAGCATCCTTAACCTCAGAGGGTTTGCTCTGGAATTCTGAAGATGTAAACTATAACAGGGACAAATTATTGCTTACGTTATTATTAAAATATTTTTATATTAGGTTTTTAATAATTTCTATAACCAACTATGCTTTTTATTATTTGGTTTGATGTTAATTCATATTAACTTCTTAAATAGTACTGTTATATTTAGAAATAATAAATACGCACCCTTTTGTATATTGCAATGCCTAAAAAGAAAGTATGTAAATACCCAAAAAAAAATAATGCTCCATCCTGGCTAGAAAAGGTTGTTAACCTATTCGTAAAAATCTGTGGTATGTATAATTGGACTTTAAAATTAAAAAAAAATAAATAATAAAAAAATGAGATATTCCAAAACAAAAAATTGTATATACTAATCCTGATTCCTGAAATATAAAGGAGCATTTGGTTGTCCAATCAAGGAAACCAATTACATCCTTTGAAGGCGGGGGTGGGTAGATGAATTCTTCCGCCCGCCCCCCTCGCTGTGGAATGTTTCCCGGCAATTTTTTTTTTTTTAAATTCCCACGCCTTTCCCGTGGAGAGAACCGCAGGCAGCCAATTACTCCCGGGGATTTCCGCATTCCAAAAGGCATTTGTGCGAAAGCTTAAAGGCCTCCAGCAAATTGGCAGATCGCCTTACTTTGCTTATTTCCTACAAAGAATTATATCTTTTGCTTAATTTAACATTTATATTTTGAGAAATATATTAACACAAAAAGTATAATTAGTACTATAAAACCGCAACAAGTTTGATCCAGCAGACATGTTGATTTATTTATAAGATAAGCAGATTGAATACCAAATTTTTAAAAATGCCTTATTTTATATTTAAATTGATGCTAAAATTTAAATACACTAATTTATAATATCTGTAATTTTGTACAAATTTCCTTAGACTAATGTGCCGTGTGAAACGGAAACAGATACTTTGCGGATTGTAAAGCTGTCGATACACACCGTATCCTTGGGAATGGCTTTACTCAAAGGAAGCATTATGTGCCGACAAAGCCTGGAGTCGGCACCGTATCCTTGGACTAAAGCCCCTTTTCTATTGACCAAATCCCGTCTCAAACTCCAAAACTCAAAACCCTTTCCTCGCATCTGACTTTCTACATTACTTCTAAATACTCGGAGGACTGTGGATTCTCAGTGAGGAAATTAGTTCAAAATGAATATCCCGGAGCGAGATGAAATTATGATTCAATTGTAAATTAATGGCTTCTAATCAAATTATCGCCCTCATTATACATTCAACAAAATTTTGCTGGAATTATTTACCTCAATTTTCATCAACTTACCCATTTTCTAAATCATCGACTATAAAGGCAGCTCTGTTGGAAAAGACCAATGATTGAATTTACGAAATCACTTCTATATGAATGAATAAAATAAAAAATATTCTGGGACTTTCCTCCAGAATTCTTATTAGAATCTACTATATATTTGTCAAACATCACTCACTCACTGACCTATCATGCAAAATTTGAAATTTTGCATGGACACTCTCTTTAGCATGTAAACACTCGCTAAGAAAAGATTTTTTGATATTCAAATTTTTAAGTATTTTTAGAGGGGGTTGAGTTTTTGTTGTTTAGAGAGCAGGCACGCCTAGGCAGCAAGCGTTGCTAGGACGATAACAGGTCAGCTGTTACCGTACTGTATCTATTTCATAATATTATTTCTGTGTGAGCTTCATTTCAACTATGATGGCGGACCTTGAATTACTAGAAATAAACTGTGATTTTGTCCATCATAGAGTTTACGCCATACCTGGTGATGGTCCATCCGAGGTAATAATATCCCGAAACCGTGCACAGCCTCCACACCCACCAGTCAGAGCACTGTCTAGGGAAATGCTCGCAAATATAATGGGTGTTTCCAAGTGACATCTTGGACACATAAATTTTTAAATTTTAACGTACATTTATTATTGACAGCGAATTTTAATCTGTACTGGTTACACTGTTGTTACTGGTAACCTATACATAACGGCTTATCTCTACATTATCTGTTCTTTGACACTGGTCCGGAGCGCACCAATGTCAAGAAACTTATAGTATAACGGGAACCGTGCTATAAAAAGCTGCACAAAATCATTTAGTAGCGTTAATTTTGGTGATACATTATTTAATGCAATAAAATAACTACTTATCTGCCGTGACGAAGCATGGGCGTTCAGCTAATAATGAATAAATTTATATAGTAGAATATAAAAATTAATTAATTAGGGCAAGTTACGATTTTATTTGCGAATTTTGCTAAATAAACATGGCTCGTAAACCAACTGAATCTTTTGTTTTAGACACATTTTAGCACTTTCCTCCGAAGGAAAGTAGCTATTGAGGTTGGACTCATGACGGAATTTTTGAAAAATTTCTTCAAATCTTTATCGATCCTACCAAGTAGACACCGAAAATGACCCCCGTTAAAATTTATATATATATATATATATATATATATATATATATATATATATATGTGTGTGTGTGTGTGTCTGTTAACACGATAGCGGCCAGAGTTTTTGTTTTTTCGTCACGAAACTTGGTATATAGCATTCAATTAGCAAACGATTGAACGAGTTCGTTAACCACCAAAGTCGGTCCACCGGAAGGGGGGGTTGACCCCGAACCCAAAACACTAATTTGACTATGCCAGCCGTAATATTTGTTATATTTCAACGAAACTTGGTATTCGTAGTGGTAATATAGAGAGAAAAGTGAGATATAAAAATGAACTAAATCGGTTCATTAGAAGGGGGGGTTTACTCCGGACCCACAATACCAATTCGCCACTACCAGCCGTGATTTTTGGTATATTTCGATAAAACTCGGTATTCGTAGTGGTAATCCACAGGTAAATAACTGTTGTAAAAATAAATTAAATCGGTTCATTAGGAGGGGGGGTTTACTCTTGACCCAAATTCTTAATATACTCATACCGGTCGTAATTTCTGCTGTAATGTAACGAAACGCGGTATACGTCGTGGGTAACTCATGAGAAAGAAGTGTTGTAAAAATGAGCTGAATCGGTCAATCGGAAAGCGGGGGTTTAATTTGTAATATATTTCAATAGAAAAGCCCTTCAGACGTAGGTTCACAAAGCCGCCGCAAGGAGCGCTTTTTACCTCTAGAGTGACTGTATCCTGTTCCTGCGTTAGATCATAATACGATAATATGAGGTTTTTGGTATTTATTACGTAGTGTAATAGGTACCATGTGTAAACATAACTCTGGAAGCAAATTATTAATTGATCAGTTACTCATTACAAATTTAAAAGAGAACTATTCATGTTTTTATTTTATTTATGGAGGGTATTTTAAGCAAATTGTTCTGGAAAGCAATCTACACTACCCAAATTCTGAGGAAAGTGCTTAGTTATGCAGCTCCTGCGTGACGGACTTTATTTTTTATACCAAATGTCATCGCTACGAGACCATTAAAGACAGAATGCAAATATCTATATATGGTGTTTGCACATAGTTTACGAAAACAAGTTTTCGAAAAAACAACAAAAAAAAACGTTTAAAGTTTCGCAGTGTTTTACAACTCAGTAGAGGTTTTCAGTGGGATGTAAGGTTTTCATATCAATGGTCAGGGTATCTGTGACGTCAGCACCCACATTCCGACAAAGCAAAAGAGGAAAGGAAACTCGAACTACAAAAAAAAATCAACGCAAGAAAGCAAAAATTAAAAAAAAATTGTGCAGAGACTTTAGTTTGCAATAATTTTGTTATTCTCCAGGGAAACTCATTGTGTTCAAATAATTTATTATATTTTCTGAAATTTTGTTATTCTTAAGAAGACTTTATCACTTTTTTATCAGTAATTTTTCAGGGTTCCGTCTTTAGGGAAAAGTCGCTTTCCGAAGAGTATTTTTGTAATGACCTACTACATACAAATGTATACGATTACCAAATAAAAGTGTAAAACAATTTTTTTTTCTCGCAAGTTCACGTGAAAGAGCATGCTTTCAAGTGTCCGAAAACATCGTTTCAAAACTCTTTTCTTGACATGGTATGAACCTTTTTTGGGCAAATATATATATATATATATATATATATATATATATATATATATATATATATATATATATATATATATATATATATATATAGTTATTGATATGGTAATTTACAGCTGATTTTTTTTTTTTAATGTTTCGCAGGATAAACATCCTGATTCTTTAGTCTGTTGACAATTTTTAATATCATTTTTAAGATTATAAATTTTAACAAAGGATATTAAAAAAATGAACAACTGTCTGATGTAGCAGGATGTGATTCTTTATTCATAAGTATGTATATATATATATATATATATATATATATATATATATATATATATATATATATATATATATATATATATTTCACTGAAATATCCACACAATATTTTATTTTAATATGGAAAGGTTATATGATGTTATTGGGTATTTTAAGAGAATGAGATTAAAGACAAACACATGCCCCTCCCTCAAGTATTTATTTTCGTTTAGATTATGCAAACATTCCGTCCCAATACGAAAGCTGAATTTCCGTAAAAACCAATTAACGTTTTTACTCTTCGCTCAAATTTATTCCCTCCGTTCGGGCAAACATTTTAAAATTATTTTGACTTATGAAACGTTTCGTGCAAAAGGACTGGGTTTAGTAAACAAGAAATATTTCTAGGTCGAGTTTTGTGCGGGTTTTGTGTTTAAAAAAAAAAACAATTTTGATTAATGTATATTTCATATAGTATGTTTTATGGTTGAAAACTGAGGATTCTATAAACTTATGCCAGCTAACGTGTCTTCAAACCTTTTAGCGTGTTTCCTCCCTCCCTCCATAGGGAGGACCCCGCCTATGAGGTCCACCTCATTATGTAATCCGACAAAGAAATGTCGTTTTTGAACCCACAGATCACAAAAATAACGGTGGTTGAAATTTGTACATATACATGTATGATATATATATATATATATATATATATATATATATATATATATATATATATATATATAATTTGTCTGATCGCTCTCTCACAACCACAAAAATTGACCGATTTTGATGAAATTTGGTACAAAAATCTTTCGTCTAATTTGAAAGGTCGAATTCGATAACCAGCAGAATCCGTCTACCGGAGCATGGTTTTTGGAGCAAAGTTCGCGCGAAAAATTCTAACGCTTGCGTTTTCGAGTTCATATTCTTGCAGCTACTCATTTTATAGGTTTCTTGGCTTAGGAAAACGAATGAAACCATTCTTCAGGCAATATCTGTAACCGGTTTCGAGAAAAGTTTATAAAACTAGTTTTTTAAACTTCATAAATTGTTAAAGTTCTCCGGTACTGATAATCACAGTGGCTCTGAACTTGACCTTGAACAAGACACAGCTCCTCCTCGCCTAGAAGATACCAAGCTAGTAGTGACAACAGAAAGTGCGGTACTTGATGCTGGGACACTAGAGTTTGACCAGAGATCAGAATCTTCTAAGGAAGGAAAAAACAGCAAATTTGCGAAAGGCAGCCTTCAGAAATCTTCTAGAAACACTGCGAATGTTAAGAAAAAGTAGTTGGCTTTTTCAGAAAAAACATTTTTCTATTTTTTTTCAATGTTCCTTTTTTTCTTTTCTTTTTCTTTTTTTTCTTCTTTTTTTTCTTTTGATATCTTCTGTTTTTAATGTTGACTTTAGGTTCTGAGGTGTCAAAATCATAGCTGTGAATATTATATAGAGACAAGTGTTAATTTCCTTTTGTATTCATTAATGTTGACTTTAGGTTCTGAGGTGTCAAAATCATAGCTGTGAATATTATATACAGACAAGTGTTAATTTCCTTTTGTATTCATTAATGTTGACTTTAGGTTCTGAGGTGTCAAAATCATAGCTGTGAATATTATATACAGACAAGTGTTAATTTCCTTTTGTAGTCTTTAATGTTTTATTCAATTTTTTCTTGTATTTCATTTTTTGATTGCTTAAGAGCTTATAGTCTTAGTTACGGAGCTCTTGAATTCAATAAATAAATAAATAAAATAAACTTCATAAAATGAACTTGGAATGATGGGTTTCCGAAGGAACAAGTACAAACCCCCCTCCCCCTTGGAGAGGAGTGAAACACAACTTTTCAGGATTTTTCGATTTGTTCCTTTGAAAGCACCCTAATGTCTATCATCCCTAAAAATTTTATGTTTCTAGCATTTCGGGGAGTGCCTAATAATTTTGGTCAGTGAGTTAAAAATAAATTCCGGTCATGAAGATATACCACGTAGTACGCACGTAGATAGACAAGCAAAATTATTCACAACACGAAATCAATACATCACAGACATAAGATACTAAGATGTATTCACTGACATACAGAAACGCATTGAAAACCAGTGGTACGATGCATGGTACAGGACAAGAGACAACAAACTACTTGAAATCAAATCTACAATTACTCACTGGCCATCGAGCAACAGACGTACAAGAAGAGAAGAAGTAGTACTGACACGTTTACGGATTGGCCACACTAGACTCACACACTCATTCCTAATGACCAGAGAACAAGCACCGATTTGCCCAATATGTAACACTTTTTTAACGATTAAACACTTACTAACGGACTGTTTAAGACTTAACTCATTGTCCCTCCCAGCTATAAATCTAACAGAGTTGTTAGCAGAAGGAAGCCAATTTATAGATTTTGTTTTTCGATACTTGAGGAAAATTGGATTAATAGAAGAAATATAATGTATAAGTTTATGGGTTTCTATGTATGTATACGTGCTTATCTGTTTGTGTATGTGTATATGTGTATGTATGTATGTGTATATGTGTATGCATGTATGTGTGTGGGTATGGTTTATTTATTTTTCCTCCTACTAATATGTATATTTATTTTTCCTATATACATCCTGCTATCATTAATAAATATGTGAAAACTGTGGTTTAAAATGCATAAACAAGTCTATAATTGTATTTACAGACTGCCCTATCTGCCTCCTTGTAGTTCGTACCTTTTTTATAGTCAATGCAAATTGTATTATATTATATTATGCAAATTGTATTATATTATATTATGCAAATTGTATTATATTATATTATGCAAATTGTATTATATTATATTATGCAAATTGTATTATATTATATTATGCAAATTTCAAATTTGTTTACAATTTTTCACTATTGTTTATTCTTATTTAAGTCTTTAATTGGTGATTTGCGCTAGTCACGGTCTCACTAATATATAAATAAATAGTAGTACTATACCTGTGTAAAATTTCATAAATTTATCTTTAACTGGTTAAAAGTTATGAGAGGATACATCGTCGATACAAATGCAAAGTAACGAATGTGAAAATCACCACTTTCCCAAGTGAAAATACTTTTATTCGTTACTTTGCTTTCGTACAGTCAAATAGTCGGTAGATTCGACCTTTTGACAGTGGGGTCATTCCACGTCAGTTCAACCCAACCATGACACCCATGATCTCAGATTTTGATGAAACTTGGCATGTTTGTTCCTTTCATGGGTATAAGTAAGGATATAAAACAGTTTTGCTCTATCTCAAATGGTTAATGTTTTACGCCCTGCTAAAGTTTTTAAAATTTTGCAGGTTTCATTGATTGGAGAAAGGAAGTGCAATTTGTTTTTGCATAGAAAATAAATCATACCTTCTTTATTTATCAATCAATATTGATGATATATATATATATATATATATATATATATATATATATATATATATATATATATTTGATATTAGGTATTTCGACATGACTTACGACAATGGGGCTGCTCTCACTAAATCCTTAAAAGAAAACTACAAGTTAGAATTATATTCTGATTATTCTATATTCTGATTATTTTTACATATTAATATTAAAGCTACATTTTAGTAGGCTAAACTTCTGGACTGATGGCCGCATAAAACAGAGCAAAGGCCCGTGGATATTATCACATGAGAAGTTTAAAGAGTTTTTCACATTATGCGCAGGGGAAAAGTTTTTTTCATGAAAGCTCAATTCCCACATTTACGAAGCGCATATATTAAATAAATTTCATAAAGTCAACCGACAAAGATTTCCCAGTAAAGTTATTAAAAACTTCAGCTTGTTAAGATATGGACGTGAAAAGTGCTTTCTAAAACTAATTAAAATCGTTTCATATTAGAGGCTGACATTATGATATTTTTTAAAAAGTTGTTTTGAAAGTTTGTAATTGCTTGGAGTTTAGCTAGTTTTTAATTTCTCTTACTTATCGTATTTTTATTTTAAAATTTAGCAATTTATTTTAATTTTTGAAATTTCGCGGGGGTGGGGCCCGGAGCGCTTCGGGAATATGAAATACTAACAATCTAGAACTTGGAATAGTTATATTACACAAAAAAAACTTTTTTTTTTTTTAACTAAATGATCTTATTATTTTTTTTTTTAATTTATGTTTCTTTTTACATATTTTTAACGATTAAATCAAAATTAGGGGGGGGGCTGCAGCCTTAGTGCATTTCTGGATTGTGTTATGAGGGTAACGCCGTAAGCGGGTTTCCTTCCTACTGAGGGAGGGAGGAATCGCGCTAAAATTGTAGACTTATTTCCTTCTTTCAAAAATTCATATTTTTATTATTTCAAACAATATTTTTTATTAAGAATCAATTAACACATTATGAAAAACTTTCCTGTTTTCCACTTTGGAGTAACCCTCCATCGTGAGAGTTTATTTAAAGTACGAGTGCCATCCTTTTGGATACTGCACGTATTTTTATTACGTACATATATGTATAAACCATTTTAATTTAATATTTAACACAATATTGAATAATAAAAAAAATATAAACAAATAAAAACTAACAAAAAACAAAAAAAAAAAACAAGTAAAGAAAATAAATAAATAAATATATACATATGTAAAATATATACATATTATGAAAAACTTGGCTGTAATTTAAAAAGTAGAAAAAAACAATTATTCTCAATCTTATAGAAATAACCTTTTAGATTGTTCTTGCAGAAGCTAATGTATTCTGTACTTGATATTTGAAGTATTCGGATTTATTCAACGTACTATAACAAAATAAAAAAGTGGTATTTTCCAAAGACACCATAGATATCGCACAAGTATTTCAAAACTGACGCAACTCAAAATAAAACTCAGCTGAAAATGTGTCATTCTTACCTATGTAGAGTCCTTAGCATTAAGAGAGGAAGTATGACACAAGTGCCCTCTGGTGTACAAGCTCTGAAGCTAGGAACATACAGTTTTGATGGTTGATAAAGATATATTTACTATGTCTTTCAAAGTCATATCTATGACGGTGTGAATAAAACAGATTCTGTCGTCACTTTAGAAATACTAGTGCGATATATTCTTATGAATTTCGACAAGCTGAATTCAAATCCGGAGTCCGTTTCACTCCATCACGTCAGGTTTAAGAGAATTTGAAGGTAAAATTTCGTATAAAGTCGTTAAAGGAGAAATAACTAGAGCTTCCACGGTTTTGAGGAGCGCTGAATTCGAATCCGAGGTCAGTTCCACCTCATCGGCGCAAAATCATATTTTAAGGATATGATATGTCTATTTTGCAAAAATGGATTTTGGACTGCAGATACATTTTTTGCATAATAAGCATATTTGTCCATGAAATGAACTTGAATTTGTGCCGATGAGGTGAAACAGACGTCGGATTCGGATTCAGCGTGTCGAAATACATAAGAATATATTTATGGTGTCTCTGGAAAATACCACTCTATGTATTTTGTGTGCCTGTGTAATTATAGTGGTGAATATCATCAAGAATTTCTGAGCCGATTTTAAAACAATAGGAAGTAATATAATGTCTTTTTTAATTATTTTAACATAAAACAAGTGTCGGGTCTTCCCGTGGTCTAGTAGCTAACGCACTAGATTCTCAAGCGGGAAAAATGTTTCTCATTTCAGGGCCCGCTGGTATGGTTCCTTGCTGTACCATGGATGTTGGCGCTAATGGCCCAGTTTTCGGTGCACCGTAACAAAATAAAATAAAAAAAAATTTAAGTGTCTATAAAATGGAAAGGCGACTAGGTTATGGATTACTAAGCAAGCAATTTCTCACATAGCCTGAGAGTTGTCCATTTTCCAGTTAGATCATTACAGTCTCCAAGAAATAAGAAGATGGTAAAGTGGCCTTGAGCAACAAACTCCATCTAAAGTCTAAAATATTTATTAGACTCCGAAGTAATCCGTAATCATCCTTCTCTTGGGCTAATTAGATATAACGGCTGTAGAAGTTTCCCCAGGATTAGCTTGGAATAATGCAGAGCGGACAAGATGGAGTAGTCCCTTGGACGTTGGCTGGAGGATGGCTAGAGCAGTTCTCAAGGGAGGTACTTCCTGAATTAACCAGAGAGAAATATTAAATTCCAGTATGACGAATCGGGTTAGAGCGGCCTGTTGGGTACCCCTGTCTTCAGCATCATACCAAGGCAAGGCATTCAAAGGCCAAAGTGATCCATGCAGTACATCCAAAGGGAGGTATATGATACATGATACCCACTTCAAGTATATGATATCCTCTTTAAGTATATGATATCCCTTCTAGGGTGGGTATCGGTGTTTGGCAGTTCACTTGACACCTGGCAGACACGTAAGCTAATTCCCGTAAGATCTAAGACCTGACGAGATAAATCTCGTCGGAAGTCACGAGCTAGAGCAGAGGTGAGATAAGGGCTTATAAGGGCCGGCTTTATATGTGTATTTGTGTGTGGTCTATTTTCTTCACTGTGATTCATATTTTGTTCGTGATAGGTCTTCTCTCTCCACGGTGCGGTTTCTCTTATCCTTATCCTCCTATATTTCGCCGGATACCTCTTCGGTTTTGTCAGGCTATCTATCCTTAGTAGTTGCCAAGGGAATGTCGGGTCTCCTGATCTGGGCACCCTTTATGCCTCTATGCTTACGGAACTGCGGGTCAATAGGATTGAGTTTCTTTGTGTTATTCGTCCAGTGTCCGTTAAGAGCGCTAGCCTTCAGCCCCTTGGCAGCAACCACGGATGTAGTATGATAGTCTGACGAAGCCTAAGAGGAATCCGGCGAAATATAGCGTAATAGAGAGAGAAAAAACACCAACGCTGGACAGAAAAGCCATATGGGACCAGAAAGAAAGAAAGAGAGAGAGAGAAAGAGAGAGAGAGAGAGAGAGAGAGAGAGAGAGAGAGAGAGAGAGAGAGAGAGAGAAAGAGAGAGAGAGAGAGAGAGAGAGAGAGAGAGAGAGAGAGAGTGTGAGAGAGAGAGAGAGAGAGATTTCGATCGCAGTTTTTTTTCTTTACCTTTGGGTTGTGTTTTTCCCCTTTGTTTTCCACGTTTAACTCTCCATTGGGGGAGTTTATTTTGAACTAACTACCTCACGTAGTTCGTTTAAGTACATATAGGAATGTTTCTTTAACAAGTAACATAAATACAAATTTAACAAGTAATATACTAAATACGAAATAAAATAAAACAAATAAAATGAAAAAGAAAAGAAAGCCAGAGAAAAGATTTATTTACATATTTTTAATAAAACAATGCATTCTGGTGGGTACGTTTGCAGTAAGATGTAGGCAATGTCTCGTCCTTTGAAGCTCATTTTGCAGATAAGTCTCGCTTCCTGAATGTCCATTGGTCCATGTATTTTATTTTTTTTAACGGCGCATCGACAAATCTGGGCCATTAGAGCCGACATCCAGAGCGAGAAAATGCCGCCGCTGCGGTGGGGATCGAACCCACCATCTCCCGCTTATAAATCTAAGGCGCTAGCCACTAGACCACGGGAGACCCCTGTCCATGTGATTGTAACATTTTTCTGTTTACAGTTAATAAGTAGTGTTCTAATGTGTTCAGACTGTTCGTTGTGATTCTAGTGTTGTATATGCGCGCTGGTTTTTTTTTTTTTTTTTTTTTCCTATCAGTGTATATTATGAATGTTTTCTACATCTTCTACAATTGAAGACCTTGGTGCAAGAATGGGACAGCTCAACTTTTACTTTTATTTTTTTACGAAGAGAAATATTCTCTCTGTTTGTGTGTAAAAACGATGCAGCTCAAAGTAATATTCCATTAGATATTAAAGGAAAGGAGCTGTAAGAGTTTGAGCTTCCGGGAAGAATGGGACAGCTCCCTTTAGTAACTGATGCTTTACTGCTAGAAATACCAAATATTATATTCACTCCAAAAACCATGTTCCGGTGGACGGATTCTGCTGTTTAACGAATTCGACCTTTCAAATTAGACGAAAGATTTAACTACCAAATTCCACCAAAATCGGACAGTCGGAGACGATTGGCAACGGAGACTTATAAAGCAGAAATATACGTCAAGGTGAAAAATCCCCCGTGAACTTGACGAGTGAACTTGTCGTCAGGGATAAATGATCGTTAGTTCCCAATACAATTAGTCGCGAACAGGATCGTACAAGGGTCTTCCATTCTCGGAGCTTTATGGCCTATTCATAGCCTTTTCAGCTCTACATTTCACCACTCCGTCAGAAAGGAGGTTTTGAGGAGCGGTCCTCGAATAAATGTTGATTAGCTTCCCGAGATTTATGGGCTGCGGAGGAAATTTTTTTTACCGCATGAAAGTGAATTAATGGCCTTACTTCATTTCAAACTAATCTAAAGTTATGGCCGGTTATATATAAAGTTAGGTACATTTCGCGGGTAATTCTATTCCCCAAATAATGTAAATAGATCCTAACACAGAAATGCCCATCTACTTAAACCACATTGTATAAACGGCTTATGCAAGAAGCAGAAGCATCCAAAGAAATATATGAGGGTTAAACACACGGCCTCTTTGACGTCCGCTCGAAAAGCGATATTACAAACAACCTAAAATTGGTTTTCTTTTTACGTATCATGTTTTACTGGAGAAGTCGTTTTACTCCAAAAAAAAAACGAAAATTTATATTGAATGAATCTATTAAGGGCTATATCTCCATCTTGCGTTGTCACCAGAAAGCAGGCACTATGTGGTCCCGTGAGGGCGAAGCCCCCCCCCCCTCGCCTGAGAGAGTATTTGAGTACTATAGCCTGTTCAGATAGACGGACAAGTTCAATTCCGCTTGCGCGAAATTTTGAGGGAAATAGTGGGGCAAATGACCGATTTAGGAGAGCACACGAGGTGGATGGGGGGTCGGGAGTGTTTGTGAAAAATATTAGCTTAACTAGGAGAAATGCCTTGTTTGTCTGTTCTTTAATTTATATTGTTTTTATTTAGGTTAATTTGTACGCATTCAGAGATCTTTAGTATTTTTTTGTTTCGTTCTGTAGAGAGAATTGTTGTGTCATCAAAGTTAAAAATGTGTTTTTGAGAAATGCCGTGTTTAGCAAGTGCAGATTTATCTATTTCTTTGTTAGTGATGGTTCGTTTATGTTGTGTAAGACGCGAGTGAATGTCATTAATGGTTTCTCCTACGTATACACCATTACAGGAAGGGATTTGGCAAGAGACTTGGTAAACACAACGGTTGGTTTGGTCAAAAGGGGTGGGATCTTTAAGTTTGGTATAGAGGGTTTTTAGTTTTTTTATGGTTTTCAAACCAAAATTTAGGGATTTTTTAATCGTCGATTAAACTGATTGCTTATCACCTCGACGGCTAACTATCTAATCTTCATGATAAAAAGAGCTAAGTAGTGAGCATTTGGAGCCATTAAGGATTGAATTTGGACGAGCAAAGCTTTAACCATAGCTTCAATTTTTGCAATTTGGTCGAAATCACCCGCCTCTTCACCATCCACAGTCAATTTGTTAAAACCATATTACAAAACACCGGCGTTTTTGACTGACAAATTAAGTTTTGTCCGCCAAACATTAAACAGCTCTTTTAGTGGAATCACGCATATACCCAAAAATTGATGTTTTTTTAAAAAAATTGGATAAGGTTGGTTACAAAATAGTTATGCAAACTCTTACTATTCCAGAGAACATGTTTTGTTTGAATTCGTTCTTAATCTAGCCCAATCTTGCAAATTAAGTACACTTCTAACTTTTAAATTTGACGCGTGCAAGGCATGTACTATTTTCTTATCTTTAAATTCTTAATTATTACTTAAATAGTAAAAATAATACTAACCCGTACTATTTAAATTGATGCTCATGCTTGGAGATTACCTTGTAGCCCTTCACTATCGCACAAGCAACTGTTTGGAAGCTTATTAATAAACTAGATTTATTTCTTGCGAAAAATGTGGACTCTGACCTGTTTGCTTGTCAACAGTGAGCGTACTGTTTTTGAACTCCAAGACACTTGTGTCTACATTGCTAATAGTATTCATCTCTAAATATGCCATTTATTTTTTGACTTTTGCTCTCCTAAATCGGTCATTTGACTCACTGTGCGACGGTTGAGGGACAACTTCCATTTCTAGGAAGAACATGATACGTGAAAACTTATAAAAACTGATTATGTCTCGTTTAAGACTTGAGAACGCTTTGAGAGTTCAGACGAAGGAAATAGTGTCTTATATTTATCAATATTTAGCCAAAGCTGAGACTAAAAACGTTTTAAACCTCCTAGTGATAAGGTTATAATAAACAGAACTTTTACCGACAATTTCTTGCCTTCAACTAAACCATCTATTTGAAGATGCTAGAGTTTAAATTGTTGTTAGCTTTAGCTTTCGCAAAGTATTCATAAATACTAAACACTATCTCGCTTGCCCGACCTCTCAAAGCCTTCCCTGATCCTAAACTAGACATAATCAGTTTTTATAGAGTTTAAAGTAGCATGTTGTTCATTGTAATGGAAATGCAAATGGCGGAAACACCGGGAATATTTCCCTCGGAATCTCGCGCATGCGGGAATAGTACTATTCCATCTTTCTGAACGGACTATAATATAGATTCTTCCCCTCCAATGTAATTCTTCCCTAATCCCTATAACGGCCATTAGCCTGCTCACGAACCTAATCAACGGTCCTCCCCCGGAGACTTCGATGTCCGAATACTGATAACTCGATTCCAGGGTAGATAATCGATATCTGTATCGAAATGCAAACTATGCCGATGAGATTCCCCCCCCCCTCCTACTCCATCAAAGAGGATTTCCATTGTAAATGAAGACGCGAGGCTAATTGAGAAGATTATCGCGATGACTCGGGACGATGCTGATTTCATATCCGTACCTCATCTCCTTCCTATTAGGGTCAGGATGGACAGAGGAGGATATTAACTTATACTTCTTGACGCACACAAGAGCTGCGTCCATCCAATTATACACGCGACGCGGCGCTCGCGAACAGCTAAACAGTTGGTAGCATTTTGTGGCAGTTGGAAGACCATCAACAGGTTGTATCAAAGATTGTGTGTGTTAAACCACAAAAACTTGCAAAACTTTTTGCCATCTCCTCCTACATGCCGGTATGGATCTCCAGCGGTGCGGTTTCCTAAACCACAAATTTTCCCCCGGCAATACAGGCGGCTATTCAGGTGGTACATGATGCTTTCAGATAACGAAAGAGCATCCTGTACTACCTGAGGAAGCAGCTGTAATGCCGGGGAAAATTTGTGATTTAGGAATCCGCACCGCTGGAGATACAAGCCGGCATGTAGGAGGAGATGAAGTAACCCAGCGACGAAGTTGAAAAGAGAACTTCATGTCAGAAATAAGGGTTAACACTTTAAAGGTTTTGGTTCAGATGCCTTGAACGGTTCATTGTGTTTGGATTTTTTTTTTTTTTTTTTTTTTTTTTAGTTTTGTATGAATTTTGTTTCTTTAGTTGATTTTAACGATAAAATTATTTTTTCTGTAAAACAATATGTCTAAAATAAAAAAAAAAACAATTTTTGGGTGTTTGTAAAAGAGCTTCCAAAAATCTCACTTTACTATAAGATGTCATTGGAGTAGGTCTATCATTTGTTCACAAAATGTTATTATATGTTTTCAAGTACGGCCATATTTTTCAAGTACGGCCATAGTTTTCAAATACCGTTATGGAAACGCGCTAAGTTTCTGCACGTCGGAAATTGTTAGTTGCAGCTAAAAGTTTAAAACAAACATACGAAATCATTGACAATCCTAGAAATCCTTAGCTCAGCAATCCTTCAAACCCTTTAATTATTTGTAGAGAAATGGAGATATTTGTTGGAGATTTTCCACTGAAGAGAAGTCTTCCAAGTTAAATTGGCTTTAGACTATCCAACGTGAATGTTGTTGTTGAACAAGCAAAAGCTTTTGCCGTTTAAATATCGTTTGTATAGACATTATTATAAAGCGACTGTGTTGAAATGCAAGCAAAAGCATTGCAGAATATGCAATTAACTCTATTGGTGTAAAGCAAACCCAACTATTTAACTATAAGTCCTGCTGTTTATACATAAATAATACTCTAGGGTAATTATGTTAATGTATTTCCAATTAACATACCGTTATAATTTGCGATCCAGGGAATGTTTCATTATTTTCGAGAACCTGAGGTCCTACCAATAGTAAAATACGGGAGCCAGACCTTTTCGTTAACCAAAGCTGACACCAAATTACTTTCCTGAGAGCGATCTATTGAAAGAAGCGTGGTAAATATGAGGAGGAAGGATAGGATCCGGTATGCGACCATAAGAAAGAGAAATGGGCTTAAAGATATTGAGAGGAGATCGTTGACCGTTGATGACGCGAAGGTAGGGATTGTCGGGGTTCGGTGTTTGCTTCTTAATAAAACTACATTTTACAAGTGAAAATGATTTTATTGTTGCCGACGTTTCGGCTTGAAATTCAAGCCTTCATCAGGGCGATGAGAAGATTGAGAACTATACCTCACAGATGCGGGATCATTTCTGACTGCATCTGTGAGTCAGAAATGATCCCGCATCTGTGAGGTATAGTTCTCAATCTTCTCATCGCCCTGATGAAGGCTTGAATTTCAAGCCGAAACGTCGGCAACAATAAAATCATTTTCACTTGTAAAATGTAGTTTTATTAAGAAGCAAAGACCGAACCCCGACAATCCCTACCTTGGCTTAAAGATATATCTTCATACGATGCTTCACTAAAGCGGAAGTCCGCAAGACGGAAGATGGTCCCAAGAAGTGCCTAGGTGGACGCCTTATGACCGGAAAAGAAATAGGAGCAGACAAGCTAAAAGATGTAGAGACTGTTTCATAGAATAGGGTACGCTGCTACGGTGGGGATTGGCGACGGATCGCTAGGCAAGGATAACTAAGGCCCATTCTATACGGACGTTTGAACGTGGCAGTTTGAACGCCTTGAAAACGCCAAGTGACTTGGGACATGGGAGGTATATAGTAGTGTCTATACGAGCTTTCTCACGGCTTGGATTGAACGCGTTAACAGAGTTGTGGACAGTTTCAACGCGACCAGACGCGTAAAAACGGTGAGCTGTGGAACAGCTTTCCTGTTTATACAGGCGCTTTTCGAGCAGTTATACCGCTAGTACCGAGCGAGAAAGAGCATAGTGTAAAATGTTTGACACAGAAAAGTTTACTTTTGCGAATGGGCTGCGACCTCGCTTGTACGATGAGTACAGCAACAGAAATGCTTTTCCTCATATTTGTCTCCCGTTTAACAATTTTGTCAACCACCAAACCCAATAGATGGTCGAACGTAGGTACGGACAGTCTGTAGTATTAGAAAAATTTGTCTTCATAACTGCGGTCATTAAAAAACATTATGTGGAACTGGCCAGTAGAGAATCAACTTGCTCGTACAGGCCCTGTACTACAGGGTGGGTTACCCATCTTCTTTTCCATCGGGCGTTAAAGTCTATTTCATAATAACATTCCAACAAACTAACGTATTCATATTGACCAAAAACTGAACATATTAGCTGTCTACGTGCTGAGAAACAACGCCCAGACGGCCGGTATTCAATGGAACGCGTTTTGCAAGCATTTCTACGGCTAGTTAACCGTTTGTATAGATAACAAAAAAAAACAGCTTACAAACTGCCGCGTTTAAACTGACCGTATAGAATGGCCCTAAAGAAGCAGAGACCATAGTGACTGCAGCTGCCCTATAGGCCCGTGTCCGGGGAAGTGTAGACAGCTATTCCTGAAATGGAAGGTCTTCATCAAGTTTGTTGAATTTGTTGTTGAACAATTGGTTGTTGGTTACCATTAATTAGTTTTATTTTCTATTATTTTATTACATAATTATCAAATTTGTAAAATTGTTCTTGCAAATGTACATGTTACCGGCAAAGTATACAATCAGGCATTCTATAGAATGCCTAAATCCAGCCGGCAATGCATGAAATAAAGCTTATTTCATACTTTGCCTAGGCATTCTATAGAATGCCTACTGTGCATGAAAGACAGGAATTGTAGCTTGTAGGAGTAACTACCGGCGGTGCGATTGCAGATTTATATCCACGAACATCGCGTCTGATGATGTCTAGGAGAATTAGAAGAATGCCTAGGACGACTTTTGGGAATACATGCTATGCGTTTCCGCTCGCTACGCACGCTTAAGAAGATATCAAAACCCTAGTCAACCCAACTCGCAGAAATTAATAGAATTCTATTAATTTCTGCGAGTTGGATTGACCAGGGTTTTGATACCTTCTAGAGCGAGCGTAGCGAGCGAAAACGCACAGCACTTATGCCCAAAAGCGACCGCTTACGACAGGTCAGCTACGACAGTTGAGTCTAAATTTCAATTATACTTCTTCATGAAGGATTATTGCGCTTGCGCATGTTTACAAATACGCTGTTTTATACGCCGTCTTTTATAATCTCCATAACAGTGAACTTTAGTGTTTAATAACTTCTTTCCTAGTTGAGAGCAACTTTTTTTTTTCGTGTTTAGTGCATCAAAATACGTTATAGTGCAAACTTTGAAGAAAATCGGTGCTGAGGACGCTCTCCTTCAGATTTACCTCTTTCTTCATTGCATTTTATTTTAGTGATTTGCATTGATTCTGAACACTCAAATTCTACCTGTTGTCATTTCTTTCAAGTATCTAAGTAAAGTGAATGTAGTATACTCAATTTTTTTTAAATTTTATACAATACCACATAAGCAACAGGCATTCTATAGAATACCTAGGCATTATATAGAATACCTAGGCAATGTGTGTAATACGATGTAGAAACTAATACATTCTACACTTTGCCTAAACCACTCAGGCATTCTATAGAATGCCTAGGCAATGTGTGTAATATGATGTAGAAACTAATACATTCTACACTTTGCCTAAACCACTCAGGCATTCTATAGAATGCCTAGGCAATGTGTGTAATATGATGTAGAAACTAATACATTCTACACTTTGCCTAAACCACTCAGGCATTCTATAGAATGCCTAGGCAATGTGTGTAATATGATGTAGAAACTAATACATTCTACACTTTGCCTAAACCACTCAGGCATTCTATAGAATGCCTAGGCAATGTGTGTAATATGATGTAGAAACTAATACATTCTACACTTTGCCTAAACCACTCAGGCATTCTATAGAATGCCTAGGCAATGTGTGTAATATGATGTAGAAACTAATACATTCTACACTTTGCCTAAACCACTCAGGCATTCTATAGAATGCCTAGGCAATGTGTGTAATACGATGTAGAAACTAATACATTCTACACTTTGCCTAAACCACTCAGGCATTCTATAGAATGCCTAGGCAATGTGTGTAATATGATGTAGAAACTAATACATTCTACACATTGCCTGAACCACTCAGGCATTCTATAGAATGCCTAGGCAAAGTGTGTAATACGATGTAGAAACTAATACATTCTACACTTTGCCTAAACCACTCAGGCATTCTATAGAATGCCTAGGCAATGTGTGTAATACGATGTAGAAACTAATACATTCTACACATTGCCGGAACCACTCAGGCATTCTATAGAATGCCTAGGCAAAGTGTGTAATATGATGTAGAAACTAATACATTCTACACTTTGCCTAAACCACTCAGGCATTCTATAGAATGCCTAGGCAATGTGTGTAATATGATGTAGAAACTAATACATTCTACACTTTGCCTGAACCACTCAGGCATTCTATAGAATGCCTAGGCAATGTGTGTAATATGATGTAGAAACTAATACATTCTACACATTGCCGGAACCACTCAGGCATTCTGTAGAATGCCTAGGCAAAGTGTGTAATATGATGTAGAAACTAATACATTCTACACTTTGCCTAAACCACTCAGGCATTCTATAGAATGCCTAGGCAATGTGTGTAATACGATGTAGAAACTAATACATTCTACACTTTGCCTGAACCACTCAGGCATTCTATAGAATGCCTAGGCAATGTGTGTAATACGATGTAGAAACTAATACATTCTACACTTTGCCTAAACCACTCAGGCATTCTATAGAATGCCTAGGCAATGTGTGTAATATGATGTAGAAACTAATACATTCTACACTTTGCCTAAACCACTCAGGCATTCTATAGAATGCCTAGGCAATGTGTGTAATATGATGTAGAAACTAATACATTCTACACTTTGCCTAAACCACTCAGGCATTCTATAGAATGCCTAGGCAATGTGTGTAATACGATGTAGAAACTAATACATTCTACACTTTGCCTAAACCACTCAGGCATTCTATAGAATGCCTAGGCAATGTGTGTAATACGATGTAGAAACTAATACATTCTACACTTTGCCTAAACCACTCAGGCATTCTATAGAATGCCTAGGCAATGTGTGTAATATGATATAGAAACTAATACATTCTACACATTGCCTGAACCACTCAGGCATTCTATAGAATGCCTAGGCAAAGTGTGTAATATGATGTAGAAACTAATACATTCTACACTTTGCCTAAACCACTCAGGCATTCTATAGAATGCCTAGGCAAAGTGTGTAATATGATGTAGAAACTAATACATTCTACACTTTGCCTAAACCACTCAGGCATTCTATAGAATGCCTAGGCAATGTGTGTAATACGATGTAGAAACTAATACATTCTACACATTGCCGGAACCACTCAGGCATTCTATAGAATGCCTAGGCAAAGTGTGTAATATGATGTAGAAACTAATACATTCTACACATTGCCAGAACCACTCAGGCATTCTGTAGAATGCCTAGGCAAAGTGTGTAATATGATGTAGAAACTAATACATTCTACACTTTGCCTAAACCACTCAGGCATTCTATAGAATGCCTAGGCAATGTGTGTAATACGATGTAGAAACTAATACATTCTACACTTTGCCTGAACCACTCAGGCATTCTATAGAATGCCTAGGCAATCTGTGTAATATGATGTAGAAACTAATACATTCTACACTTTGCCTAAACCACTCAGGCATTCTATAGAATGCCTAGGCAATGTGTGTAATATGATGTAGAAACTAATACATTCTACACTTTGCCTAAACCACTCAGGCATTCTATAGAATGCCTAGGCAATGTGTGTAATATGATGTAGAAACTAATACATTCTACACTTTGCCTGAACCACTCAGGCATTCTATAGAATGCCTAGGCAATGTGTGTAATATGATGTAGAAACTAATACATTCTACACATTGCCGGAACCACTCAGGCATTCTGTAGAATGCCTAGGCAAAGTGTGTAATATGATGTAGAAACTAATACATTCTACACTTTGCCTAAACCACTCAGGCATTCTATAGAATGCCTAGGCAATGTGTGTAATACGATGTAGAAACTAATACATTCTACACTTTGCCTGAACCACTCAGGCATTCTATAGAATGCCTAGGCAATCTGTGTAATATGATGTAGAAACTAATACATTCTACACTTTGCCTAAACCAAATTCTATAGAATGCTTGGATTCTATACTTTGCAAGTAACATACGTAATTGGAAATATTTGTTGATGAAATAATTTCATTCATTCATTTTCGAAGCAGTTAGTGTATATACGCTGCGGCGAGGTAGTTAAAATCCCCGCAGATAGGTAGCGCTAGTTTGAAGGAATGCTATTGAGGTTACACTCAGAAATGAATATTTGAAGAAAAAAAAAGTCCGAATCGCAGGAACTGCGTCATCATAGCGCGTTTCTGTTCTCTTGTGTCATTTGGTAATGTTAGAACAGAAACAGTTAATGTTTAGTGAAAAATGTAAACAACGTCCGACTCGTTGGAACTGTTTCATCTTAGCGCGGTTCAGTTATTATCCCTAGTGCCATTATTAAAGGAATAGAAGCAGTTAGAAAATAAAATAAAATCTCAAATAGAAAGAAGGTTAAGGAGCCACAACAGAAAACTTACAACATCTTTAGCGGAAATGACTCCCCGTCTTCTCAACGCTCCCTCTAGGAAACACTATTACCAAGAACTTCCTCATATTCTTGCCTTATTTTACTAAAATAATAATTTTAATAATTTTTTTTTTTTTTTTTTTTTTTTTTTTTTTTTTTACGGCGCATCTACTTCTAAGTCATTAGCGCCGACATCCAGGGTGCAACGAGGAATTTTCCCAGCGAGCCTTGAGATGAGAAAATTCCTGCCGGAGGTGGGAATCGAACCCACCATCTCCCGCTTATGAATCCAGCGCGCTAGCCACTAGACTACGGGAGACCCCCAATAATTTTAATAATAAACAGAATTTAAAACGCAAACAACCAATTAAAAATTAAGTCAAACAAAGACATAAACCCGTTCAAAACTAACAAATTCGAAGCATTAAGCACTTATTTCTACGATTGACGTGTAGGTATATACATCCTGATACTATCACGTTTCAATAAATGATTTAATAATTGTATAAATACATAATTTATTGTAGTCATAATGATGACATCAGTTACAAAGAGGTTTGTAGAAGGTAAAGGAGTTTTCCACATAATTTGACGTATATGTATTTTTATTAACATAATCCTCGGGGTATTTATTGGTTTCATGACATTGGGTCAGTCTCGAGTGCTAAATTCGTCACCCATTGACTAGCAAAATCATAAATGAAATTATTCGATTACGCCAGGACATTGACAGAAGCCCTGAATTTTACAGACAAGCCGACGACACATTACACAAACGGAATACAAATTCAGAGGCTTAGAGCACGGTACACAACACAGCCCTTAATAAATAAAACACAAAAAATTAAAAATAATTTGTTGACCTTCTGCCTAAAAATTGAATAATTGGGTTTAAAAGGCTTACTATTCAATAATTATAAAATCAAATATTTAATTAATTACATTATTAATAATATAACCGAACATACTTTAACCACCACCTGATCGACTGTACATTACTGGACTGACTCAGGACAAAACACATTAAGAACATTACTTTAAAGGACGGAACTTGGCACATTGCCACACCCGAATCACCGTAAATTTTCATGATATATGTACATATTCCAAAACGCAAATTTGTGTTTGTTTGTTTTAAGAAAAAATATGTGTAGTATCCACATCATGATTCTATTTATTTTTTGGTGTTCCGTTTCATGGCTGTGTACACCATTCATTCCATGTAATATATCATTACGTTATTGTGTATGTATTTACATTATGGATATATTATTACATTACTTTATGTCTACAATAATTGCGTATGTATTTACCTTATTCATTATTATTATTATATTATTTATTTATGTTTTTCGCTGCATAGTGATTCACATATTAATAAGTATTTTACGCTGCAATTTGTTCATAGCAAAAAAATTAATGTGTGTCTGTTTTGGTTATGTTCACTTCATTAAAAAATGAACTCTAACGATGGAGGGCTACTTAAACGTGAAAAATAATAAATTTGTTTCTTTCCCACCTTTCTGGGGTAAAATGTTCTATTTTGGAAATAAACATAATTCCAAAAAGTTTGTATTTATTGGAAATTAAAATCTCAAATTTTCCAAAATTCCTTGAATGTTTATAGATTTTGCAGCGTGGAGTTTATCTAAGTGCTAATTTCAACAGTAGATCATAAAAGGAAAATTGGCTACTGAAGACTACATATATATTAAAAAACGTATGTTATTTGTACAATTATAGCATTTTATTATAGAAATGTTATTACTTTTTATTTTTATTTTCTGTTGCCCGACCATTGACTTTGATTTATTATGTTATCTATAAAATTAATAACATTTAACTATAAAAATATTATAATTTTAATTATTAGTTTTCATTTATTTATTATTACTCATATTTTTTGTAGTGCGACTTTTTTCTTTTTTTTTTTTTTTTGTATTCATAAACTAATAGTACTTTATTATATAAATATGATTACTTTTTGGTATTAATTTTAATTTATTTATTCATTATTGCTGTCATTTTCTGTTCCTTACCATTACCTGTGATTTGTTACGTTATCCGTCAAATTTATAATATTTTCTTATAAAAATATTACTATTATTATTTTTAATTTATTTGTTTTTATTAATTTTATTTCTGACCATTATCTGTGATTTATTATATTATTTATGTTCTTAATTATTCGAGTACTGTCTCGATTCTACCCGCAGAAGGTTGATTTTTGTTTTCATTTTAGGACTCGTTGAAAAAGTACCCTGAAAAACTACATGCTGCACCACGGATGATTAGGAAGGATGGTAACCTGTAGCTAGCCCAGCCTTATGGCCTAGATGAGCCGGGAAGAAATAAATAAATAAATATTAAATATAAAACTTTATTATATTCAAACAACTAAAATACACAAAGAAATTAAAATAACGTGAGGGCTCATAGGCTACGTTTTATTAGTAAATTTTTTATTGCAAGTACCGCTTTGCATAAGCTTTGTCAGTAAGTAAGTGTGCCCAATTCTTAGCCAAGTCAGTACAACTGTCACTCTTCTTGCTGGTTCTTTATTAGCATACCGTGTATTATCGTTTTTAACTAGCCTAAGTATCCCAATAATTATTCATTTTTTAATTAATTTTGCAATATACAATATTGTAATAATCAAGGTAAATTATCTCTTGATTATATGATAATTATAAGTTTTTATCATTTGTAGTATCTGTAGATTCCGGGTTTCTCTAGAAGAAGTAGATATTTGTCAGTTTTCTGTTTATAAAAAAAAAAAAAAAACAGAAAGTAGGACAAGTCTTGGTGTATGTGTATTTTTCGGTTGGAAATACCAGATTTTTCTGGAAAATCATTTTAAAAAAATATACGAACTATTTCTGCGTGTATTTTTGATTTAAATAAAATGTTTTTTCGATGGTTTAAGCATTTGTACATAACTAATGTACGTACGTTTTCGTCGTCCTGCATCTTGGTAGATGTGGGATGATGACTTAGCGAAGTATGTAGAGAAGTACTTAGCCACAGGACTTACCTGCTTTTGGTGCGGGAGCCGGGAACGAACTGGAGGCTCTAGAAGCGGTACTTTGAGCGCATGCTTCGTCGCGCTGTACGGACCGCGCAACTCCCAGCTACAGTTCAAAAATTTATCTCTGACTTTTTTTTGTGTTTTTTGTTTGTGCTCCGCTTGACCCCTTTAAAGTATATATCCCTCGTTAGACGTCTGAAATGTTTCGACAATTAAAAGACAAAAGACTAGGAGTTTTTAATTCTTTGCCAAACACGAGCACATGGGGTATTCCTTTGTAGGGTTTTTAACAAGGTCTTTTGTAAGCAACTAGACAGTTTAATGACTTGGATAAGTGGCGCATAAAGAATACAGAATTAAATGCTACTGCCAGAATAAAAAGGTGCGCAGTATTTTTCTTTTGCTCCTTTATCTCCGTTCTCATTAAGCCCGCCGCAATTATGTTCCGTCAACCATCTAAAAGGGGACAATACCACTAAAGCAGGGAAAAGTTAATGAAAGAATTTCATTACAATGGAATGAAGATATTTAACAACCGAAAAAGTTCTAGGACGTCAAGTTGCCAACGTACAAACTATTCAACAATAACTATAGAACTAAGCTGGATCAACCAGCTCCTTCAGAAACCAATATGGGAAACGAGCCCGCACAACTACAGGGCTGGTACACGATATTTTTTGTTTCATTACCTGACGCGTAAATAAACAGAGCAGATGGTTTTCCAACACGGGAACAGGCAACATACAATTGACCATGGGAGAAACATGGGTTCTCTAGATTAATACCACAAGCACTTAATGACTGCCCTGGGATTTGTTTATAGTCAAACTGAGTTCATAGGTCCAATAGCAACACAGCTGCAGGAACTGTAATGAATTCACAGCAGCTCGATTCAAACTTGCACCATTATTAGTCGAATGTCGCGCTTCGCGGGTCTGTCTTAACCAAATTCTTTCACGTTCCTGAGCAGTCCGATTAGATTGATAATTAATTTCATGCGTTGCATTTCGGGTTCTTCTCCCTAAATTTGTCCGCCGCCTTATAGGAGGCATATTTAGTAAGTCACAAACACACAACACTTTAGTAATTTTACAGGAATTTGAGGCTTTTAGATTTAGTAATATTATAGATGCACAGCAAAGAGATGTTTACATTTCAAGTGACATTTTACCACAGACAATTTACATTTTACCATAGTCAATTTGTTTTTGAGTAATGTTACCATCGTATAAATATTGACAAATATTGACATTAATATTTATACGATACTAATGTCGCTCAATTATTTTGCCTTCCCAGAACCCCTTCACTAACACTTTATGATAAGTTATTAAAGTTCAAATTGACCTTTAAGTATTATTACGAATCTTTTGTATGGGAATATAGAAAAGTGGAGTCTTTTTTACTTCGTTAACGCAAATATAAATTAATTTAAATTGCATTATTAACATGTGATTCTATTGTCACCTAGTGATTACTTGTTCTTATTTATTTAATTTTTTTTGTTTATACACAAATAACCAAATACGTTAACTGTTAAAAATATTATAATTGAGAACATATGTTTCTATTAAAAAATAAATTTGCGTTAAGGAAGTGAAAAAGACCCGAAAAGGGTTGTTTTTAGACTTTTTCGGGCAATTTTTTTTAATTTTTCTCTCCGTAAGAACCATCCTCGTAGTTCAAGGAATATTATAAAAAAAGAATTAGCGAAATCGGTTCAGTTGTTCTCGAGATTTGCGCTTACCAACACATTTAGCGATTCATTTTTATATAATAGATAAATACAATTTTATTCACAAATTTTCCAGTAAATACAAATAAAATCATAGGAAAAGAATAATAGTCTTGTAATCAGATAAATGAGCAGCTATAGAATTTCGTTTGTTAAATATTTCGAAAACGTTTCATGATTCGTGATAAGGTGATTCATGAGCAATCGAAAGGTGAAATATGTTCAGGATGTTGTGAGCCTGAGAAAACCGTCCTGGCAGTTACTATATAGATGATCTTCAGCTATTATCAGAGCCTGCAATAATGAGGCATTTATTTTGGTAAAATGTGGCATTATTTTTGGTTGGTGTCGCAATTATAATTCTAAAAAATAAAAGACGAAAACTCAAATTATATATATATATATATATATATATATATATATATATATATATATATATGTGTATATATGTTTGATGTTATTTTTCGTCGCTGGGATAGTATTTTTAGATAGAACGGCATTTTTCTCCAGCGGTGGTACTCCTCCTCACTTCTTCCTGGGATATTTCGATGGATTCATCTCCATCTTCTTCAGCAACCATCGCAAAGACGCAATACCATCAGCGCTGCCAACGGACAGAATCCCAACTTCACCAGGGAGCTTCAACACCATTCGTCCGCCGATACTGTAGCTAGAGGGGAGAAATGGAGCCCAGATCGAAAAAAATGTCATTCCCTTGGCTACCACCGAGGAAGAAACAAGTACCTGGCTGAAGAAGATGGAGATGAATCCATCGAAATATTCCGGGAAGAAGTGAGGGGGAGTACCACCGCTGGAGAAAAATGCCGTTCCATCTAAAAATACTATCCCAGCGACGAAAAATAACATCAAACATATAAAACCTTACGGCGAGGAAAATAGAAGCAGGAGGGGAAAAAAAGACGCAATACCATTAGCGCTGCCAACGGACAGAATCCCAACTACACCAGGAAGCTTCAACACCATTCGTCCGCCGATACTGTAGCTAGAGGGGAGAAAAGCAGCCCAGATCGAGAAAAATGTCATTCCCTTGGCTACCACCGAGGAAGAAACAAGTACCTGGCTGAAGAAGATGGAGATGAATCCTTCGAAATATTCCGGGAAGAAGTGAGGAGGAGTACCACCGCTGGAGAAAAATGCCGTTCTATCTAAAAATATATATATATATATATATATATATATATATATATATATATATATATATATATATATATATAATTATATATATATCTGTGGCTTGGTTCTAAAAGGGCCAATGTCAATTTTTTCACATTTTCTTTAATTTTTTTAATTATTTTATTTTATTTTAGGAGCTTCGCAACAAGGCGATTTCTCCTTTGATTTCAATACTACAGCGTGCAATAATGAAATTAAAGTAGAAAATAGCCTAGTTGCAAAGCTCCAAAAATAAAATAATAACAAAAAAATAATACAAAATGTGACAAAATTGACATTGGCCCTTTTAGAACCAAGCCACAGATATATATATATATATATATATATATATATATATATATATATATATGTATATATATATATATATTTAATATACGCGAATACAAATACATTCGTATTCACACTTTTGAATACAAATTTATATATATTCGTATCTAAAATAAGTAAAGTATGAATAAATACATATTTTTATTTGAAAATAAAATTTTGCCAATCTCTGCTGTAAATTCATATTTCTTTAGAACCACCATCACAAATAACTCAATACAACAAAGACATAATCGACATTCTCTGTTCGACTGCACACTTCTAACAGAAGAAAGAGGAATTCGAAGACATAAGTAACTGAAAACTTATTTAATTTTCAGGTGATATAATATTTTTTTTTTTTGTAAATCAATTAAAGTTATAAATTACAATTGTCAATGTACATTTTCCATGAAACGCCACATATAGAAAATAAAAAAAAGAGGCCGTCACGCAGGAGCTGCATAACTAAGCACTTTCCTCAGAATTTGGGTAGTGTAGACTGCTTTCCAGAACAATTTGCTTAAAATATCCTACATAAATAAAATAAAAACATGAATAGTTCTCTTTTAAATTTGTAATGAGTAACTGATCAATTATTAATTTGCTTCCAGAGTTTTGTTTACACATGATACCTACTACACTACGTAATAAATACAAAAAACCTCATATTATCGTATTTTGATCTAACGCAGGAACAGGATACAGTCCCTCTAGTGGTAGAAAGCGCTCCTTGCGGCGGCTTTGTGAACCTACGTCTGGCGGGCTTTTCTATTGAAATATATTACAAAGTAAACCCCCCTTTCCGATTGACCGATTCAGCTCATTTTTATAACACTTCTTTCTCATGAGTTACCCACGACGTATACCGCGTTTCGTTACAATACAGCAGAAATTACGACCGGTATGAGTATATTAGGAATTTACCTGTAGATTACCACTACGAATACCGAGTTTCGTCGAAATATACCAAAAATCACGGTTGGTAGTGGCGAATTGGTATTGTGGGTCTGGAGTAAACCCCCCCCCCCTCCTAATGAACCGATTTAGTTTATTTTTACAACACATATTTACCTGTAGATTACCACTATGAATACCGAGTTTCGTCGAAATATACCTAAAATCACGGCTGGTAGTGGCGAATTGGTATTGTCGGTCCGGAGTAAACCCCCCCCCCCTCCTTATGAACCGATTTAGTTCATTTTTATATCTCACTTTTCTCTCTATATTACCACTACGAATACCAAGTTTCGTTGAAATATAACAAATATTACGGCTGAAATGGTCAAATTAGTGTTTTGGGTTCGGGGTAAACCCCCCCTTCCGGTGGACTGATTTTGGTGGTTAACGAACTCGTTCAATCGTTTGCTAATTGAATGCTATATACCAAGTTTCGTGACGAAAAAACAAAAATTCTGGCCGCTATCGTGTTTAAATTAAAACTTTAAAATTTGAAATAAAAAGGATTTAGTCAATTAATTGAGGAACACGTATTAAAACTCTTGATTAATTCATAAAGGCTGGGAACAATGGACGGATTATCTATTCGGCAAGTACATACTGATAAAATTATCTCGTTGTAATTTACAGAAGCTCCTATCTCTTTGGTATAGAGTCGGCCATCTTGATATCGTCCATAATACCGGACTAATGGAATGGCTTCCAGAGAATACTTGAAGTCTCTTATCTATCTACAACTTTATCGCCCATCTATATCCTTTCAAGTCTTCCTATTTACATTTACATTTATATATATATATATATATATATATATATATATATATATATATATATATATATTTTAACGGGGGTCATTTTCGGTGTCTATTATGTAGGATCGATAAAGATTTGAAGAAATTTTTCAAAATTTCCGTCATGAGTCCAACCTCAATAGCTACTTTCCTTCGGAGGAAAGTGCTAAAACATTCCTCTTTAAGAGTTACCAAAGGAAAAAAAAAATAATATGTAACATACAAATATAAATTTGAAAGGACGGTTTTTTGCAGCCCATGTTGACATTTATTGTCTGCACATCATCGGGATGACTTCTGAAGGGGGTTCCTCCTTAGAGAGAGGAGGAAGCACAATTAAAACCTAATCTAACACTTCAAGCTCAAAACGTTTATTTAATAAATTAATTAACTTTAAAATTTGAAATAAAAAGGATTTAGTCAATTAATTGAGGAACACGTATTAAAACTCTTGATTAATTCATAAAGGCTGGGAACAATGGACGGATTATCTATTCGGCAAGTACATACTGATAAAGTTATCTCGTTGTAATTTACAGAAGCTCCTATCTCTTTGGTATAGAGTCGGCCATCTTGATATCGTCCATAATACCGGACTAATGGAATGGCTTCCAGAGAATACTTGAAGTCTCTTATCTATCTACAACTTTATCGCCCATCTATATCCTTTCAAGTCTTCCTATTTACATTTACATTTATATATATATATATATATATATATATATATATATATATATGTATATATAGATATAGATATATATTCATACATATGTATAGGAATTTCTATTTGCTCTCCAAGCGGAATCGTCTAAGATAATTAGGTGTGTAAAAAGGAGTGCCACACCACCATTTTTTATATGGTATGATGTGGAAGTAATATTTTTGTGGGGCTGGATAAATAAGTGGACTGTATGAATAATGAGTTGATAATTTACATTTATTGAGTACAAGATGATGAGTGGGGGGAAAATTGCCAAAATCAGAAACAAATATTGGTTAGTGGATTAATGAAATTTTGAAGGTTGTGGGACTGATGAGGTTGAAACAATGGTGAGCTGATGAAGTGGTGATATGATGTTGGGCTGCTGGAGATCCGTGGAATTAGGTATATTAAATAGGTACCTGGTGACTGGTGCCTGGTGAAATTAAAGTATGGTACTTCCAAGATGAGTACTGCATTTCTCCCTGTGGCTTCATTTTCGGTCAATTGATGTCTTCTTCACCTCCATGCCCCGGTGGTTTGAGGTGGCTACTCGGCCATGGTATACATAGTAAGCCGGTGAAAGAGTACAAAAAGACTTTACACGCTGTCTGAAAGCGGGGTCGACTTCGTCTGTCTCGACTTGACCGGGGGAGGTTCGCCCAGGTGAGGTAGACGGCGCCACTGTCGGTAGAGTATACAACTTGCACTCATCAAAAGAAATCTCTTTAGGGTGGCAACCCTAAACAAGGTGTTTGTATGAATATATATTCGTTATTGTTGTTTTAGCCAGGAAAGATCATCCATAAATATCTGCTCTACTTTATATATTTTATTGCCGAAGATAATAAAATATATGAACCTAGGGCAATAAAATATGTTAGTAGTGGAAAGATTTATTTATAATCTATTCTTTGGCTATCCCAACTACGATAAAAAAAAGTTGGAGGCACATAATAGAAGAAAAAATGTGTATGTGTCTGTCCCATGTCAAGAGGCTGATACTGTAGAGGGATCTGCAATTGTCTAAGTCAGTATTATGCTCCAGTCCCCTGATTTTTGCGGGTGTTCTGCATTTTATATATATATATATATATATATATATATACATATATATATATATATATATATATATATATATATATATATATATCAGTGTGTGTGTTTTAGGAGGATAATAGCCCCCGCTTTGTAAATAGGATTAAGAAATAGCATAAAAGGAAGGATTATCAGAAATACAGTCAGTTGCTTATCAGAACTCGTGGTGTTATCTACTATATATTTGTCAAATACCACTCACTCACTCATCTATCAACGCCCAGCCCAAACCGCTCGACAGGAAATTTTGAAATTTTGCATGGACACTCCCTATATAACGTAGGCACTCGCTAAGAAAGGATTTTTTGATATTCGAATTTTTAAACATTTTTAGGGGGGTTTAAAGTTTGAGTTGGTTAGAGAAGGCAAGCCTAGGTAGCATGTGTTGCTAGGAAGATAAAGAACAGCTGTTACCGTACATTATCTATTTCATAGTTTTATTTCTATTTGGGAGACCCGGTAGCCGTGAGGGTTAAGGCGTGAGCTCTTAACACTCCGTGCCAAAGGTCGTGGGTTCGATTCCCACTAGGGGCGGTGGCTTTTCTTTCGAAAAAAGAAAAGGCATCACCCCTATCCTGGCTAGAAAAGGGTGGTAACCTATAGATAACCCGTCCTAAAATTCGTAGTTAATAATAATTGGACGTTAAAATTTAAATAAATTATTTCTAATTGAGGTTAATTTCAACTATGATGGCAGACCTTGAATTACTAGAAATTAACTGTCCCTCATAGAGTTTTAATTGCGTTTCTTTTCTGCCTGTCCCCGTCAGATAGGCTTGCCATATTTTTGGAGAGTTTGGGGGGGAATAAAAAGAGTACAAATTATAAGCAAAATGGTTGGTGAGTTTTAAGCCTAGCAAGTAACGGGAAGGGGGAATCCTAAACTGTTAGTCAACCCAAACCTTAAAAATAAGAACGGAACTTTTTTTGCTACTTGATTTTCTTAAAAAAATCTCTCAGCCAAATAGTAGTGTCTGGCAGCTGGCAGCGCTGTGCAGGTAGTTCCAGCGTTTTACAGTTAGATTACTTCTGATTTCTTTGACACTGTGAGCAGTAGTAAAAATGTTAATTGTAGAAAAGTAACCGATTTATAAAAGATTCTTATAAACATGAATTCATTACTTTTTACATCTTACAGCCTTTTCCGGGACATTGATAAAACTGGGCGGGACACCGAAACAATTGCAAAATACTGGGGCAGTCCCGGTCAAACCGTGATGTATGGCATATCCTTAGGTTTTCCAGGTGAGGTAATAATATCCGGAACCCTTGCAATGCCTTCTCGCCTATAACCTTGGTAATACTCGTAAATATATTGGGTGTTACCAAATGACTTCTTGGAAACATAAACTTTTAAATTTTAACGCCCATTGAATAAAATATAGTATGACGGGAACCGTGCTATAATAAACTGCACAGAATTGTATAGTAATGTAATTTTAATGAAACATTATTTAACGCAATAAAATAACTACTTATCTGCCGTGACGAAGCACGGGTATTCAGCTAGTAATTGATAAAATAGTAGCAAGTAAGCCTACTGACCTATCATCGCCCAGCACAAACCACTTGACAGCAAAATTTGAAATTTTGCATGGACACTCCCTTTAGAACGTAAACACTCGCTAAGAAAGGATTTTATGATATTCGAATTTTTAAGAACTTTTAGAGGGGTTTGAATTTTTATTTGGTTAAAGAGCAGGCAAGCCAAGGCAACAAGCGTTGCTAGGACAACAGGTCAGCTGCTAGCATACTGCAATTTATTTCATAATGTTATTTCTATTTGAGCTTCATTTCAATTATGATGGCAGAACATGAATTACTAGAAACAAACTACGATTTTGTACCTCATAGAGATTACCCTGTACCTGGTGATGGTCTATCCGAGGTAATAATATCCCGAACCCTTAAACTCCTGTTACTGGTAACCTATAGATAACGGATTATCGCTAGGTTATCTGTTCCTTGACACTGGTCCGGCGCGCCCCAATATCAAGAAACATTATACATCTATTACTTATCAATTGATGAATAACATATAGTATGACGGGACCCTTTCTATAATAAACTGCACAAAATTATATAGTAGCGTTAATTTTGATGATACATTATTTAACGCAATAAATAACTACTTACCTGCCGTGACGAAGCACGGGTATTCAGCTAGTTACCTTATATTCCTATTTAAAAACGTCGTTTACGTGAGTATATATATATATATATATATATATATATATATATATATATATATACATATATACATATATATGGATGATTGCTCAAAAAAAATAGTAGACCTCCAGTGTTTAGTGGAGCCAGGCTTTTGACTTGGAAATTAACCATAGCAGATAAATGTACATGATGCTTGGGATGAAGAAGGGTAGCAACAAATAGATGGAGGAATTGGGGGTCGGCAGAGATAGTCCAACCGAAGACAAGTAGGGGAGTAATTTAGGGCCCAAGGAAAAAAGAAATGGAGGAGATTAAATATAAGGAGAAAATGGAGTATTTAGGCTTATCTAACTCCCCAACAAATCTCCCCCCATTTCACGGCCTGGATATTATACTCCGAGGCCCCTTGCAGTGGGGCATACTTACAAATACAAGAAGAATTTTTGTGATAAATAACACCGACCTCTAGGATATACATCCTCCAGGGTATTGGCCTAAACAAATATAAAACCCAATTCTCTTGGACTTGCAAGATCTATTTCACTTAATCATTGGGAAGAGAGGGGCAGAGGTTAGCTCAGTGGTAGGGCACTGGACTAATATGCTGAGTTCTAAAGAATTTTATCTTCTACTATCGTCGTTCTTGGGTTGGATTCGGCCTCCCTGACCGTCCCTAGGCCAACCCGGCCTTCAATTCATTTACTAATGTGTACCTGAAAAGGGAAAAATTAGGCGGCCGGAGCATAGTACCGTAACAGTACACTATCTCCCTAGTTTGTCGTATGGTCATGAATCCGATGTATCTATTGTAAGGCCCCGTGGCTTGTTATGGGACTGATTTTTTTTTTTTTTTTTTTTTTTTTTTTTTTGCTTTTTCTTAATTTTATTGAGAAGAGATGGCTGACCATTTAGACTGCCAAGGTCGAGATGGTAAGAGTTCCGTCATGTGAGTTAAGATTAATACATTTTAGCGGTTTTTTTCCCCCTCCTCCAAACAGAAGAAACCTGCTTATGATGTCGACCTTATCCGGCACCCATAGATGACAAAAATAACACTGGTTCATATTTATTATTTGTGTGTCTATTCACACACATATGTGTATATATATAAATAAATAAAATGTAAGTTTAATTAAATGTATTTTAATTTACTCTCGTAGCCCAACCCCGCCAATCTCTACCTTCGTATTTTACTTCATATTTTAACGTGCTCTACATATGACCGTGTCAAAGTATTTTTATGCGAGGCTTCTCCAGATACAGGGCTTCTCCCGATACAATGCGGGCTTCCCCCGATATTCGGTACAAAACGATTTTATATATATTGTGGTCGCTCTTTTGCTTAGGAATGTGCTGATAACGCAATTCATAAGGGAAGGAAAATTTTAATTATTGTACAAACCACTGTAGACTAATTAATGATTTCAATATTGTAGAGCAGTTGGTTTTACCGCCTGAATAATACATCGGGAATTGAACCATTACAAAAACAGCTTCTCCCTACAAAACTGTTTTAAATATTTGATAGATAGAATGAGTGGATCATCTGTTATTTAATGCTCTACCGCTGAAAGGCAAAATACTCATTAGGGGCTGGATAATGATTAATATCACAGGTGTGATAAATTCCAAGGGTCTGAAGGATATTATAGGCATAATGTGGTATTCCTTCGGGTGGACGTTTAGTAATAACCTCTTAGATAACACATTGCTTTGGCGTTAATCTTATAAAAAGGTTTTTGGGATGGTCTTTGGTAAAGGACTGAGCCGAAGAAGGACTGGTGACGACAAACAGGGCCAATTCAACTCATGGTAGAAATTCGATATATGGGAGTCTCTGGAGATTCCGAGGATAAAACGAATGAAACAGTTCATGAGGCGTTTGAGTTTTGCCTCGAGATCGCCAGAAAGTCCACAGTTCGCCAAACAACCATATAAAAGCTTGGATAATAATTATTATTATTATTTATTTGCTGGTATTCCGCTTTGTGGCGATGTACACCTTACATTTTATATAGTTATAACAGAACATTATATTACCTTATTCCCTATATGTTTATATTATGTATATATTATTACATTGCATTATATTACCTTATTGTTTATCTATTTATACTATGTTTATATTATTAAATTGCATTATATTACCTTATTCCCTATATATTTATATTATGTACATATTATTACATTGCATTATATTACCTTATTGTTTATCTATTTATATTATGTATTTATTATTACATTGCATTTTATTATTTTATTCCCTATATATTTATATTATGTATATATTATTACATTGCATTATATTACCTTATTGTTTATCTATTTATATTATGTATACATTATTACATTGCATTATATTACCTTATTGTTTATCTATTTATATTATGTATTTATTATTACATTGCATTATATTACGTTATTGTTTATCTATTTATATTATGTATTTATTATTACATTGCATTATATTACCTTATTGTTTATCTATTTATATTATGTATTTATTATTACATTGCATTATATTACCTTATTGTTTATCTATTTATATTATGTATTTATTATTACATTGCATTATATTACCTTATTGTTTATCTATTTATATTATGTATTTATTATTACATTGCATTATATTACCTTATTGTTTATCTATTTATATTATGTATTTATTATTACATTGCATTATATTACCTTATTGTTTATCTATTTATATTATGTATATATTATTACATTGCCTTATATTACCTTATTGTTTATCTATTTATATTATGTATTTATTATTACATTGCATTATATTACCTTATTGGTTATCTATTTATATTATGTATTTATTATTACATTGCATTATATTACCTTATTGGTTATCTATTTATATTATGTATTTATTATTACATTGCATTATATTACCTTATTCTTTATCTATTTATATTATGTATATATTATTACATTGCATTATATTACCTTATTGTTTATCTATTTATATTATGTATTTATTATTACATTGCATTATATTACCTTATTTTTTTATGTATATTTACATTATATATATTACTAAATTGCATTATATTACCTTATTGTTTATCTATTTATATTATGTATTTATTATTACATTGCATTATATTACCTTATTGTTTATCTATTTATATTATGTATTTCTTATTAAATTGCATTATATTACCTTATTTTTTTTATATATATTTACATTATATATATATTACTAAATTGCATTATATTATCTTATTGTCTATATATTTACATTAAATTATGCTTAATACAAGCCTGTTTTTATTATTTACACACATATGTACATATACATATAATATTAGATTACATGATTTTAAATTATTTTGAGTATTTATGGATTATGATTGTATATCAGTCTTTTTGCGTATTCATCCTAGGAAAGTCAGTATGAATCAGAAGTTACATGAATTATCTGCCTACGTTGGGCTATTCATGTCTCTATAGGACACTATGGCATCGAAACATTAAGCTGCGTTCAAATGAGTTGGTATAATCCATTGTAGTGTAGGTAATGTAGTATAGACTATGTGTTGGCTATCTTCTTTTAACAACTCGCATAAGTCGTAGGGTAAGTTCAGGTCACGTCGTCTCATATTAGGTAATAAGAGTGAAGTTACAAGGAGTTAACGGGGTTTTGTTGGCAGGAGAGATTGAACTGTCTGAATAAGCACATGGATCGATAGGAAGTTTAGGAAATAAGATTTTACTAGAAAGATTTTGATAAAATATAATGCCAAGGCTTTTAGTAATATTTTGTAGGGATGTTGTAGAAAGGTATCTCCCAGACGCCATTGTTTTCTTTGGGTCCCTAACTTCTTAACAGTGAAATACGTTAGCCACTATAACGTTTTACTAAATAGTCTGACTCGCAGGAACTGCTTCCATTAGCGCGTTTCCGTTCTTATCCCTTGTGTAATTTGGAAAGCTAAGAATATAAACAGTTAGTATTTTGTTTTGATCCGCCGTGACAAGTGTAAAGCAAAAAATTACTCATTTCGCCTTCTCAATGTCTGCTCTAGAAAAATTCATTTACAAATATGTTTCCATTTACTAATCTTTTTATATTAAACTATTCATTTTTACCTTAAATGAAATTAAAAAGAAAACACCAACAACCAATTAAAACTGAACCAAACAAAGACGACTCTTCTTCAATTTCTAAGCACCGATTTGACCGAATCAGATTGCTCTAACAAAATGTTCATATTAAACCTGTTTTGTAGTACAGTTTTTAAGCTTTCGAATACATGCCTTATGTTTATTGTTTATCGGAATCTTTATGCCTTTAAAGCATAAAGGTTTTAATAGTAAGTAGTTTTTCTTATTGAAAAAAAAACATGGCAGTATTGAACGAAAATTGATAAGCATTTAGAATTTAATTTTATCTGAGGATTCTAGCTAAATTAATTTATAATGATTTTAATAGAGGTTTAATTGATGAATTTGAACGAAATATTTTGAGGTAAATATTCCCGACGATTCCACCATTTGCAAACTCCCATTTCAAGGAACTACACGATACGTGAAACATAAAAAAAGTCCGATTCGCAGGAACTGCGTCATCTTAGCGCGGTTCCGTTCTTATCTCTAGTGTTTATGAAGGCATAGAATAGAAACAGTTCTTACTTTGTTTAGATCAATAGCGAAACAGCTATCCAAATGAAATCTCAAACAAACCAGTCTTGAAAGGTCTTGATTTACAATCTTACCTGTATGGGTCAGCTATACCATAAGTCGGGCAGAAAGGCCTCCGCTCAGAGGCATTTGGAAAGCCTTGGGATCTCTCTCTTTGAACGATACATTTCTAACAATAAATTGATCTTCTTATTTTACTTAATCTGTTTTATTGTCAAATACATTATCTGACTATAAGCAATTTAAAAATAAAAAGGAATAAAACAGACAAAAAGAACAGTTCAAATAAGCGAAATCAATTACTTTAAAGTTTTAAGCACTTATTTCTCCGATTGACATCGCCTAATCAAAACTTTCATCACAACCATTTTTGTAGAGCATTTAGTGAGCTTTCTAATGGTCATCTTCCGTTTCCCAAGATTCTCAACCTTTTTCGAGATATTAAGGAAAGTATACAAAGTTACCAAAACTTTTTATGTCTGTTAATAAAATATTTTATTCTAACCCTTCCTAAACTCCAAACATAACAAAAATTTCAACATATTAGTTTTAATGAATGTAGAACATGCAGAAAATGTTTCAACTCAATCCCATGATTCTAAGTACCAAAATCAAAGAGAAAAAGAACAGTTCGAATAAGCGAAATCAATTACTTTAAAGGTTTATGCACTTATTTCTCCGATTGACATCGCCTAATCAAAACTTTCTTTAGAACCATTTTTGTAGAGCATTTAGTGACCTTTCTAATGGTCATCTTCCGTTTCCCAAGATTCTCAACCTTTTTCGAGATATTAAGGAAAGTATACAAAGTTACCAAAACTTTTTATGTCTGTTAATAAAATATTTTATTCTAACCCTTCCTAAACTCCAAAAGTAACAAAAATTTCAACATATTAGTTTTTATGAATGTAGAACATGCAGAAAATGTTTCAACTCAATCCCATGATTCTAAGTACCAAAATCAAAGAGAAAAAGAACAGTTCGAATAAGCGAAATCAATTACTTTAAAGGTTTATGCACTTATTTCTCCGATTGACATCGCCTAATCAAAACTTTCTTTAGAACCATTTTTGTAGAGCATTTAGTGACCTTTCTAATGGTCATCTTCCGTTTCCCAAGATTCTCAACCTTTTTCGAGATATTAAGGAAAGTATACAAAGTTACCAAAACTTTTCATGCCTGTTCATAAAATATTTTATTCTAACCCTTCCTTAACTCCAAACGTAACATAACTTTCAACATATTAGTTTTAATGAAATTAGAACATGCAGATAATGTTTCAACTGAATCCCGTGATTCTAAGTACCCAAACCAAAAACGGAATTCAAAAACTATTTTTCCAATTTTCTTGAAAACGGTTAAAGCTATCGCCTTGAAAATGGTTTCATTCGTTTTCCTAGCCCAAGAAGCCTATAAAACGAGTACTTACAAGCTTATGAACTCAAAAACGTAAGCGTTACGATTTTTTCTGCGCGAATTTCGCCCCAAACGCCATCTTCCAGTGGGCGGATTTTGCTGGTTAACGAACTTGACCTTTCAAATTGGACGAGGGATTTTTGTACCAAATTTCATCAAAATCGGACCATCAGGGAAGCCAGAAATGAGCGAACAGACAAATATATATATATATATATATATATATATATATATATATATATATAAATATATACATATATATATATATATATATATATACAAATTTGAACCACCGTTATTTTCGGTCTCTAGGGGTTCTGAAACGCGAAATTTTCTAGTCGGCACTTCCGGATTGTTTCATTGTATCAACCCTATAAGCGGGGTTCCTCCATATGGGGGAGGGAGGAACCGCGCTAAAAACTGATTATAGCCCCGTTTATATGTACGCTCCAAAACGACACTCCTGGCGCGCCGCTCCGGAGCGTCGGTTTGGAGTGGCGCATCAGGAGCGTCAGGTTGGAGTGTGGTAGACAAAAAGAGCAACACTCCTAGACCGCGCGCCAGAAGCGTGAGTTTGGAGCGTACGGTCCAATACTCTTCGTGTAAATAAAATATACGAAGGTTTTGGAGCGGCGCGTGGAGTTTCCGCCAGGGTGGAAACTCCATGCGCCGCTCCAACATTCCTAGGTAACTACTCAGTCGAATTGAACACTTTGCAGTGAGAAGACCACTTTTTTTAAATGAGTTCAAGAAAAATGAGTGCTATTGCTTATGTAGCACTGTATTTAATGTGTTAAAAGAAACAGAGAAATCCTCGACAAATATGGTTTAAGGAGTGGAGAAGAAAAAGAGAACGCTTCGGTCATATGCCTCTTTTGCGAGAGCTGAGAGAAAATAACCCAGAATATTACAGAAATTATTTAAGAATGGACGACATTACGTTTCAAGTAATTTTAAATTTAATTCGCCCTTATATAACGAAAAAATATAGAATTATGAGAGATAGCATTAGTGCGGAAGAACGTTTGGCTGTTACTCTCCGTTATTTAGCCACTGGACGGTCACTTCAAGATCTAAAATTTTCATCTTGTCTCTCAGCACCTGCTTTGTGTTCTATTATTCCAGAAACATGTTGGGCTATTTATACCGCAATGAAAAATAATTATTTACAGGTACATTTTACGCAAAGGAATAACTACTTCTTAATAAATTCTGTAATTTTTTATGAGACAAAAAATAATTATATACATTATAATTAAATAACATTTTGAGTAGAAATATTCTAAAAACATATTAATTTTACAAGTTTGCTAATTCGTGTTCAAAATAAGATGTATGTGATGAAGTTGAAGATTGGTTTGATAGGGTTAATACCATCGGGTCTCTTTCAGTAATGTCTGTGTTTGGTGTGATTTCATTCAATAAACCCTTGCTTAAAATAGTATTTATAAGACACTCAGCATAAATTGCTTGAACATTGTTCATCTTTTCTAATTTGTTGGCCACATTTACTGTACTGATGTCTAGCAATCACTGACTGGCAAAATCTGGAGCGTTTGATTGGAGCAAGTGTGTGAACATGCCGCTGCAGGTCGGAACTTGCACTCCCGGAACGTCACTCCAGGTCCGCACTCCTGGCATCTCGGCGGCTAGTATTCACACACACAGGAATGGAGCGCCGGTTTGGATCGTCCGCTCCAAAACTGTCGGAAAACCTGTGTGTGTAAAAGGGGCTTATGTCTAGTTTAAGACTAGGGAAGGCTTCGAGAGGTCAGACAAAGTAAATAGTGTCTAATATTTATCAATACTTGGCCAAAGCTGAGGTTAAAAACGTTTAACACCTCCTAGTGATTAGGTTAAAGAGAATTTTACCGCCAATTTCTTGCACGGGGAACATAGCCCCGTTTACACACACAGGTTTTCCGACAGTTTTGGAGCGGACGCTCCAAACCGGCGCTCCAATCCTGTGTGTGTGAATACTAGCCGCCGAGATGCCAGGAGTGCGGACCTGGAGCGACGTTCTGGGAGTGCAAGTTCCGACCTGCAGCGGCATGTTCACACACTTGCTCCAATCAAACGCTCCAGATCTTGCCCGTCAGTCATTGCTAGACATCAGTACAGTAAATGTGGCCAAAAAATTAGAAAAGATGAACAATGTTCAAGCAATTTATGCTGAGCGTCTTATAAATACAATTTTAAGCAAGGGTTTATTGAATGAAATCACACCAAACACAGACATTATTGAAAGAGACCTGATGGTATTAACCCTATCAAACCAATCTTCAACTTCATCTCATACATCTTATTTTGAACACGAATGAGCAAACTTGTAAAATTAACATGTTTTTAGAATATTTTTACTCAAAATGTTATTTAAATATAATGTATATAATTATTTTTTGCCTCATAAAAAATTACAGAATTTATTAAAAAGTAGTTATTCCTTTTTGTAAAATGTACCTGTAAATAATTATTTTTCATTGCGGTATAAATAGCCCAACATGTTTCTGGAATAATAGAACACAAAGCAGGTGCTGAGATACAAGATGAAAATTTTAGATCTTGAAGTGACCGTCCAGTGGCTAAATAACGGAGAGTAACAGCCAAACGTTCTTCCGCACTAATGCTATCTCTCATAATTGTATCTTTTTTCGTTATATATGGGCGAATTAAATTTAAAATTACTTAAAACGTAATGTCGTCCAATCTTAAATAATTTCTGTAATCTTCTGGGTTATTTTCTCTCAGCTCCCGCAAAAGAGGCATATGACCGAAGCGTTCTCTATTTCTTCTCCACTCCTTAACCCATATTTGTCGCGGATTTCTCTGTTTCTTTTGACACATTAAATACAGTGCTACACAAGCAATAGCACTCTTTTTTCTTGAACTCATTTAAAAAAAGTGGTCTTCTCACAGCAAAGTGTTCAATTCGACTGACTAGTTACCTAGGAATGTTAGAGCGGCGCGTGGAGTTTCCACCCTGGCGGAAACTCCACGCGCCGCTCCAAAACCTTCGTATATTTTATTTACACGAACAGTATTGGACCGTACGCTCCAAACTCACACTTCTGAGGCGCGGTCTAGAAGTGTTACTCTTTTTGTCTACCACACTCCAACCTCACGCTCCTGATGCGCCACTCCAAACCGACGCTCCGGAGCGGCGCGCCAGGAGTGTCGTTTTGGAGCGTACATATAAACGGGGCTCATAGGCCACGCCCTTTTCCCTCCAACTAAACAATCTATTTGAACAGGCTATAGCTTAAATTGATTTTTCCTTAGCTATGGCTAATTATTGATAAATAAAACACTATCTCCCTTGCCTGACCTCTCAAACCCTTCCCTGGTTCTAAACGAGACATAATCAGTTTTTATTGAGTTTAAAGTAGCGTGTTGTCCATTGCAATGGAAATGCAAATGGCGGAACCGTCGGGAATATTTCCCTCAGAATTTCACGCATGCGGGATTAGAACTATTCCATCTATGTGAACGGGCTATAGTGTCATCAGATGAATTTGTGAGTGGAAGAACTCCAGGGATTCGAAAAATAACAAGAACATTCATAAATTGATGAGGTTCAAGCCTAGTTATAACTCAATAAAAGAATTTAGACTGAAAGAGATTAAACGAAGAACCATCGGATCGAATATTTCAAGAAGCTTTGCTAAAACGAACTTTAGGAACTGTTTGGTCCTTTAGGAAATTATAGTAGTGACTTCCCTATCAATGCAGTCCTCGGTTAGGCTTTCATTGAACTATAACAGTTGAAACCCTGACGGTAAGTAATTTTAGTATTCCAGACTCAGAATACATGTGGTATTAAGAGTCTCGTTGAAAAGGATCTAGGCCTTGAAATGCTATGGGGAGAATAGCGCTGAGATAAGACATTTTTACGAAAAAAGTGAATGAATCTATAAAGTAAGTTCTGAAATCACCCATAGAGGTAAAGGCCAGGAGCTCCATGGCAGGCGAGACGAGTAATCTTTGACGTCATTCGCCCTCCCTACGTCCTTTATTAGCCTCAATCAAGAACGAGTAAGTTTCTTTTCTGCTATTCAGGAGTTGCTTCATGAATCCTCGCTCCCTTTGACGCCACATTTTCCTTTAAATGCTTTTGATTTTTTATTTCTTCAAAGATATATAGAGTAAAACGATCATTTTATTGATATACTGAAATGATCAGATGAGAGAATACAGCCATGAGATTCATATAATTTCCAAATTCAATCTAAAGATGTGCCAGCTGATAATACCAACATAAATTTCGCCAATTGCTAATATTTCGTTCAAATTCATCATTAATATTAAAAATCGATAAAAATCAACATAAATTACTTTACCTAGAAACATTAGAGCTATACATTCTAAATGCTTATCAATTTTCGTTCAATACTGAAATTTTTATCGATCAGAAAACCGGGCATAAAAATTTGCTATGAGCATTTCGATAAACGATAAATGTAAGGCATGTATTCGAAAGCTTAAAAAAAATTCCTACAAAACAGGTTCTTATACAAATTTTGTTAGAGCGATCTCATTCGGATAATTCGTTGCTCAAAATTGAAAGGGGTCGTTTTCGTTCTTTTGCCTTTGTCAGACTATTTAGTAAAACCTTATAGTGTTAAACGCGTTTTACAATTAAATTCCATTTTCCACAACAACGTCCCTATTAAAATCCAAGGAATAATATTTTATCAAAACCCTTCATGGACAAATAATATTGCTCAAATTTCCCGTCGATTCACAAGTATCCTCAGACAGCTCAACCTATCCCGCCATCTCCTACAAAGACCCCCTAACTCCTTGTAATTCACTCATATAAAGTACAGTGGACTTTCTGTCGATCTCGTCGCAAAACTCAAACGCTTCATGAACTGTTTCATTCATTTAATCCTCGCGACATCCCTATTTCGCAATTGTATCGCGAGTTGAATTGGCTATTCGCTGTTTGTCGTGGCCCAACCCCCAGAAGTATCAGGCATGTTTTCACCCAAACAGCTGCAAATTAATACCTCATATTAATTTTGGCCAACTTAAAAGTGTTCATAAGGGAAATGTGACCCGGAAAATGAATAAAAAAACTCATCATTTAATTTTATTATCTCAAGGAACGCCGATCAGGACTTTAACTCAACCATATATGAGTGCGTTTCATCGCTTTATGTAGGAAACTCGCTTCCTGTTTTATAAATAGGTAATTTAACGAATAGAGAAGGCACGGAGGAGACATTTATAGCACTAGGTGGACTGTATATTCAATTCCAAAGAGATACATTTAAATTTCACTAGCCGCGGTCCGGTCCTACCTCGCTGCAGACCTCTCCTGGGATTCACAGGCCACAGCCTTTTGAATCATTCATCAGCTGCCTGTCTACTCCATCACCCATTCCTCGATCCCGTGGGTACACTACGGATTCGTTCACTACCGACTAGTTACATGTAACACCTGAACATTTAAATCAACTATACAATCTGACCTTTTAGCGCGTTTCCTCCCTCCTTACATAGGAGGAAGCCCGCTTATGACGTCGACTTGATAAAATTGATATTTATGTTTATATATATTATATTCATATGTTACATACATATAACACACACACACACACACACACACACACACACACACACACACATATATATATATATATATATATATATATATATATATATATATATATATATATATATATATATTTATATGTTCGCCTTCTACCAGCCTCCTGATCCAATTTTGTTGAAATTCAGTGCAAAAATATTTTTTCTCATTTGAAAGGTCGAGTATAATCCGTCCACGGAAACATAGTTTTTTGGCGAAATTAGCGCAAAAAAATCGTTACGCTTAAGTTTCTGCGTTAACCCTTCCCGAGCTGCACTAGGTATAGGCCAGTAGGTACACTTTTAATTCATTTCAAACTTATGAATATGAATGAAAGCCTTTTTAAAGCGAAATCGTTAACTGTTTTCGAGAAAAGTAGATTAACTAGTTTTCCTAGCTAATTTTCGGTTTGGGTAGTCAGAAGCAATGGTTTCAGTAAAATATTGTTGAAATTAATCCAAATTAAGATATTTGAATTTTCGATATTTTTGAAGTTAGGGAAGTATTAGAAAACAATATTGAATAACTGACATGAACCTTTTTGGGATTTTCGTAATATTCTAAGCAATCAAGTGGCCCATATTTTAACGCGGTTCCTCCCTCCATATTTTGTTTTATTGCCATGAAACTTGACCAAAACAATCAATTGTATACAAATAGTAGGCAAGGAACAGCTGATTGATCTCAATTAAAATAAGAAGGTCCAAATTGTGTTAACTGCACTTGTTCTGGGAGATTATTTTGTTACCACAATTCCTCTGTTGGAGAGTAAATCTGAATGTTTCATTAAATGTACTGCGGCACCTGATTGGTCCGCCATCTTGTTCAGTTGGCCAATAGTAGCCACCCTTGTTTACCTTGTATATGTTTTGTTTACATGAGACTGTATGTAGATGATCCCTTTGTTCTTTATATTAAAACCAGTTAAAACTAAAACGTGTGTGTTCTAATACTTAAAACCTCAACAGGTTATGTGCCCAGATCAAGTTTTGTTAGTTAGGAAGTGAAATACTTAAGTGATAAAGAGAATCAAGTTGTATTGTGAGTCAGTCCAGTGTCTTGTGTTGCGAGTGTTCTGTGTTATCGCATTAAAAAGATATTTTTTCCGACAAAATGAGTTCAAATAATATTGACGACATCTCTCACATTGAAAAACTGAGTGGTGTAGATGATTTTCATGTATGGAAATTACAAATAGATGTTGTTTTTCAAGCTGCCGATATTGAAGATATTGTGACCGGGATTATTAAACAGGAAAACGCTGCTAGCGATAAGGAAAAGAAAGATTTCAGTCGTAAGGATGCTCGTGCTAAGAAAGTTATACTTTCTTCGATTAGTAAAACGGTTTTGTGTCACATCCTTCATTGCAAAACTTCGAAAGAAATGATGGACAAAATCATCAAAATCTATGACCGACAAAATGATGACCAAGTGAATGAGCTGTTGCAGGCTTTTTATAGTCATACATATGATCACTCTCATGATATGGCTCATAACGTTAGTTCAGTCCAAAATTTAGCGTATCGGTTGAATGTGCTTAAACAAAATGTTACAGATGAAATGATTATGTCCAAAATCCTCGCAATTTTACCATCTGAGTACGCCACGTTTCGTACAGCATGGGGCTCTGTTGCTAAGGACAATCGAACTATTGACAATCTTATGACTCGTCTTTTTTCTGAGGAGGACATGATTGGAAAATCAAGAACCACCGATAATGTTGCTTTTCAGACTTTTGTGACTAAAAACTATGCCCGTAAAACTCAAGGAAGCCCTCCTACGTGCCACTCATGCAAAAATCCAGGCCATTTTTATCGGCAGTGCCCATTAAAGAATGCAATTGAGAGATGCAAGTTCTGCAAAAAGACCAATCACAAATCAGAATGGCGTTATTTTCGTGCTGAACATGAGGGCGATGCCCAGACGGATTATGAAAAACACAAGGTGGCTTTCATGACTTACAAATCGGAGAGTCATGATATAAAAGAAGTGAAATCTTATGTTGACAGTGGGTCCTCATGTCATATGATGAACGAACCAGCACTTTTAACTGACTTTGAGATCGAACAATTAAAGGGTGAAATGGTTCACAAGGAAAAGCTTAACAAAGAGCTACATGAAAGTTTGTTGTTTCTTACAGAAAAAAATTCAGAAGTGATTAGAGAACTTCAATCCAGCAAAAACACTATTGCACGCTTGCAGGCTAGTATAAGCAGCTTGGAATTTAATGAAAAGAGATTGAACCATGAGATTGTCAGAAGAATAAAAAAATATGAATTGGTTGATATTGAAGTAAAAATGAAAAAAGCTGTTAATGAACAAGTTTCACGACTGCAGATGAAAATGAAATCAGAGTTTGATGAAGAACTTAAAAATGTTGTTGAAGGGTATTCTAGAAAAGTTGAACAGCTTAAGGGGAAAGTGAAAAAAGATTGTCTTCGCATAGAACACTTAAACAGTGAGCTTTGGGAGACTAGTGATAGGCTCCTTCTTGCCCAACAAGAATCAGACGCCCTTCGATCTCAGCTAAAGAAAACAAGAACAATGCTTGCCGAGCAACAATTATCTAATAGAGGAATTCAAGACTCTCATTCATTTATGTGGCTTGAGGGTGTAGATGCTGGAAGTTATGTTGATGAGCCTCTTACATCAAAGAGAACATATCAAACTGGAAGATTGACTAGTGATTTACATATGCCTGATGGTAGCTTTGAAGATGATGAAGAATTTAATAACCAGTGCCTAGAAGATTTGAAAGCTGGAATTTGCAGGCTGCCATCACCTATTGACAGATTATCCTACCCTGCGGAGTCTACTCACAGAGAGGATGATGATTCTGAAATGTGCCAGCACCCACCAGATAAACCACGGAAGATGAAAACATCAATAACTTACAGAAAGCCTGGCCCCCTTACACCTAGTATTAATGCAGCCAGGCATTCTCTTCCTGGAAATGAGCAGCTTGAGCTCCAGAGAGGCCTTAGAGAGCAAAATGGGAATGTGATTCATGTGAGGAGTAGGCTAAGCCAATTATTTGGTTCTATTCGCCTAACTAAACCCAAATATGTGCAGGAATCACCCAAAGTTAAAAAGAAAGAATTTGAGATCACTTATGAGGAAAAACCTAAAATATACCTCGGAATGGAACTAAAAAAACGAAGAAGGAAACTTGTTTCTACATCAAGAGCAATACATAAACAGAATTCTACAGGAATTTAAAATGGATACGGCCAAAAGTGTGAGAACCCCTTCAACACCAGGTTCAGAAGAAAATTTCACATATAACAAGACTTACCCATATCGTGAAGCCGTGGGAAGTCTTCTCTACTTATCAAATCGTATCCGACCAGACATTACGTTTTCAGTTAATCACGCTTCAAGAAAAGTCGAAAATCCTACTGAAGGAGATGTTTTGAAGGTTAAGCGCGTCTTCAGGTACCTTCAAGGCACTAAAAGTCTTTGCATAAAATACTCTCAAGGCCATGACATCTTCAAAATAAGCGCATTTTGTGATTCAGACTATGCCAACGATGAAGAAACTCGACGAAGCACAGGAGGTCACATCATACTCTACTGTGGTGGGCCCATCTCTTGGTCCACTAAGCGACAGTCGAATATTGCTACTAACACCGCAGAAGCAGAGCTCATTAGTGCCAGTGAATGTGTGAAAGAAGTGCTGTTTCTAAAATATTTTTTGAGGAGCTAACTAATCAAAATTTAAAGGTCGATTTGCATATTGATAATCAGAGCACGATTAAGATGATTGAAAATGGGTGTAATGGAAAAAGGTCAAAACATATTGACATCAGGTACAAATTTATTATAGAAAAAGCTAAAGAAAACCAATTTATCTTGAAATATTGTCCATCTGAAATGCAATTGGCCGATGCATTTACAAAATCTTTGTCTCCTTGTGAGTTCGAAAGATTAAGAATCCGGTTTATGTATTAAGATATTTTTCGTTACTCAACTTTACATAATTTTATTTCACTGAATGTATTATATGATTTGACTTTGATTCTATTGCTATTCTAGTGCTCTCTGATATGTTTTTTTTATTGATTTTTTTATCATGTTCTGTTTTATAAGAAATTTGAAAAATTCAGATTTAAGAGGGAATGTTGGAGAGTAAATCTGAATGTTTCATTAAATGTACTGCGGCACCTGATTGGTCCGCCATCTTGTTCAGTTGGCCAATAGTAGCCACCCTTGTTTACCTTGAATATGTTTTGTTTACATGAGACTGTATGTAGATGATCCCTTTGTTCTTTATATTAAAACCAGTTAAAACTAAAACGTGTGTGTTCTAATACTTAAAACCTCAACATCCTCAAGTTCATAATCACTTTGGAATTAGATTTGTTGTCCACTATTGGCTGCATTTCGACTAAAATACTCTCCTCGGAAGGATGATCGCATTCAGGAACGTCACAGTCAACTTCCATGAATTCGACGAAGTCGATGTAAGTTAGCAGCATCCTCCAAAATATTTAGCTCCTGGAAATGGAGGAAACCCAGCCCGATGTATAATAATACTAATAATATAAGTAAACTGGAAGAATCTGAATCGTATAAGTAGGTACCTTGGCATACAATAGCACCTTAAGATGTGCCACAAAAATGTTAAGGACTTCACTAACGTATAGTTTCGGTGTAATAATATGTTAGGATACGTCACTACAGGATTTGGCTCGACTCATTCGAACTGAAAGCACGCAAGCACCATCCAACATCTTCAATGGCAAGGCTGTATTTGCCAATAAAAAAAAAGGTGGCCTTGGCCTCATCAATATTGAACATTTATGTAGATCTCAAGAAAGTAATCTGAGGCATTATATGAGATCGAGTGAGAGCCACCATTTTAAGGAAATCGTTACATTGGACGAGAATTATACCTACAGCGTTGAAATTGAAGATAATCAATGAACTGAATCAAAGGACAGATTCTGATCGCCTTTCTGAATGGCAAACGAAAGAATTGTACGGACGAGATTGCAATCGTTTATTTGATCCGGAGGTACAGACGACGTTGTCGGTTGCACGGTTGCCTTCTGGTCGGATATTTTCGGAAACTGAGGGTATCGTAATAGCCATCCAGGACCAAGTAATTGCTGCACGATCCTACTGACGACACCTTTTAAAAGATATTAGTATTTCAGACAATTGTAGATTTATGTAACAAGGCGTATGAGTCGACTCTCATGTGACGGCAGGCTGTAAAAATCTTGCAGGATCTGAATCCCTTCAGAGACGCAACAATGTTGCCAAATATATATCATCAAGCACTAGCAGAAAAGTTCGGCTTTATGGGAAGTACGGTATCGTATTATCGCTAAGTCCCACAAAGACTTCTAGAAAATGATGTATTTAAAACCAACTGGGACGAAGCTATGATTACGATCCGAACTATTCACCATAATAAACCAGATATTCTCATCGTCGACAAGCATAGAAAGACTGCTGATATAATTGATATATCAGTGTCAAATGATGAAAATATCCGGAAAGTACATGCTGAAATGCTGGGAAAATATCAAGACTTCGCCATTGAGTTAAAAGATCTCTATAAATTAGATTACGCTGGAGTCACTGAAGTTATCATTTCGACCAATGGTTTGATACTGATTACTAGGGACCGGATTTTTAGGATAAAATAAGTGTCAAATTAGGTTTTTGCAACAGGTATAATAGGTCTTTTTTAGGTTTTTATTCAAAAAACCATTTTAGGTTTTTTTGGGTGATAAAAATCGCTCAATAGGTTCAAAAATAGGTCTTTTTAGGTTTTTATTTAAAAATCGATTTTAGGTTTTTTTAGGTGACAAAAATGTTTCAATGGGCTCAAAAAATAAGTTCAACCTATTATAATTTATCATTAATAATTTTGATTAATTTATCACTGATAAATTAATATGTATATATAGCGACTTAAAAATAAACATAAAATAACATTATTTTATAGAATAGTATATTGAGAAGGGGAATAAAAAGATGTGGAAATAAAAATAAAACGGAAATTCGATTTTAGTTATTTTTATTTTTAAAAAAAAAATAATAAGAGGTCCAAATATTCAACAAAATCCTTATTTAAAAAACAAAGTGAATGAAATTTATATAAATAAAATACAGTTTAGAACTAAAGCAATGTTTAAAAAAAAATGAAAATAGAGTAAATTGTTTTATAAAATATACATTAATAAAAAAAATAAATAAGAACATAAAACAAAAACAAAAAAAATATGTAAAGGACAAGTTTCTCTACTAAAGAGTTCCAACTTGTAAGGAACATCATGAAGAATTTCACTGCCTATAGAAAGGTACTTAACTATGTTAAAAACCAAATAATTAAATCTTGGAAAAATTTAAAAGAAAAAATATGAAACTAGAATAGGTATTACCCCTTGTTATAGTAAACGATCATATAGAACTATCTTAAAAGCGGAGAAAGATAAAGATGCGCCCGTTTACGTCACAAGACGTCATAGAGGAGTATTTCATAGCATCTTTTAGCTCTAGTGTTGACGTTTACAATTTTCCAATGAGATTTGTAAGAGCTGAGAAACGTGCTCTTAGAAATGCAAGTGCACCACGAATCTCGTTGGTCTGGAGGAACATCGAAGCCTTAGAAATGGCAGCTGCTTCATTCATATCCGAAGCGTCAACAACTGTTTTTATTTTTCCCCAGCGTGTTAAAATGGGTTCTGGTGGAAGCGACACTCCTAGTAAACTTTCCCTGAACGTCTGGACCCGGGAAGATGCTTTTAAGAAAATTTGTTTGATCGAGGAAATGAGTTCATTGAATTGTATTTTCTATTTTAAAGATTAGGTCTTTCTAGGTCATTCCATCGTTATTTAGTTGATTTTAGGTGATATCATCCTGAATAGGTTTTTTTAGGTTCCTCCAAATTTGCATGAATGATACTACAAGACGTGAATCATATAAAAAACCGATCATTATCATGTTTAGCAGAAAGGAAAAAAATAGGTGAAAACCTAAGAATCCGGTCCCTACTGATTACCATAGATATAGAAATGATAGACACCTATAGCCTACCGTAAAAAAAAGAACCAGGTAGTTGCACGCGCTGCATCCAGCCCATGTGTGGAAAGGCCTAGGAAAGTTTTTGTTTTCTATACTTTGTATTCAACATTATTTTAATTCTAGTGCAACTATGGTTATATCGTGCTGTGCTTATGGATACACTAAAAGAGCAAAGAAAGAATCGGACATTCACTTTTTTTCATAAGTACCTACTACTTGACTAGCATAGATTCTTTTTCCAAGCTCTACAAGTAGCTTTTTTCCCTGAAAAGCCACCAAATCCCCAACCTTAGGCCATTGTATATATATAAAAATAGTTTCTTTAAATAATTATTTGTTTATTCACGTGTAGATAGATGTACATAATAAATTACTATAAATTATGTAAATGTATATAATCATTCAAATGTATACAAATAAATTTATTTTCCACGCATTTTGATATATATCTGACATAATTTACAATTCCTTCATAGTTTACTACATCATAAAAAAAAAAAAAAAAAAAAAAAAATTATTATTTCTTTTGTACTATGCTATTTTTTTCAGACAAATTAATTGATTAAAATACTATGTTTATGAGAACAGCAAGTCACTTTAATTGCGGTGCAAAATATTGTATAAGTATAATATAAGTCCTTGCAGAAATTCCTAAGGAGCCTGAATTAATTTTTCACCGTAGCTGCAAAAAAAAAAAAAATCTTTTAGTTTTTCTTCGTAGATGTCCTTAAAATTTGAAAGGAAAGCTATGATATAATTACAAAGGAATAAGTCAATAACAAAATATGAAAATGTTTTTGAACGAAATGTTTTTAAACTTAACATAAATAAAATAAATCCTGCATCACTTACGTTTTCATTCATAGAAAAAAACCTTAGTTACAGATTATTACATGAACAAGTATATAATATAATATCATATTTAAAAAAAATACAAATAAAGAATATAATTTTAGTTATACTAGATTAAAACTTATAATTAAGTATAACCTTAATTAAATGCTCCATTCTTTTTTATTTTAAATATGGACCACACATTTTTTCTTTAAAAAAATTAGACACAGGCAGTTTGGTTTGGATTTTCCTTAAAACGATACTACCATCAAATGATTTTATTACACTTTTTATAAATAAGGCCTAATTTACTTTCCACCCCACTTTCACTAAAAAACTTGAAAAATATTTGTTTCTTGTAGGTTATTTATTACAACTATTACCTTATTCAAAAACAACGAAAAACTTCACAAATTTGGAGATCTGATTTTCTTTAAAAAGCTGTGTTCTGAGATTTGTGTGGACTTAGTTTGTGTTTTTAGTTATATAATTATTCTAATAATAGTTTTACTTTTATACAAATTCAAAATTCTGCGCTATAAGGGAGGAAATCGGTCAAGTTAAATAATTAGACCTGCCGGACATGTTACCCTCTTGCCCTCTAACAAAATGGCGGAGTTAGCCCTGCTTAATTTTTTTCACAGGGAAACCAGCGGAGTCCGTCATCTATTCCTTTCTATATCTATGCCGAATACTACAGTCAATGCCACCAAATATCTGAAATTTTCAGAGGGACACCTAATATTACTTCAGCAAGCAGTACAACTCGACACTGCTAGACTTATTATAGAATAATCATTTTTACTGGTTGGAAATATCCCCCGGTAAAAATATCCATCAGCAAGCTGATATACCTCACCCTAATAATAATAATAATACTAATGTTTAAAATCCAAATAGTTGATGCGCCGTTAAAAACGAAAAAAAAACAAAAAAACAACTAATGTTTAAATAGTCTTTTAAAATATAATTACTTATTTTGAGAAAAATCTTTATCGAAATAAAATCCATCAACCCCAGTTAGAATCGAACCCACAATCTCAGGCTCTTAGTTTGTCAAAACCTTAATTGGTAAGGTGAAAACATACTACATACATTAAGTACAGATGGAATGGTTGGGATTCGGCTAAATAAACCTCAATATGATTTTGTTTTAAAAAAATCTATATTTCGGACGTTTGGGCTACTCATTGGTAGCCTTCGTCAGCTAAAATGACAAAAAAAAGGAAGAAATTAATACAAAAACAAATAAATTATGATTGTGATAGGTAACAGAGCTATAGATAAAATTAACTTATGAAAGAACATATCGTCTTCAATTCTTAGAATGAAAAAGTGAATAGGTACAATAATTGATTTTAATAGTAATTAGTAACGTTAATTGATTTTACAAAGAAATAAGAAGCTACATACCAATGACAAATATAGTAGCTAATAGTAACATTAATTGATTTTACAAAGAAATAAGAAGCTACATACCAATGACAAATATAGTAGCTAATAGTAACATTAATTGATTTTACAAAGGAATAAAATACTACATACCAATAGAAATACCGAGCGGCAGAGGAAGACCAAGGTTGGCAATTAAGTAACCATTGTAGAGTGTCTAAGGAGAAAAAGAAATCTACTGGGGTATAAGTAAGTGGGAACAGCAGGTGGTGGGGGAAATGTCGGTAAGGATCAAAAGCAAGTTTATGACATGTCGGTAAGGATTATAAGGCATGTTTATGACATTTATGACAGGAAAGGAGAAAAAGGTGTTAATGGAAGGATACCCAAGGGGCATGGTAAAAATCTAGGTGGGAGGTCGGGAGAGTATTTGGAAAATATTAGCGTACATAGGAGAAATGCCTTGTTGGTCAGTTTTGTAGTTTATATTGTTTTTGTTTAAGTTTATGTGTACACATTCCGAGATCTGTAGTCTTTTTTTGTTTCGTTGTGTAGCAAGAATTTTCGTGTCGTCGAAGTTAAAAGTGTGTTTTTGTGTAATGGCGTGTTTTGCAAGTGCAGATTTATCTATTTCTTTATTAGTGATGGTTCGTTTATGTTGTGTAAGACGTGAGTGAATGTCATTTATGGTTTCTCCTATGTATACACCATTACAGGAAGGGGTTTGACAAGGGACTTGGTAAACACATCGGGTGGTTTGTTCAAAAGGGATGGGATCTTTGAGTTTGGTATAGAGGGTTTTGAGTTTGTTGTTAGTTTTCAAACCAAAATTTAGGGAAGGGTAGGATTTTTTTTATTGTCTTTGTAAGTTTATCAGTCAGTCCAGGTGTAAATGGTAGAGATCGGAACATTTGGTAACTGGGAGTTAGGGAAGAATTGGGAGAGACAGTGTTGGGAGATTGGGATTTTGCTTTTTTTACAAGGGATTTTATGAGGTTGGGGGGAAATTGGTTGCGTGCCAATATATCTGAGGCGATATTAATATTTTTATTGTGGAAGGAAGCATGGGATAGGGAGAGGACTCGGCAGAGGAGATTTCTGGCTACATTAATCTTGAGGTGGTAAGGATGGGATGACTGAAAATTAAGTAACCGTCCCGAGTACGTGGGTTTGGTGTACCAGTCAGTAATAATAGTACCGTCAGTCTGTCTAATTAGTAAGATGTCCAAGTATGGGAGCTGTCTGTCCTGTTCTATTTCGACTGTAAATTGAAGCCTAGGGTAAAAGGAATTGAAACAGGTAAGTATGTCTGTTAGTCTGTTTGGGTTAATCATCAGCAAAAGATCGTCTACGTATTTGCAGATGAATGAGATGTCATGGGGAAACTGTGGGACGAGGGAGTTGAGAAGATCGTTGAGAAGGATTGAGGATAAATCGGGTGCAAGACAGTTGCCCATGGCTAGACCTTCAATTTGTTTATAGAATTTCCCATCATATTTAAAAAAACCGCTGTTAACACAAAGTTTTAGACTTTCTATAAACAGATCAAAGGATAGAGGGCTATGGAGGTGGAGGTTGGGCCAATGGTTTTCGATAATTTCTAGCGTTTTGGCTAGTGGGACGTTAGTGAATAAGGATGTGGCATCAATGGAAACTAAAATGTGGCCGTGGGGAATGGTTAGGTTGGATAATTTAGAAATTAGGTCAAAGGAATTTTTTATATCATAGGGATTATTATGGCTAACTATTTGTAATGAGGGAAGAAGAAATTTACTGAGACTGGAAGAGGGAGAATCTATATTGGCAATGATGGGACGAAGGGGATTACCAGGTTTGTGGATTTTGGGGAGGCCATAGGCACGCGGTGGGAGGGAATTGTGGGAAATTAAGAAGGACTTAGTGGATTTGTCGATTTCGTTAGAGTTAAAAAGTTTGTGAATGTGTTCGTTGAATTTTCGTTCTTGTATTTTCGTAATATCCTTAGGAATGGGTAAGTATGTATTGCTGTCGTTCAATAAGTTGGTCATTTTTTCGTTGTATTCTGTTCTGTCCATGATGACAGAACAGAATACACTTCGACGACACGAAAATTCTTGCTACACAACGAAACAAAAAAAGACTACAGATCTCGGAATGTGTACACATAAACTTAAACAAAAACAATATAAACTACAAAACTGACCAACAAGGCATTTCTCCTATGTACGCTAATATTTTCCAAATACTCTCCCGACCTCCCACCTAGATTTTTACCATGCCCCTTGGGTATCCTTCCATTAACACCTTTTTCTCCTTTCCTGTCATAAATGTCATAAACATGCCTTATAATCCTTACCGACATGTCATAAACTTGCTTTTGATCCTTACCGACATTTCCCCCACCACCTGCTGTTCCCACTTACTTATACCCCAGTAGATTTCTTTTTCTCCTTAGACACTCTACAATGGTTACTTAATTGCCACCCTTGGTCTTCCTCTGCCGCTCGGTATTTCTATTGGTATGTAGTATTTTATTCCTTTGTAAAATCAATTAATGTTACTATTAGCTACTATATTTGTCATTGGTATGTAGCTTCTTATTTCTTTGTAAAATCAATTAACGTTACTAATTACTATTAAAATCAATTATTGTACCTATTCACTTTTTTATTCTAAGAATTTAAGACGATATGTTCTTTCATAAGTTAATTTTATCTATAGCTCTGTTACCTATCACAATCATAATTTTTTTGTTTTTGTATTAATTTCTTCCTTTTTTTTGTCATTTTAGCTGACGAAGGCTACCAATGAGTAGCCGAAACGTCCGAAATATAGATTTTTTTAAAACAAAATCATATTGAGGTTTATTTAGCCGAATCCCAACCATTCCATCTGTACTTATCACCTCGACGGCTAACTATCTAATCATCATGATACATACATTATGTAACATAAGATAAAATACACTGATGAATTTAAAATGTTAAATTCAACAACAGTATTAAAAAATGTACTAAACAGTTTTGTTTTGTAAAGAAAAAATCAAAATTAAGTTCTAGGGGAATTATGGCTTAGACGTTTTTTTTTTTCGAACAAAACAAATAAACATACAAATAAGGCATGGAGAGCCCACAGCCATGGGCCTCCCCTTATTATTAAATGTTAAAATTACTTTCTTCATTACTATCTGTATTATTTGTTCTTATAATATAAAATAACATAATTCTTTCATTAGGATTTGTTTAAATTGTTTTCTAACGTTTTTTATTTGTTTTCTGCAATGTAAAATGATTAATTGATTTTTGCTCTCGCACAAGAAGGCATGTGCCGGGTAGGACGCCATTTCTCATAGCCACTAGGACAAGCGTCTCTTTCTCTTATTCTTCTACGTCTCTATTAGTCCTCACTAATTGAGTTTAACAAGTTTCGGCTCGCTATTTGTATTTATTATTTTTAAACTCTTCCGTCCGTCCGTTTGCAGTTTATATGGTGAACGAATCCGCAGAACAGGGAACGATGGAAAATCAGCAAGAAACAGCCGTCGACAATTCCAAGATGAACGAATACATCAAGGAATTGTTGAAAGAAAAAATTTCTCTTGACCCTTCATCTTGCCCCAATGCTATGCGACTTCTGGAAGATGGTAAATTATTACATTTTTTCTTATTGATCAATTTGTTGGAGATTTTTATCTCTTCCCACCAAGCCATGAGTTGGCACCTCCACGTGGCTGGTTTTTACTCTATTATATACATCATGTTTACATTTTATTTAATTTAAATAATAAATGGCAGTGCTATATTTAAAATCCTATTTGTATGCTATTGACTGGGACAGTGCCAAAATTAGCCGCATTATTTCTAGAAAGCGTCGGCCATTTTAGTTCCAAGCTACCCAAGCCATTGATAATTTTTATTTATTAATGCTCTTTATTTACGATTTCCTAATTTGTTTCTTCACCGAAGAACATTTTTTGACAATAATATTCAACTCCATAAACCGTTTTACATAAATCTAAGTTTATGAAAAGTAATTTTGCTTTGCATTAGTGTGTTTCTTACAAGCTTGCCTGACAAAGAAAAAGCAATAAATCGCATTTTCTCAAAGTAAACATGTTTTTATTAATAGTTAATATGCTTTGGATGTTTATTCTCAAATTCAAATTAAACAATATTTTATATAATATAAATATTACATAATCACTAGAAGTGTTGGAATATCTAAGATTATCCAAACCAGATAACCCTAATTAATGATTTGTAACTGCTGAACTACTTCTTTTTAAACTAAATACCAGTCAACTTTAGTGCTTAATAAATACTCTTCTAGTCGTTATTGCCAGCTTTTTTTACGTTTTTATTCTTTATTAGGTTAAAATGAATAAGTATACAAAGTTTCACGAAAATCGGAGTCTGGGCACTTCTCACTCAGAATTACCCTAAATACATTTGTCTGATATTCCGTATTCAATTTGACCATTCTGTTACTTTTTTGTTTTTTTTTCAGCTCAGTGAAATTAAACTTTTGCTTTTTTATTGAAGAGTGGAATAAGTAAATTATCGTATTTCTAAGACAAATATTTAAATTCCACGGCCTTGAGTTGGCTTGACTAGAGTTACGATATCTTGAGCTAGGGTAGCGAGCGGAAACGCATAGCACGTCTGCTCAAAAGTCGTCCTAGACATTCTTCAAATTTCAATTAGACTTCTTTATTAAGGACTTCCATACCTGCGTATGTGCATGTACACAAATACCTTGTTTATGCCAGCTATTATAACATCTATAACAGTGAACTTTAGTGCTTAATAACTTCTCTCCTAGTTGAGGACGAGTTTTTTGTTTTTTTTTAACGGATTCGTGTCCAGTGCACCAAAATACAGTTTAGTGGGAAATGTGAAATTAATCGGTCCGGAGCAGGCTAAACTTCAGTTTTACCTAAATTATTTTTCATACAAATGTTTGCTGGTTGTTAATTATAATTCCTATTTATGAATATATTCATTAATATGTTAATGTCCATTTATAATTTACTCAAATGTTTAGGACAGGTTACCTACAGATTGCCGCTCACTTCTTGCAATGATAGGGCTGACGCATTTCATATTTTTTTAAGAAAAGTTTGTACCCTTATTGGGAATAGAACGCAGGCTCTTATGCACAAAATGCTTATCTGTCTATGTAAAGATAACTTATATTTATTTGTTTTGACCAAAAATTGATTATAGCTTGGTATATTTGGGAAAAAGGGATCATGTTCTTTATGCTGAATGAGCAAAATATTCCTCCATTTAGCTGTCCCTCATAATCTTTAAAAGTTCTTGTATTCACTAATGTCTTTAGATCAACAAAGTGATACTTATCGTTAAGAGTTTGATGCTTGTAGCCCACTTTGTACTAATCTACGTATACTTTCCTTGATTCTGTTAAGCTACGTTACTCAGGTTTATTTTACTTTTCATTACTTCTATCAATTTTGATTCTTATCTCTTCTTAATTAATTCCACAAAACACGGTTTTACGGTAAGTCCCAATGTTTTAAGGCCGGACACATCCTATGTTTTGCTTCCTTTTCGTTAATAAACATATCTATTTCCACATTTAACTTGTTTTTCCCAAATGTTCAATTTTTTTTTATATTCACACTTCACAAAGTTAATTATTTCAATCGACTACTGTTAGTAAAGACATAATGTTTGAAACAATATTTTATACTCGATAATTCCTCGCACCATTGATAAATAAAGTGTACTGTATTTCCTAAACATCTTATGGTATCAGCAAAACTTGTTTCACTCCTTATTTGGCTGTTGTCTCTACAACTACTGTTTGAACACATTCATGCTTTGTAACATCTTAGTTATCTCAACTTACATTCTAATCTATTCAGGAGCATAAGAAAGTAAAGAAAGTAACTTGTATGAACATTTTTGTGGTTGTAATATTAGCGGGGATATGATGGAGCAGTTATGTTCTACTAGATTGTAGATTCGACTTAATGGACATAGTTTTCGTGTCCTTAATTAGCACTTCCCGTAGGAATGTAACAATTGTGGATGCACCCAAGAGCAAATGTGATAATTTTTTCGTGTGTGTGTGTATATATATATATATATATATATATATATATATATATATATATATATATATATATATATATACATCTTTGCAACAAAACTTTAAAGAACATGCGTTAAAAAAATAAATAGAATTAGTATTTAGATGTTAAGGTTTTCTTCGGAACAAAATTAAACATTTATAATTGAGTTAGATTTATTATAATTATACTAGTCTAGAACTATTCATGTTTATTAGCACTTCCTGAAGGAATGTAACTACTGAGGTTGCACTAATGAAAGAAGTTTAAAGGAATTTCTTCAAAAATATTTTGCCACTATACTTAACCCTTTCCGTACGCAATGAGCCGCTAGGAGATGTGTTCTGCTGTACGGGATACTAGCACTCTGCTTCGGGCCCCCTGTACGGGATACTTTTCCCACTCTCGGTCACAGCGCCTCGACTTTTAGCGATCTCGCCGTATTAAAACTAGTCTTTTATCATTTTGATTTTTATTTTGGTTACAATGATTATTAATTTTTATGGTACTTACGTATTAGCGTCAAAGCAGGTCAAAGCAGGTCTCTTTCAGAGATCTGGATCATGGATAACGCATTTCTATTGGTCAATCACTATCAGAGATATCATCTATTGTGTTTATAGTAGCCATCTTGTTCCCTTTGTCTTTTTAATGCAATTCATTTGTGCTTTATTTACCCACGCAATTGTTGTTGATTTTTTAGTTACGCGATTTCAGTTTTTGTGCGAGTTAGTGACAACAGAATAGCTAGGATGAAAGCTACTGTTTCGAAGCAATGCGAAATCTGTTTATCCCATTGTTTTATGAATAATAAGCAAGGGAATTATATACTCCATAATTATGGCAAAAAGTTTCACATCTTCCTTTTTGATCCATGACTTTGTACACTGGCGGAGGTAAAAACTTATTTATTTTTTTTTTGTATAAAACTTATTCACTAAAACAAAAGGATTATTATAAATATTTACGGTTAATTTAATGAATTATTCAATTAAATACGTAATATATTAAACTTATCAATTAAATATTACATATATTTTTAACTTGAAGACATGCAATAAAAAAAAAAAAAAAAAAAAAGATTAAATTTAACTAAACACGAATATAAGATCTTAACACTTCAAGACTAAAAGTGAACTAATTTTGTAAAAACAAGTTGTTGGAAATGTACAGAGGTATAAACACAAACGATAATTTGACAAGGGTTGACTGGGTAAATGGGCGGAGAAGGCAACGAGTTGTAATTTGACTGAAAACGACCAAAAACTTCATTCAAATGCCATCTAGTAATAAGCAGGAATACTAGAAGTACAATACGGTAACGCTAGATAGCTCTAAAGTCAAGAAATGAGAAGAAAAAGAATGCGAGAGATACGCCGAGCTCTTGACTGCTGTACAAGTCCACAGTACGTGGGTCCCGTCTTCCTTCGACTTCTACACAAGTCCACGGTATGTGGGTCCCGACCGCTCTCGACTGCTGTACAAGTCCATGGTAGCTTGATGGAGTGGTCACTGAAACAGCGGACCAGAAAAGCTTTGATCGTCGCCATCTAGCTGACCCAAGGCGAGATTCCCATCCTTCTTTACGGCTCTGACTTGGCTTCTTGTGACCTTTTTGTTTCCCTGGCCAAAAGGAAAACACTGAAAGTCTGTGGAGAACATCCAAGCTCGTGTTACACGGTTCCTAAGAACCATTTCAGGAGTGGCAGAATCGTCTCTGCGAGTGTATTCATGATCAAGGGGACTATTTTGGAGAATTTTAACAATTAGTACGAATAGGATTAATCCATTTATTCTACGCAAAAAAAACTTTCATTTACTTTCAGAACACACTCTGTATATCATCCCCACTGTTAAAGTTTAAACACAAGTTCTTGAGTGGGGGCTTACTCCGGGCCCAAAATACTCTGACAATATTTTTCCTTAGTTGAGAGCGACTTTAATTTTGTTTTTTACGGATTCGTGTTTATTCCATCAAAATACATCATAGAAAATAAAACAGAAAAAAATCAACGAGGAGGCCCCTAAACTTCACAATTACCAATGTCATAACTGGACAAGTTTATTTTGTATTTGAACAAATTATTTGGGTACACTGTGTACACTGCCCACTTTTTTGGGATGTGTGGGCTTTTAATATAAAGCTCCTGCTTAAAGTTTTTTTTTGTAATTATATAGGTAGCTATCTGAATACCCGTGCTTCGTCACAGCAGATAAGTAGTTATTTTATTGCATTAAATAATTTTTTATCAAAATTAACGCTACTATTTAATTTTGAGCAGTTTATTATATCACGGTTCCCATCATTATCACGGTAGATTTGACCTTTTGCTAGTGGAATACGTTCCCTTTAATAGAGTGATCTAAGATTCATAAGTACATAAGTCCAGCAGAAATTAGAAAAGATTGACAATGAAAGATGCATTTTTTCACATTCGTTACTTTGCATTTGTATCGACGATGTAATCAAAGTGTAATGTTTCTTGACACTAGGGTGCTCCGGACCAGTGTCAAGAAACATATAATCTAGAGATAACTCGTTATCTATAGATTACCAGTAACAAGAGTTTGACCAATACAAGTTAAAATTTGTTGTCAATAATAAATGTACGGTAAAATTTAAAAAAGTGTTTCCAAGATGGCATTTGGAAAAATCCATTATATTTGCTAGTATTACCAAGAAGTGTTCTGACTGGGGATGCTGATGGGTGAGGAGGCTGTTCAAGGTCTGCCATCATTGTTGAAATGAACCGCAAATAAAAATAATATTACGAAATGGATACAGTATGGTAACAGCTGACCTGTTATCGTCCTAGCAACGCATGCTGTTTTTAAAACCAACTAAAAATTCAAACCCCTCTAAAAATACTTAAAAATTTGAATATTCAAAAAACCTTACTTAGCCAGTCTTTCCTAAAGGGAGTGTCCATGCAAAATAAAATTTCAAATTCTTCTGTCAAGTGGCTCAGCGATGATAGGTCAGTGAGTGAGTGGTATTTGACAAATATATAGTAGTTTTAATGTAAATGATTTATGTATAGATCTTACTCTACCACTTTTTTTGAGGAATGTGCTTAGCAATAGAGCTCCTGCATGGCGGCCTTTCTATTCTTGAATGTTAAGTTCTTTTCTGAATGCATAAGAAGAGTATTGAGGAAGATTATTGCTGGACACTTGAGGGGAATTGTAGAGCACTCACTCGTATTTAAATGCAGAGGGTTCGCACGGACTCCATTCAGTGTAATATCCGACCATGTTAGCGCTGAAGTTGAGTGTATTTTCCTCCTTTAGCGCTGAAGGTATAGTCTTGTCTTCACGGTTATGTCATGGAGTTAGACCGACTTGATGCATAAAAATGTAGTTGGTTCTATGCTAATCTTAAGGTCTAGATTACATTTGTTAGTATGATCTACTCCCTCCTGCCTTTTTTATTAGAGGTCTTCAATTCCTTATAGCTCTTGTTGGAAAACTTCTTGAATAGCGCTTCCTTTATTGACCCTATTTTAATGGGCACTTGCTCGTATAGAACTTTTCCGTCTTAGGGAATTTTTGTTGCTTTTCCATAACAGGAGTCGTGCGCAACCACTGGTCGAATAATAACACATTACCCTTCGAGATGAAAAATAAATTTAATTGCTTCCTGAATATTAAAAAATTGGTTCTCATGACTCTGAAATCATCGTTTTTTTTTTTTTTTTTTTTTTTTTTTTTTTCTGAGGTCCAATATGCTTGAAATGGTAGTCAAGTGGATCTAATAGGCATTTTGGTAATAACAGCAATCTAGACGGAGGCGAATTCTGTCGACATCCTAAGATTTCATGTTCCTAAAGAAGAGGCATCATATATATATATATATATATATATATATATATATATATATATATAAAATATCTCTTTTTTTTTTGTCAAGAAAATCTATCCTCAATATTGGAAATAAAGCTGTCTAATTTAGCCACAGGGTGCACATCTTGGGTTTCATAGCCATCTAATGACACTGGGTCCATGTCAAATCAACAAGGGTCACAACCTGACCTTCTTGGATTTTGATCAAATTTGGTAGGTTGGTTACTCTAACAAAAAATAACCAAAAACAATTTTTTAAGATTGTTTATCTGTTTCCGTTTTTTTTAGTATTAATTTTCAAAGTATTGAAAAACCGCCTTTTTTTGGTCAACTGGAAAATGTTAATTGCTTGGTAGATTGAGTTATATTCTAGCTAGAACAGTCAGCATAGTCTCATTGTTTAGCTAATTAAATGGACTTTAATTTGATATACAACAAGACCAACTTATTACAAATTTCACTTTTCAAAAAATAATTCGAAATTTGTACGTAACGGTTTTTGAAAAACTGTACCTTTAAAATTCTGAAAAAAAATATCTTTGAATCTTCAGTTCATTGACTACATATGCTGTTAGTTTCGTTATGGGATGGGAATGGGATCATATTATAACATAATTTTGACTTTATATTTATAATTGTCACTGTGTAGTTGGTAAAAATATGGTGAGTGATGGATATTTGTATTGTAAATTCAGCAATAAGCATCCCTGATCAAAATTTGAATTTTTTCAAACAGAACTAAAATTAAAGGGGAGATTTGAAAAAAAAAAAAAAAAAAAAATTACCGGAACCCCGAAATTACATTTCATTCCTTTAATTAAGACCCAACTTTACTCGAACTTCACTAAAAGTGAAGTTGAACTGGTACCTAACTGATTTAGACACAGATCTAGTAGCCTTCAATGAAAAACTATGTGGTAGTTTTATTGCCTGTGAATATGACGTCCATTGGTGGCTGTCATGTGTACTCAACAAATTACACAGTTTAAATGTATTATCACAATAGCATCAAAATGGATGACAGTTTATAAATATTTTTTTTTTTTTTTTTCATGATCCCATTGCTTTATCATAATAAAACCAACATCATTTGTAAGAATTTTCAAAACATTTTTTGAAAAATGAAATTTGTAATAGGGCCACTTTGTATATTAAATTATATTTCATACATCTCCTCATTTTTGTTGAGAACACATGCCAGCCTCCACTGGTCGTCATATTTACTGGCAGTAAAACTACCACATATTTTTTCATTAAAGGCTATTGGATCTGTGTCTAAATCAGTTAGGTACAAGTTCAACTTCACTTTTATTGAAGTTCGAGTAAAATTGGGTCTTAATTTTTTTCATAGTTAGAGGAATGAAAGTGTGCAATTTCTGTTGTTGTTTTTTTTCCGGTGCATATACATCTAAGCCATTAGCGCCATCATCCAGGGTGCAGCAAGGAATTTTCCTCCAGGGGTCTTAATTTTTGTCTTAGTTCAAGGAATGAAAGGGTGTAATTTCTGGATTCCGGTAATTTGTGTTTTTTTCAAATCTCCCCTTTAATTTTAGTTCTGTTTGAAAAAATTCAAATTTTGATCAGGGATGCTTATTGCTGAATTTACAATACAAATATCCATTACTCACCATATTTTTACCAACTACGCAGTGACAATTATAAAGTCAAAATTATGTTATAATATGATCCTATTCCCATCCCATAATGAAACTAACAGCATATGTAGTCAATGAACTGAAGATTCAAATATATTTTTTTTTAAGAATTTTAAAAATACAGTTTTTCAAAAACCGTTACGTACAATTTTTCGAATTTTTTGTTTGAAAAGTAAAATTTGTAATAAGTTGGTCTTGTTGTATATCAAATTAAAGTCCATTTAATTAGCTAAACAATGAGACTATGCTGATTGTTCTAGCTAGAATATAACTCAATCTACCAAGCAATTAACATTTTCCAGTTGACCAAAAAAAGGCGGTTTTTCAATACTTTGAAAATTAATACTAAAAAAAAACGGAAACAGATAAATTTTTGTAAAAAATTTTACCATTCAAGGAGCTGTTAGAGCTATTAGGATTCCAAACGTCAAAAAAATCTAAGATGGTCGGGTTGTAAACAGTACTTTCATTGGTTGAATTGACATGGAATCTAAGAGGGTCGGGTTGTAAACAGTACTTTCATTGGTTGAATTGACATGGAATCTAAGAGGGTCGGGTTGTAAACAGTACTTTCATTGGTTGAATTGACATGGAATGGCCCCACTATTAATTTATATTCTCTCTTATGTTAGCTCCGAGCACTGCCTGATTACCTCCTCGTAGAAAACATTGAACTATCTTCAATAAATCCTTCCTTAAGAAATCTATGAAGATGTTTTAGCCTCAAATGAGATGGCTGTAACTTAGCCTGCCTTGCAAGGTTTTTAATAGCATAAATATGCTTTAGCGGTGACTAAACTGGAAAAAAAACATTACAAAAAGGTGTCACAAAAAAGTGTCCGCTGGCGTTCGCGCATTCGCAATGGCATGCGCAGTGTCCATGTATGAAAAATAAGACTGTATGTTATACACAGTACATTACATAGGTTTGTCGGCATATTTCTGTTCCTAAATTTTAGCAGAAGGCTCTAAACGAAATAATTTTTTCCCCATCTCTAACAATATAAAACGTCTAGTTTCAATTGTCGAGAGGACAGCTGTATCTTCCCAGTGGTCCTTGATTTATACCATATTATATATACCAATAGTAGGCAAATAGTGTTAAATGACCTTCTCTTTACAAAAAAAATAAATAGATTGTCATGTTCTTGTTTTTCTAACTCTCATATATCTGCGAATGGACAGTTTAATTCCCTCTTATTTAGCTCAAATTGGGGTAAGGGAGGGGTTATTAAGTTTGTACTTACAAAAGAATTTCTGAACAATGCCTTCATTGATTCTCTCTGTTGTATGGAAAAAATTACCCCCATTAATATTTGTAATGTACATATGGTGTTCCCTTTAGAATATATGGTTGGTGATTCATTCCCAGACCGATCGACATGAGGAAGGTTGTAAATCCAATAGGATAAGTTAGTAATAATGGATGTCGAAGATAGTATATCCTCTACAGGAGATAGCTGCTCTCAACCTCTAGTCTGCTTAGGATAAGATTAATCCTCTTCTCTCTCTCTCCTAGTCTAATGGTGTAGACCTCGTTCAGAACTGGCCTCCTTTCTACCACACATTAGTCTGAATACCTCAGGCATTGATCAACTCCGTTTGCAAGTAAATATCCAACTACCTGAGCCATACTTCAAAATATAACGCTTTTCCAATTATTGGGGTTAATTAGCCAATGCCTGAGGGGTCATGTATGTGTGTATACACATACATAATGGTTTTATCTTCTCAGATTGGAGTGGAAAATGGTTCCGCTTGCATGTACACATAATATTTGAATTAATTTTTAACCGAGATGGTTGGCCATTTATTGCCGTTACTTTAACATAATCATCTCCTACATGAAAGATAAGATATCTTACACAAACTTTGATAACAGGAAATTAAAACAGACTTGAGTAAAGGCTTAACTCTATCACTTGCATCTATCAATAGCAAGCTATTCATTGGCCAATCAATTATACACCAGGGATTCTTATATCGACTGTGGCCTCAGGGATGGTTGGTTTCTCGTTTATTCTCTACTTCTTGTTACTCAGTATGCCAAGCTACTCCTACTGTGTATTATAAGAAAAAATAAATAAATGATTATATTATATTTGTCTAAATTCTGAGAATATAAGGCAATAAGTTGAGAGAACCACACCCAGCGTAAAACTGTTAAGTTTTGTTGGAACTGTAACGCAAGAAAAATGGCTTCTAGGAGCAGTCTGGCTAAACTCCACTTAGTGTTGCCCCTTCTTCTTCAACAGAAATTAAGAAAATGTATATTCACAGAATACAAAACCTGTTTCATTAAACAGTTATATATGTGCTCATAGTTAGTATAAAAAAAACAAAAATAAATTATAAACAAATATTAAAATATAATAACTTAAAAACAATTAAAGAATAGGAGAAAAAAATCTTCCTACAGGATTACTCGAAGTCGGAACCATGCAGTTATCGGCAACCAGGCATGAGAAACTAGTAGTGGAGGGGATAGGATATTTTCCTTTGGGCTTCACTTGTCAAACTATTGACAATATGCCACAGATGGTAGATGATGTTCCATTACGGCCCATCTTTGTGAACATCTCTTTTTTCAAAAATTACAATTTCTGACAATTCACTCTTCTGTAACTGTTCGGGTTCACAGTTTCGAACCCTTGACCTCCGAACTGTGAGACCTAGACGATTTCGACCTAGCCTATGATCAAGACCTACCTATCAGCATTTGTCAAACGGTGTGGATTTGTATTAGGAACCAACAGACAGACATCTGAATTTTATGTGTGTGTGTGTGTATATATATATATATATATATATATATATATATATATATATATATATATATATTGGTATACTTATCACTGCACAGGATGATAGTAAGCCATGTTTGGTTCTTCCCACATGAAGAGATCTTATTTTAATTTTTTATATATTTGCGGAGAAGTCATATAAGTCTAAAACTTGTCTCGGCAGAAGAAGTATTATCTATTTCGATTATTGTAGTCCTTCATATTCAAAAGATAAGTCATGTAAATGATTGTAGATAACGAAAAATAGATTATATACAATTAGATGGTGGACTGTGACTTGCTTGCCTTGTGGAGAAGCAGGTCCCCGACAGCCATGATTGATGACGCCCCGGAGCCCAATATCGGGTTATAGACCGTTTTCAAGATAGATGGACCTAAATTCAAAGAGGAATCTCTTCTTCTCCTCATATCTCCTACATTAGCAACCTTCCTCGGCTGCTGCATTTTCTATTTCCACCCGTATTACAAAATCTCCTTCAAATTTTGCATTTCCTAGAGAATTATTTGTTGTCAACACATTCCAACTAAAAGAAGCTAGCACAATCTTGTTGCTTTATATGCTGAAGTGCAAGTACTTCCATTAGAACTCTCAATGATTACTCAGAACTATAGGCAACCATCTGGCACTATTTTCTAAGACTAAAGAAGGCATTTTAGGTTTTAGAATCTGGAGGCGGACTAACGAGGGATTCGCTAATTGCAGGCCTTCTAACGATCCGGAGGCTCTTAATTGGACTGAAGTATATCAGGAGGTTGGGCTTTGTAATTATTAGGCCGAGGGTTGGCACTCGCCGGAGCGTAAAGTCTTGGATCGCTCCGAGGCACGAGATAAAGAACGAGACACCACTTGTCAACCATCTGCAGTTTCAGTCGTTTAGGGTAGCGGGGTTCTCTCTAACGAGCTACCTCCCTAAGCAAGGCATAATTGGGGGAATACATTTATTATATGTTCAGGAATAAAACTCCTTTTAGGTTCGTTTCTGCTGGGGCATCACCCGAGTAGTAGGATGTGGTGTTATTATATATACTAGTGTGTGTGTGTTTAACGGCGTATCAACATTAAGGCTATTAACGCCGGGTTGTGTACAGGTTGCCGCCCTTTTCTATAATGCCAACAGCACGTCGTCGAGCACCCATTAAGGTTCTGACCACGCCCGACGTTGCTTAACTTCGGTGATCTACGGGAACCGGTGCATTCAACGTGGCTATGGCCGTTGGTTATATGTACTAGTAAATACCTAAAAAAGAACATCGTGCGCAGTAAAAATATATTTGGAGGGCTCATTAATAAAACAAACATAATGACAGCAGACCAAGAAAACTGCGTTTATTTTAAATAATTCTCGAACTTTTTTTTAATAAACGGATACCAAATAACCGTGACAGAAGTATTGGCCGCGCATGGCGAGAAATACATGACGGATCAAAGGTACATGAGATGGCGTTACCTGGTCTAATGTTTTGCTTACCTCGTCTAATTATTGGCCCTCTACTCCAAAGCTTGATAAGTGTAAATAGATTTGTCGTCTCTAAGCGAAACGCAACAAGGCCAGTACTTGAGGTTCGATCGGAATGTGTAATTTGTAGTGTATTCATGTATCATCATGGTACATGAAGGTTTTCCTTTGTAAACTTGATAGATTTCCTACAAACGGGGTCCCCGTGGTCTAGTGGCTAGCGCCTTAGATTCATAAGCGGGAGATGGTGGGTTCGATCCCCACCGGCGGCAGGAATTTTCTCATCTCAGGGCTCGTCTAGAAAATTCCTCGCTGCATCCTGGATGTCGGCGCTCATAACCCAGATTTGTCGATGCGCCGTTAAAAAAAAAATAACTGCCTCGCATTTGTAGTGAGCCCCGCTCGAGGCTAATATCTCTCGGAAATGTGGTTCTTATCCTTGCGGTTTCGCCAATCCGGCAGGACCGCGCGGACTCGTGTATTCCACCAGATGAGTTATTTGCTACATTAATATTCAGGCCGTTGTCTCAGTGACAGTCTTTGAATGCCCGATGATGATAAACATATCAGCTAGGGAGACCTCGGTACTCCCTACCCTCTTCAATATACACAGCAACTACACTTCACAATAACCCTGACACTCTACGAGGGTAGGGCACCGCAGGGGCTGCCCTTTGTGCTTAGAGATTATGAGATCTGAGGGCATTCGCCATTAACGGTAGGTATACTAGTTCTCATCGGATCCTGTGCTGAAGGGGTTTTCGCGTGAATTTCGCCAAAAAAGATGGCCTTAAACCCCAAATTACGGCGTATAGCGTCACCCCTCACAGTGCTATTACTGCCTCCTCGTCCTTGTCTCAATCTAACGGTTCTTTTCTTGTCTAAATATTTTTGTTAATCTCTACAGATGTCCTAGATGGGAATTTGGAATATGTCTTGAGGAATTTTGAAATTTATTGTTTTTGTACCGTTAAGATAGTGTTACTTGGTTGGCTACTTGCTCTGGCCGTTACCTAACTATTTGTACCTTTCTGTTCATTCACTTGTTTGCATTCAGTGTGAAACAACTCACATTGGAGCAGTCTTTAGTCCTTATTTAGTATCTTTAAATTTCAGTTAGTAGTTATTTCAAATGAATGTTTTAGGGGGGATTTTCAAGGTCTAATCGGACTTGGTGTGAATAAATGTTTCGAAGAGTGTGATTTAAAATGTAATTATTATAACATAATGAACAAAGTGAATAAAATTATAAAAATATTATTCACAACGAGAGAAATAGGGAGGAATCCGAATAGATGAAGTACGCCAAAAGCTCCTCTCGTATGTAAAACCATGAGGCACTTGTCGCTTGTGAGATGTAACAGCCTAAAGTGTGCTTTTGTTTTGAAGTATTTTTGGTTCCAAATTCATCAAAATAAGACCATTTTAAACTAGCTGTATTTCCGTACCTATATGGTATCTAAAGTGGACATTTATTTCTTCTAGGCGCCTGTGGATTGCGTCCATAAGAGAGCTTCCTATCCCCGCGCTAATTGAACGAGGAAACGCGCTGAAAATTAAATTGCAAATGTTCACTGTCAAAATTAATAACATTTTATACTGCTATACACAATATATAAAACACTAATATATAAGGAAGCCAAACCTTTTGAATCTGAATCACTGGGTTTTCCAATCTACTTCCCATGTACGTAATTATCATGTCAAAGAGTGTTATAGAAAATGAAAGAAAGTTTCGAATGGTCACCATCCTCACCTCAGAATATTCCATTAACAAATATATATATTGATTTATCAGCAGGTGGCTAGGGTAGAGTTTGTGCTTAGCATTTAAATGAATAACCTAGAACCCAGGTGTTGACGGAGGGTCAGGACTCTGCCAGTCTAATTATAAGGTATTTAAGAAAGTGGAAGAGGGCACCCTTCCGAGGAAATTTGGACTAACTCCCAAATCCATTTAAGCTGCCATAATTCCCAGGTACTCATGGAAGCCCGCCAAAACCAATCCCCTTACCTTCTTCTAAACTCTGTCCGAGCAGAAAATGAATTACTTATCTCGAGACTTGCCAGTTTATCCTTTCTTCTTATCCTCTAATCGTCTAGCTTCTTAGAGCCGCTGGGACCTTGTCGATCCTATTCGTATTTCTGGAGGCAACTGTACAACGTTTGTTCTTGTCTTAATGTTTCGCTTCATCTTCTGTTTCGACAAATCAATTTCTTTTTACATATTGAGGTATTCTTGGGAACTTATGAACTTCAGGGGTTGCCGAAATCTTACATCCGTCCCAAAGACTTCCTATTTTGACGGAACTAAATATACTTTATCGCAAACAAAAGATCAAGCTCGTTAACCATCGGAATCCGCCTATCCTGGGAAATTCACGCGAAAAAAATCGTAGATTTACGGCATTGCCTTTAACAGCTAGCTACTCGTATTTTCCTGTGCGTTGCAGAGCGTCAATCTCGCTTTTCATCGAGATGAATCAGAGTATTAACTTTTTTTTCCCGTGCTTTCCGAATGATGTAGGGATAAGAACGGAAACGCGCTGAGATTTCGTAGTTCCCGTGGGTCAGACATTTATCATTTTGACAAACTAATTTCTTTTAGACGTTTTCGATTTGAGGAAAACAGTGGGAATCTGCTGGATTCATAAGCGGTAGATAATGGATTCGATCCCCACCGGCGACAGGAATTTTCTCATCTCAGGGCTCGCTGAGAAAATTCCTGGCTGCAACCTGGAGGCCGGCACTAATGGCCAAAAGCTTTGTCGATGCGCCGTAAAAAAAAAATAATAAAAACCAGTGGGAATCGAACCCTCGATCATAGGCACGAATGTTATTGTTTTATATAATTGGTATAACACTATAAAGTTTCATTCTAGTAGTTGCCAAAAAGTTATAATCAAATTCTGTTTTTTTGCGCCTTGCTAAAGAACATATGCTCCGGATATGCGGTGCTCTTGTACACTGTAACAAGTGTTTGCCAATTATTTTTTTTTTTTTGTGTGTGTTTTAGTGCGTTTCCTCCCTCCCTCCATAGGGAGGAACCTCGCTTATAAGGTTGACATCATAAAACAATCCGGAAGTGCAGACTAGAAAAGTTTACGTTTCAGAACCCCTAGAGAACGAAAATAAACGTGGTTCATATATATATATATATATATATATATATATATATATATATTTGTCTGTTCGCGCTTTCCTGGCCTCAATAATGGTCCGATTTTGATGAAATTAATTCGTCTAATTTGAAAAAAAAAAATTTTTTAATTGGAATTAAGGGTGCATTCAACCGTGGGAGGTCATGGGCACCTTGACCAAGAGGATCTTGATAAGCGGAAGGTCACCAATCGAAAGCTTACTAAATGCTCTACAAAAAAAGGTTCTGAAGAAAGTTTTGATTAAGCGATGCCAATCGAAGAAATAAGTGCAAAAAACTTAGAAGTTTGATAAACGATAATTGATTTCGTTTATTTGAACGGCTCTTTTTGTCTGTTTTTATTTCTTGGTATTTTTTTATTGCTTCTAGTAGGAGGATGTATTTCTCCATAAAACAGAGGAATAAATACAAATTCTCTGCTGCAGGGGAATAAAAACTGAAAATGTAAACATTCTCCGTGTAGAGTTAGACATCTGCCCGGGTCGAGGTACTAGGCAGGCTTTTATTGCACGTCCTAAATCAAGCTGCATCCTAGGACAGCTGACAGCTACTTTACCTGTAGGAAGTCTACTTTCTCATTTTCTTGTACAATTAAATTTTATTTTGTTTAATTGCATTTAAAAGTAAAATGGATATGTTAGTAATGCAAGTTAAGTAAATTAGAAACATATTCGTAGGAGAGTCTTCGTAGAGCGAAACTTGGGACGGCGGAAAGAGTAATTTCCGCTTCGGATTGTTTCTTGTGCCTTGCCGACAACCTTGCTTTTTTTTTTTTTTTTTTTTTTTTGGAATATGTGTTTACATTAAGAATGATCTAAACAAAGTAATAAAGGCCGATTCACACTAGACCGTGTCGGGGCCCGGCCGGGACACGGTGAAGAAATCACAAGCGCAAAAAGCACGGACTCGGCCCGGTGTAGCGTGAACTAGTCCATTGAAAATGCTGGTGTGATTGTTTCACCGTGGCCCGGCCCGGACCCGGACCCGACACGGTCCAGCGTGAATCGGCCTTAACTGTTTCTATTCTAAGTCTACAAAATGACACTAGGGATATGAATGGAACCGCGCTAAGTTCCTGCGAGTCGGACTTTTTTAATGAACTCGAGTCGAACCTCCAGTCTAATCCTAGACCAGGTGTGAAATAAAGTGGCGTATAAAGATGTTATCTATATAAAGGTGACGATATGGGAATGGTTGCTCATTGCTATGAATGAAGATTTAGATATTGCCGGTCTTGTGAAAACAGGCTGACTAGTTAACCCCCTGACTCCGAATGGGTAATAGGCAGGGATTGGGTAGTAGAGAAACAACGCCGAGCTTGGGATAAACTTTAGGAGTTGCGAGATAAACCCTTAAGTCTGGGGACTATTTTCAATTCCCTTTTCCCAGCATCCTACTTTATCCTTCAGCCCTCGAAAAGTATCTGCAGTCTTATAGCCGAAGCTTTACTCTCCGCTATAATTTACAAATAGTTCACCAGCTTCCTTTTTGTTAGCACTTTCACAAGGGTCGAGTCCTTAATCCGACAGGATCAGTAGGCTGCGCAGTCTCTATTGTAGGTAACTCACGTTTTGCGTCATCTCAGTTAATGCCTCTGCGTGGCAAACCTTTTTTATATGCATACATAATTGTTTTTTATTTTATTAAGGCATATGAACCTTTAAGGTAATCAACTTCAATATCATCCTATGTTACTGAATTAGTACATATGTAAAAATCGGCTATGTGTTGAGAGGATGGGAAGAGGTAAGAACCCAGGGATACCAACGCGGGTAGGAACAAAAGATATTTGTCTACAAACTATCATTTCTTTGAGTTCGCCTGTGAGAATGTTCCGTCCATGCTTTCGCGAATCCCGGGCTCAAATCGGTCATTCGAGAGCCAGCATTACACCCACTAGCCAGGAAACAACTATCCTTTCTAATTGGAGAAGTATAAAGGCTCCTGAGGCTCACAGGACGCGATCTGTGTCACGGCGGGCGATATCTGGCAGAGGGTGGCAGGCGATATCTGGCAGAGGGTGGCAGGCGATCTACTTGTATATTGCCTCGATCTAAAGTATTGCATTAGCCTCGTCAAACAAGGGACGTTCTGTCGCTGCGAGCTTGTCTTTTCGCTTTGCCGGGCGATTTTTACAGTAAATAATAAATAAGTAAATAAATGCAGATGAGTTTGTTAAAATGAGAAAAGAAACTGAATAATTAATTGAAAATGTTTGTATTTGTTTAATACTTCCCATGAGTATTGCAACAATAATAATAACAGAACTATGAAAACTATCACGACCTTTTCTCTAGAAAGAATCCAGCTTACTATATTGCTCGCAAAAGATATCGCGTCCTGTGTGATGTCCCGATATCACAGAGCGCGTCCTGTGTGCCAGGGCATTTCTACCTCTTGCAAATCCATCCTGCAGAACTGGTAAGCGTGATGCTCCGTAGACATAGTGTATTGTTCTCTTGGCTCTTGAAGTACCGGGCAATTTATTTCCAATTACTTATAATTCCTCAGCAGTGTTTTGTGAACTAAACTACATTCTGAGGAGTGTGCTTAAGGTCATTAACTGCCTATTAATGCAGCTCCTGCTTGACGGACCTTTCTAAATCGTAGTTGTGTATATTTCTGTTTCAGAAGTGGTAAAGGCTCAAGCTAAGGGTAAACCCGTGAAGGAATCTAAATACGTCGACATCTACAGGGAGAAACCAGTCAGAGTTGCTGTCAAAGTCCTCGTTCCTGTGAAAGAGCATCCAAGGGTAAGTCTTAAATAATTCATTATTTACTTATAATGATAGTATCTCTAAACATTACTCCTGCAGGTGGTCATCTACGTTCAGTTCAAATCTCAAGGCCGGGACTGGACAGTTTGGCCTCAAGGTTTGGACTGTGCGGAGCTAGCACACACACGGTAAGTTAATAACCCTCAAGGCAGAGACTGCACAGTTCAGTTATAGTGGCCTGTATTTGAAGCAAATATCCTTTGCCCATACACGTCAGGCCTGGCCTCATTGGACTGTACTGTTAATGTATTGGGGTTTTTAATTCTACTTCGACGGACGGTACAGTTCAACTCTAGTCTCAAGGATTTCCCTTTCAGGATGCGGAATATCTTAAGGTTTGGACTACGCGGTCCAAGTCTTAGATTTTCGTCTCCGTTCTTATGATAATGCAGCTGCTTTATGAGAAAACATTTGCAGATGTGTTAGGGAAGTGCTAAAATGTGAAGGTGTTGCCGAATTCAGTGGAAGATTTTAATGTTGCAGAGCTTGCTGAGAAGATACAGGCGCTAATTCTCATTCACAGTTCCTTTTCCCCTTTGAAGTCTGACGGAACCGCCTTTTTTATTTGTAGCGCTTTCTTCTCTTTTCCTTTTCATCCCGCCCCTAAAAGAGAGAAAAAAAAATTAGAAAAAGCTGACTGGAAACTGGTGGGCGTCGCATCAGAAAGACTTGTGAAATTAATCTTTGTCTTGAAACGGTGATTGTGTGAGGGAGTCCAGCAAGGCGTGCCGAATGTCCCTCTCCTCTTTCATCTCTTTAGAAATGTAGCTTTTTTAATGAATCTTTTTTTCTTTCTGCCTATCTCAGCGGTATTTTTCCCCTTTTTCTCCGCTCCTTCGCCCTTATAGAGAATTTTCTCCTTATTACCGACATTTAGTCTTAATTCTAAATTTATTCTTTTTGAGTCGGTTTTCTAAAGGGTGTCACGGCTCGATGCACTTAATGACTTGTCGGAATTTAACATCTTAACCCCTCACCCCTACTGGTCCTTCTTTTTTCTCATTTCCCTTTAAATTACTTTATTTCTATTTGGAAAATATTTGCACCTGAAATTTTTTAAGAGTGCCTAAATCAAGGTGGGCAGAATGTCTCGAATTTATATAGTTAGATAGAGGGATTCTGGGAGCTCATTTCGAAATATATATACTTTATAAAGATTGTGGGCATTTGAAGAGAAATATGTGTTCTAAAAAAGAATTAAATTAATTATTCCCTTTACGAATTGTGGTTTACTACGAAACCAAATTATACGCTGCCGGCGCCTTACGAGGCGGCGAAGGCGCGCTTGCCTATGTGGCTCTCTTGCGTTTGGCCGTTCGATCCCGCTAAAGCGGGTTCACTCTGCCATGAAAGAGTCGCTGGACTGCGGGCCGCCACCTCGAATCGGAGACTCCGATGGCCGACAAAGACCGAAACCAAATTATGAATTTCTCAGTACCGGCCTTTATTTTTACTTCTTTGCCACGAAATACCGTAGACATGACATGACGCCGATCCAATGAGAAACGTACGTTGAAAAAAAATCGTTACATTAAAAGTTGAGGTTTACTCTGGAATAAAATTAATTAGCAATTAATAATTCTGTCAGTTGTTAATTACAAATTTAAAATACCGGAACTATTCATGTTTATTTTGTATTTTTAGAGGTTAATTTATGCAATGCAGTATACACTACCTACCATTCAGCTCCGGCGTGAGGTGGGCAGTGTACACGTCATTAGTCTCCGCGTAGTTCAGTGGCTAACGTTTTGGATTCTCGTGCAGCAGGTTGAGTTTCTTGTTTCTGGACCTAGAGATAGCCCGGCTTTCATGCTTTGTCGAAGAAAAGCCAACACCCTTTGTTGGGAGCAAACACACATATATATATATATATATATATATATATATATATATATATATATATATATAGAGAGAGAGAGAGAGAGAGAGAGAGAGACTTTTCCAAATGACACAGCACATAGTCGAAGAACTTACTGCATTAATGAAATTTATGAATGGTATTATTAGTTACTTTACCCCTTGTTTTGTCCTGTGGTCCGCACAGCTGGGCTTAGAGCAGCAGATAAAGTTAGCCTTAGTATGTTTCATATTAATACCTACTTGTAGATTGATAATTGTATGTAAATGTTAGTTGGTCCTGTTTGTGTATTGTGGATAAAATGGTCCTTGGTGTTTGCTCGAGTCCTGCCTTGCTTGAATATTAAATAGCTTGTTCTAGCTTTGTAACAGGTTAGCTGCGTGCTTTTTGTTATCCTATTTACTTAGCCATGTGCAGTTGGGAGGATTACATTTCTACTCTCTCTTAACAACTCCTTAGAGTTCTCTTCATGGTCCTGCTTATTAATTAGGGAAACGCCATCATATGAAAACAGTGACAGAATAGTAAATATCATTACATAGGCTGTATGTTACATCTTCCCTTCCAATTCTCAAGCTTGGCTGCTTATTGTGCATTCTTAGAGTTGAAGACGTCTCTGTTTGAGCGTCCTCACATGTACGTAAGCTCTGCCCCAAATACGTATAGGTAGGTATAGGTTACAAATACGTCTCCTATATACTTAACTTGTGTTACTAAAATATTCATTTTCATGTTGACAAAGGCATACCCAAAAAAAATAATGTTCAATATAACGAAAGTGGCACATTTAAATTTGAAGCGCCGATTTTTGGAGCAAGATTGATTTATCAAAAATTGTACATCCCCTGGCGGAGGACTTTTTTTAACCCCTTCAAACGCTCTGAGTGCATATATGCGAGCGTGAAAAGCAATGCTCCCGTCGCTCTAGACGCATATTTGCGGTCTAGGTTCTGTGCTCACCACGATCGGTCTTATTCATAGTTTTTCGTATTACTTACCTCTTAAAACGGTCAATGTTAGAAGGAGCATACTAATAGACTAAAAATTTATTTTTAAGCAACTGTAAGACTAGAAAAAATGGTGAGAGCCGCTGAGACTGGAAGCGCCTGGATCTCACAGCTACGATGTACGTAAATGTGAGCCCACAGAAATATTCTATTTATCTTCGAGATTCGAAGATTTCGAATATATGCCTCCATCGTTCATCGAAATGTTCATGGCTAAATGTATTAGCTATTTTAATGGGTTTTTTTGTGAGTTCCTCTCACCCTCAATTGAGAGGAAACCCGCTACTGAAGTCGAGGCCGTCTAAAACATTTTACCTTTCAGAACCCATAAATCACGACAGACTCGCTACGATTCCTGCTGTCAACCATCGTAGCATCATCAAAATTCAAACTTAATCTTGATAAGATAGGTCTTCTCCGCCATTATTTTTCTTTTGAAACTTCTACACACGACGTCGCCTACTCTCGCGCTAGTAAGCTTGTTTCTTTTAGTCCTGACTCCTTGGAGAATGTTGTAAAACACAAGTTGGCCTTTCTCCTTTACGCATAGTTGTTAAGACTGTACAACTTGAACCATTTGTTAGGAGGTTTTGTCAGGAAGGAGAGCTTTATATTCCTAGCAACAATTTCCAAGGAGCTGTTGGTAGGCTTAGTAGCATTCTTGTCAACTCGCATTGTTCTTACTTACTTCCAACCTTCTCTTGGAGTAACAATAGCTAGTACCTTCCTTTTTCTTTGGTTATAAACAGTTTATAATACACAATGTATGGGATATGGGCTTATAACATTTTATACTCGTTTGTAAATCTGTGTTATTTACAAGTGGAAGTAAACATTTAAAAAAATATGACAGCCTTTTACTTACAGACGGGCATTGCAGTCCCTGAAAAACCTAGGCCACAGCCAACAATTAATTATATCTGATGAAAGAAATCTCCAACGGCGTATTACTATTTCCTTCAAATCCTTCTCCACGTCTTCCAGCCAGCGCTATTTTATATTAAGAGCTTCCTTAGCAATCTGTCCGTGGTATTTCTCAATCTTTTAAGCCTTAGACGTTTAATAAAATAAATTATATCCGGGTCTCCAAATAACTGTTTCAGTTCACGATTGCTTTTTATCCTCAAAGTCACCACACTTTACCTGGCCATTTATCCTTCGGAGTACCTTCCGCTCCCAGCAACCAAAGTTCAGGCTTCGAAGGAATAAGAAAATAGAAGAATACACTTCGCCATATAAAAAAAGGAAAAATCCTTTTAGACTTCAAAGCAAATCGTTGAATTGCATGAAAATCCAAGTAAGGCAAAAGTACAGAAATAATATCTACTGCGGCAGTACAAGATGATTCAAAAGCAGGAAATATCGCGAAAACAGGCATTTCTGATAGGAACACGTTCAGACAAAAACGTTTTGTCAGTGAGAGATTGGGAAAAAAAATGGAGTAGCTTGGTCCGATGACAGAAAAGTAGCCAGAAACCTTTAGAAAGAATACTCAAAAAGTCTGGGCAAAAAGAAAATCAAACTTGTCAAAACAGCGTTCATGGTATGAACTATTGTAATTTATACACATTTATATATATATATATATATATATATATATATATATATATATATATATATATATATATATATATATATTGGAATTGGTTCTTAATTAAAATATTTTTAAAAAGTACTTAAATGAATTGACTCGAATTGTTGAGTTGAAAAACCCATCTTCTCCTTCATTTCTCCCGGAATAATGAGTGTTTTATCTGAATTTTCGATGTCATTAAAGGAAGAATAGGAAATGATCAAACTCGTTTTTATAATGCTAAAATCCTTGGAAAAGGTTCGGGTTGGAGATCCACGGAGACTGTCGCATAATTGGAGCATTTCTAGGGGAGGATTTCCAAGAGGAGTCTATTCTTCCTGGGGGGGGGGGGCTTTATTCGGGGAGCGGTCCTTAACATTCGGCTGGAAAGATTCGGGAGAAAAAGTTGATTGGAGATACTCTCCAATATTAAAACGGTGTCTGAAACACCGTTTATTTATTTAACACCGTCTGAAACACCGTTAGACTCGGAGAGTCTGAAACTCTCCGAGAGGATTTCAATATCCATATCTCATTTCGGGATGGTCCCCATTTCTTCTACCGGTCCTCGGGCAAATGTTGTAGTGCGGGAGTTCCATAACTAAGCACATTCTTAAGAATCTTGCCAAGTTCTTTCAACATTGCTGAAGGTCTATAACTAACTGAAAAATAGATAGTTTAGGTTTTCAGGTACCAAAAACTCTCTGCACTAAGAATGTCTACACAGAGGATTTACAGGAGGTAGGAATACCCGGGACACCCTTATACTACTCCAATCCGAAAGGATGGTTACCAGTGGTGGAAGGCTCTCGGGTGGCCGATTAGACTGCAGGATTCGCGAGAGCATGGCCGATTAGCATACGACGAATTGCTGACTAAATATCCTCAAATAAACTTAAATGCGAATTAACATTAATAGCTTAGCCCTTCTCAAATTTTAATGAAGTCCATACCAATGGTCCCGGTTTCTATTCCCACTAGGCGTGGTCGATTTTCTATTACAACAGGACTTCCCAAACAGGAGGGCACCCCAAAGTGTGAGCAGAAACTCACGCTGGTATTACATGCACTAGATTCCTTTTTTTTTATCTTAATCAAGTTCGATCAATGTTAGATCAAGTGGGATAAGAGGATATTTAAAGAAGTATCTTACAGTACTGAAATAAAAACTCATCGCGTATCCTTTGAGGTAAAAAAACAATGTAGAAGAATTTTCTTGAAAGAGAGGGACTTTGTATTTAGGAGAATAGCTGATAAGGATGTTTGTTCATTTACTCCTAGGAGGAGGCAAACACAATGTTGGATCTCTCAAGTACGAGTGTAGGTCTTTTATTTACTCCTCTCCGGGCAATAGCGTTTACACAGTGGCGGTCCCAACAGGCTTATTTTCTTATTACACACTCAAGAGTATTGGGTAAAGTCTTATATTGATGTTATAGTACGCCATAGAAGTGCAAAAGGAGTTGTTTTTTTTTTTGTTTTTTTTTTGTTTTTTTTTACTCTACCTAAGGAATAATCCAGACAAGCTCTATACTAACACAAGAATGAGAGGTCCTTTGCTTCTGGGATTTTTTAATGATAAGATTACCGGAGGAAATGCTTACCTCAGAGATAGTATACCTCTAGAAGAACCACGACTGGTAACGCCGCCAGGAGCTACAAGTGTGGGGTGTCAGATAAGAGACAGTGGGATGACGTGGTGGCGAGCAAAATGCATCCCCGAACCACCGCAATATACGGTGCTCCGTATTAATCAATGCTACCACTATGCAGCCACCTTGGTGGCCCAGTGTGCCAAAAGCCCTTATAGGGGAAATATATATATCAATCCACTGCTAAGCTTGGTCTGCTTCCACCATCGAATGTATTGCCGCGGCTTGGCTGACGCCTCTGATATTGGAATTATACAACCGCGGTTTTTTTTCGTCTTCTATTAACTGGGGCATAGCCACGGTTTGTCTTAGTCGTCTATATCGGGGGGGGGGCGACTTTAGCCCCTAATCCTATTTGGTTATCCGTTCCTTATGAATGCTTAGGAGGTTGATGCCGCTACCTGGGGGGCGGAGCTAGTAACGATTGGTCTAGGAGATCTCTAGGGATTCATGCTAGTTAGGACCTTGTTACCGAGATTATAACGAGAAACACCTCTAACTCTATTATACGTATTATTTTATTCATCTCGAAAATCTAGTTCTGCCTACAAGGAGCTGATGGTCAGTGAATTTTACATGTATATAGCTGCATGGCTTCCATCAATTTCGGATGCTTCCCGAACTTCATTATCTGCTAACTGATTTATTGCACTAACTACTTGCTACTAATTACAGCCTACGACGCCTTCCTTTATTATGCATACAGGCAGCTCTGGCATTCTCAAGTCGCTGAACTACTTAGGGAGTGGCTGCCGTCCTGCCGCTAGGCATCAATAGAAAACAGCATGTGGAAGCCTATCAAGGAAAATCCATATAATCTACGATTTTTTCGCGCTATTTTGACGGAAAAATAGTGTTCCAGTGGGCGGGGTTGCGTGGTTAACGAACTTAACCGTTTGTTTGGAACTAAGTATTCTTTGGTCCTATTTTTTAACGGCGGGCAACATTAGGGCTACTTACGCCGTGATATCTACTGGTTGCCACCCTTTTATAACGCCAGAGCACGTGGTCGGTCACTCATTTAGGTTCTGGCCACGCCCGGCGTTGCTTAACTTGATTTGTAAGCTTCCACATAGCGTCTTCAGATCGATGTCTTGAGCTCGTTTTTCCCAATGGAGATAGGGAAGAAAAACGCTTAAAATAAAATATAAACTACATCCTATGAAGCGAACTGATGTCTTTCAACATCCTGGACCAGAAGTATATTTTATAACAAAGGGAATAATGTTTATCTATAAATAAGAATGTTCCTTGGGATAATAACATTGTTGCCACCAAATACGCTTATCCATCTCACAGATGGCTTATCCATATGTTAGATGCGGTTAGAGAAAGTCGGTTTGTCGAAGTGTTTAGGGTTGGGATTGTATAAATAATGCAAGTAAGGGCTTGGATGTGTTAATCAGAATCCCTTATCTTGTACGCTATTGGGCAATCAGTCTTCATTAGGAATCGAACCAGCAGCCTCTAGCTACTTAATCCTGATGGATTAGCTTCCACTTCTACTCCTTTTAACATTAAATATTTCTAGGATCGTTTCTTACCCTTCATTCACAAAACCTCTTTCCACCTTAGCAGTTTGCCTTGTTAGCTGGCTATCCATATCTTCTATCATGGGATTATGTCGGATCGCCGAGTGGTTACTGTGGCCTCCATGTTCTTGTATCTTACAATATTGCCCGATGATGATAAACATATCAGCTAGGGGGATCTCGGTACCCCCTACCCTCTACAATGTGCCCACCAACTACTCTCCACAATATCTCTGACACTCTACGAGGGTAGGACACCGCAGGGGCTGCCCTTTGTGCTTAAAGATTATGAGATCTGAGGGCATTACTCCAATATTAATAATAGAATTTAAAATTCATAGAGGAAGAATTAGTTGTGCATCGAGAATACAATACTAAATTAATTATGAAGTTAATTGGTTGGGTTGGTCTTAAGAGTGTAGCCCCCAAGAAATATGAAGAATAAACGTGCCGCTTACGTTTTTTTTCCGGAAACGAATGGACCCGATTTAACGGTATATCTGTATTAACCGTTCCAGAAACGTGTATGAAACTCATTTTCCGTTTGGGTACTGAGAAACGATAGATGCAGTTGTTGAGATGTTTGTCTTTCGTCCAAATTGATAATGTCTTAATTTGTATATTTCCAGTTGCTGGCCAAAACTAAAAACGCATTGGCAAAACTAGAAGGTAGATTTGCCTTTTCTCTCCTAGTGTTAAGCTAAAAGTTTCAACTGTGAATAGGAATTGAGTTGGGCTAAGCATTTTTACTATCTACACTGCCTGATAATTACAAGTACTTACCTTTTCTTATCGTCGTCCGTCTTAAGCCGTGTAACATTCCTTTTTCCTAAGCCGATACTTCATTTTACAAATCTTCTTGAACAACTCTCTCTCTCTCTCTCTCTCTCTCTCTCTCTCTCTCTCTCTCTCTCTCTCTCTCTCTCTCTCTCTCTCTCTCTTACGGCTATTATCATTCTAATGTTTTATCTCTTATCATGGAGGACTTTTCTTCACTGGATGATGTCCAACCTGCACTCGTTCTTAACCGCCGGCTCTAAATGCTACATTAACAGGAATGATTACTGATCTTAAACTCCAGGTGTCATCAAGAGAGGGAACAGTCAAATGAAAGCGGTCCTTCGTTTTCTTCTAGGAAAACGTTGCTAAATATTCATAATGTATTCATGTAAGCATTCCTTAAGGTCGAAGCATGGGGACAGTCTTTAGCCCGTTATCGAACCTATCTGCTCAGATTTCATCCCTTAAAGGATTTAGAAAAAAAAAAATCGAATCTTCATTCACCCCCGTTATAGTAATCATTGGTTCATATCAGGGGTACCGCGATGATATGGGCTATAATTTGGTTGTATAGCCACCAAGCTATAGTCGAGCTAGAAATGTGTAAAATGTTTGATACAGAAAAGTTTACTGATGCGAATGGGATTGTTCGATGTGGCAGGTAAGCAGTACAGCAACAGAAATGCTTTTCCTCATATTTGTGTCCCGTTTAACAATTTTGTCAGCCACCTAACCCAATAGATGGTCGAACGTAGGTACGGACAGTCTGTAGTATTAGAAAAATTTGTCTTCATAACTGCGGTGATTACAAAACATAATGTGGAACAGGCCAATAGAGAATCGACTCTCTAGTACAGGCCCTGTACTATAGGGTGGGTAACCCATCTTCTTTTTCGTCGGGCGTTAAACTCTATTTCATAATAACGTTACCAACAAACTCACTGTAAGCACACACACTGCAGTTACGGTATTCATATTGACCAAAACCGAATGTATTAGCTGTCAACGTGCAGAGAGACAGCGCACAAACGGCCGGTATAGAATGGAACGCGTTTTGCAAGCAATTCTACGGCTAGTTAACGGTTTGTATAGATAAAAAAAACAGCTTAGAAACAGCTTACTAACTGCCACGTTTAAACAGTCCGTATAGTATGGGCCTTATTGGCTCTAATCAGGGGTTGCCGTAGATCTTTTATTGTATCTTGTTAAAGTGCGCTGTATGTACCTTATTGGCTCATATCTGGAAGCGCTGTGGACGTCTTATTGGCACTAATCAGGGGTTGCTGTAGATCTTTTTTTGGCTCTTATTTGGGAGCGCTGTACGTCCCTTACTGGCTTATATCTGGGAGCGCTGTAGACGTCTTATTGGCTCTAATCAGGGGTTGCTGTAAATCTTTTATTGGCTTTTATTTGAGGGCGCTGTATGTACCTTATTGGCTCATATCTGGGAGCGCTGTAGACGTCTTATTGGCTCTAATCAGGGGTTGCCGTAGATCTTTTATTGTATCTTGTTAAAGTGCGCTGTATGTACCTTATTGGCTCATATCTGGAAGCGCTGTGGACGTCTTATTGGCTCTAATCAGGGGTTGCTGTAGATCTTTTTTTGGCTCTTATTTGGGAGCGCTGTACGTCCCTTACTGGCTTATATCTGGGAGCGCTGTAGACGTCTTATTGGCTCTAATCAGGGGTTGCTGTAAATCTTTTATTGGCTTTTATTTGAGGGCGCTGTATGTACCTTATTGGCTCATATCTGGGAGCGCTGTAGACGTCTTATTGGCTCTAATCAGGGGTTGCTGTAGATCTTTTATTGGCTCTTATTTGAGAGCGCTGTACGTCCCTTTCTGGTCCATGTCTGGGAGCCCTGTAGATTTCATATTAGCTCTTTTATCTGGTACGCTGTAGACGTCTTATTGGCTCTAATCAGGGGTTGCTGTAAATCTTTTATTGGCTCTTATTTGAGAGCGCTGTACGTCCCTTTCTGGTCCATGTCTGGGAGCCCTGTAGATTTCATATTAGCTCTTTTATCTGGTACGCTGTAGACGTCTTATTGGCTCTAATCAGGGGTTGCTGTAAATCTTTTATTGGCTCTTATTTGAGAGCGCTGTACGTCCCTTTCTGGTCCATGTCGGGGAGCCCTGTAGATTTCATATTAGCTCTTTTATCTGGTACGCTGTAGACGTCTTATTGGCTCTAATCAGGGGTTGCTGTAGATCTCTTATTGGCTTTTTTATCTAGCAGCACTGTAGATGTCTTATTGGCAGTTTACTTTATTTATGAAAGACCATTATATATCCAAAAAGCTTAATTATTTTTTTATCAAGAATAAGAAGCTATACTGTTATAGGCATTATTCATTTCTTACAGGAGTGGAAAATAAAAGAAAAAACTATTATTGACCTGCAAGGTAAAAGGTGAAATTGAATGAAAGGTCCTGAAGGAAGGATGGAGTCCCCAGGGATTGGCGCCTTTGCTATCCCTTTTCCCCGGCTAACCCATCGTTTTCCCGCCCTATACAGTAGGCTGATTGTATTTCATCCCACTTGTCTTTTGACCTTCGGCTTGTCTTCGCTACATTTTCGCCTGTCCTCTTTTTCCGGATCGATTTAGATATTCTGCGGTTGGTGTATCCATCTTGTCTCAAACATCGGTATAGTTCAGAGGCGAAAGAGACCAGGCTTCACATTTAAAGAAACTCGGTATTTTTCGTTTAATGCCCTCGTCTCTAATTTAATATCAAAATCAACAAATTACTGAGGTGCAAAATTATAGATGCTATGATTATTTCAAAAATACCCGCTTCCGTGCCTTGCACTGTATTTTAAATTATTCTTGTTGTGGAGAATTACATTTAAATCCAATAAAACTATTTTATTTATTATAGCTGTTACCCAGTGTGCTATGCTACACCTACTTTCTGTCTATGACTATCCCCGTATCAAGATCTACTTGTTGTCTATACCCAGTTACGAAAATCGGTCAAACGATGTGAATTTGTTTTAGTTCATAATGATACCGGCAGAGGCCAGCACAACAGCACTTCATCTAACAACCGACAGAGGCCAGGAGTAGTCGATTCAAAATGGCCGTCACAATCTGAATGGTTCAGTGTAGCCAATTTTTCTTGAACAAAACTTTTGACCAAATTTTGAAATTTGACTATTTTGACCTAGCGTAGGAGATTTCTCGTATCAAGACATACCTGTGTGCCAAGTTTGGTCAATATCGGTCAAACGGTGTAGATTTGTATAAGGAACAAACAAACAGACAGACACGTGATTTATATTTTTATATATATATATATATATATATATATATATATATAGATAGATAGATAGATAATCGGTAATTTATGGTTTTTCTTTTCGTGAACCTCGAAAAAAAAATTGTGAAAGTTCCATATAAGAGAATTTCCCATCTGAGAAGTTCGCTACGATGACGCAGTTCCTACGAGTCAGATTTTTCGTTTTTTTTTACAAATTTGGTTGTTAGGATTTGGGAGAGCTGATTTTACGTGACACGTATACTGCTCTTCGTTTAATTCCTTTTTAGTTTATTCCCTATAAAAAGGTTGACTAGTAGAAAAAATTTGAAAGAAAAAACAATGAATTCTCCCTTTCAGTTATTCGGACAGTAGCTTTTTAGCTGAGTAGCGGGAGAGAGAAGATAAAAAAACGAATCGTGTTAGTGTAGGAACAAAGTGGGGGCGTATCGGAGCGTGAAGGTGAGTGGGACTAGGTGAGACGAGTTGATTTAAACAAACACAGCCCTAAAGTTGACGAGGGACTCCGCTTCGAGTGACAGGAGACAAATGGACAGAGGTCTGCTGTTGTAGGCGGGTCGTAGGTCTGACTCTAATGGGATTGTATCTAGGAGCTTTAGAGGGGGCTACCTGTAATAGCCCTCGTTCTTGCTGACTCTTGTCCATTCCCTGCTAATCCCTTGTGTCCTCCTAACCACTTATAGCTCTTGTCTACTCTGAGGATCGTCCCCTCTTTACCTTTTCAACGGCTTGTTTTGAAACCTCTCAGAAGCTCTCTTATCTCTTCAGCACGCTTACCAATAACAGAAAAATCCCAAACTGGTAGTACATTCAATTAACCCTTAATTGATTCATGCCTAAAACACCCAAAGGGGGATAAAGCGTGAGGTAGCTTGGCCGTCCAAACGTCCACAATTCAGTATTTGCTTGGAAATCATGGAGGAGCTGTTACAAGAAAGTTGTCGTTACGGTTTGTAGTTGTATTCAAGTCAAGGGAATATTTTAAATATGGCAAAATACTATTTAGAGTTCTAAGGGCGAATTTAGAATTTTCGAAAAACCAATTTCTCTGAAACGTGAGTCGGTAGACGTTGCCATACTTGCCTGTGGTTCATAGCACAATTGGTTGAGGAAAACTAACCCCACCCACATTCCTGCAAAACGATGGCTGACATATCTAAATTTTAATTTTAAAAAACAAACCCTTGTTGCATTGAGATCCCAGATGCTACTGGCGAGATTCGTGAGAGGCTTTTTTTTTTCCACGATATAGTATCCCTATACTGTGGGTCTTTATTTAGATTCTGCAGGTGCCATCTGTCGATACTGCCTGCAAGCAGAGATGCTTGAAAGAAATCAACCAATGCCGTTCGTGAATTTGCCTGACATCCGATGACTTCCGAGACAAGCTCACGTCACCTCGTTCAGACGAGCCAATTCCACGAACTCCAGGATCACGCTTTCGTATTGCTGCTCCGTGAAAGCCTAACTGTAGTTGGCCTAGCCTATGGATTCCAGGGTGCGGTAAGCCCTCGGAATACCTCAGTATTGGGTGCATTTTTTTGTTTGAATTTTTCATGTAGACATTTTTTTTTTTAATAAAAAGTCTTCCAGTCAGCCGATTTGAAAACGGAAAACACTGCTGGAAAGCCCAAACGATACTGAAGGCAACTGTCTTTTCCTGGAGCTTTAAAAATGAATCCCCATTTACGGGCCTTTTTTGTAACGAAGGAGTGTCCTTCCGAAGGGACACTCGTAAGCGGGTAGGATCGCTAGTGTCCTATCGTAATTACACCCGCTGCGAAAGTGCTAATACTTGTTCCAAGTGCGGCATACTTTTCTAAACAACGACCATTTGTTTTCTTATTCTCATTTTTATCCGAGCTGTTGACTGGCAACAGCGGAGTTATCACTTTTTACAAACTTGCAATATCCACATATTTATAAGCCAATGTTGTCCTTGCATTGTAGCTTTAAGGTGGATCTAGTACAGCAAATTATGTTGTCTTAATACAGTGACATTAGGTAGTCTACGGCTAATTTAGGCTTGCTGGTTTTTATTTATTATCCCAGATGCAGCTTTCTATTAGATGCTGAATATACTAATGAGTATATTAATGAATTAAAGGAGTCGTGAGTGGTTGAAATTGTTCCTTCTGCTCATAAAGGAGAGATGACACAGAGGAAGCTACAACTCTCTAAGGGAATTAAGCTCTGCTCGTATAAATGTTGGATTTCTCTGAGGGGGGAGAGAGAGAAGAAACTAACTACCTTATTCTATCTGGCTGGCTTGTAATGAAAGGATGGCTAATGCAAAGGCAGACTGTGCTGGCCTATAAAGCGAAGAGGTGGCTCTTGCATCTTTGATGCATTCTCTCTGCATCTAGTCTCGGGACTTTTTATTACATTATACACAAGGAGGGATTCCTTTTCACTTGGAACCTTTTAAAATGATTACTCCATACCACTCTACTGGGTGGGGTTGGGATCATTGTTCTTATCCACGGTAACAGTAACCTCCTCTGCCTCTCTCTCTCTCTCTCGTCTACAGTAGTCCTGCCAGTCTTGTTACTCCAACCTGACAGTTGACGGTTACTACCTACATAAATCACAGTTCTACTTTATTTGTGGATTTTTACCTAAAATTCCGAATAAAGCTTTAATCCTTCATAATTTAACTATCCCCCTTATTTATGGCTTATAAAGCAATTTAGCAATATCTTCTACTGTTACCCAAATTTTCAAGAGGCTACATTAAATAATATGGTCTACTTTACCACAGACGTGTTACAATTCTAGTACATAGATACTCTTAAGTTTTACGCCTTACTCCAACGAGAAGCAAGGAGCCCTTCAGGTTCAAAAAATATGAATGTAGTAATTGCAATCGACTTGGTCGACCCCCTGTCTTCTAAAATAAATTAGAAAAAGTAAATATATATATTTTGTCATCTTCTAGAAGACTTAATATATGGATATATGTGTCTATGTATGTGTGTTCATATACATATACGGAGTAGACTCTCCCTTATCCGTCGCTCTCTCCGGCAGGCTCCGAGCGGAATGAGTTTCGGAACTCGCCGGAGCTAGACCTACTCGGGGGTTCGTAGAAAACCTTCCCTTCCTAGCTAGCCAAACATTTATTTGGTGGTATTTCATTGAATGGAAGTCAAAGAAGGCGTGTATGTTTCTTTTTTTAGAGGCACGAGCTTGCGTTTCTACTAAGAAAATAAATGTTTCTACTAAGGCACAAGCGGCTGAAACGCCTGAACTTAGCCAGTCTAGTTCGAACATTCATCGCGAGTGGAGTGCAAGTTTTATTGTAATTGTAATAATATGTACCATTTTAAATATGCAATATTAAAAATGGTACATATTATTATATCCTCAAATAATAAAGTTTTTCAAATACATAACTGTCCTCCTATAACTGAATTCTCTAATCCTACTGTACCCCGGTCCCGAGGACGCCGGATTAGGGAGACTCTACTGTGTATGTGTGTAAATATATATATATATATATATATATATATATATATATATATATATATATATATATATATACAGGGTGTCCCGTAAATGTCTAGTCATATTTTGGGAGGTGATAGAGGACGTTTAGGGGAACAAAAAATTATCTATGACGATTTTCCGAATTCTCACACATAAGGGAGAAAACGTCGTTTTATTGTTTTATCGAGACAAACGTAGTTTTTAGAAGAATAATCGTTGTAGCTCCGTCCCAGGTTGTTCTACTAGAAAGGAAGTGAAACCACTCGAAAGCTGAGTAAATTTACTATAAGATTAGTTTGTAGTAAATGTAAAAACGAATGAATGTAAGTATGTCTATCTTACCAAAAGAAAGCAATTGTAAATTTCCTGACATTTTCTTGATATTTCTTTCCAGCGTTACTCCTCAATGGGCAAGATCTGAGATTTCCGGGTTTCAGAAAAACTTCCTCATTTAACCAGCTTTCTATTCATGTATCACAACCCTGTGTTATTGAAGTATTTGAACGATTTAAGAACAAAACATTTTAAAAAAACATGGATCTGTGAAAAGAAAATTATATTTTTTTCTTCACTTTATTCAAAAAGCTGAAGACAAATATTCATTTTTATAAATGTTTACATAAATATTTACTTAAAACAATAAAAAAAATTACTTCCACAAATATAAAAAAAATCCTAAAACAGTAAATAAATAAAATAAACGTTTATTTTGAATTATTAATTCAGGTAACTAATACTGGGCCCAGGAGGTGGCCATTAATGAACCCCAACCATATATTAACCTCAAAAATTACTATTTTTACCTAGATCAAGCATTTGAATACATTTTTACAGGTATTTATATTTAAAAACAAATGCTTTACCTTGAATTGATTCTGATGGCTACGCTTGTGAAACTCACTGGGATTCTCGTGAGCCCATGCGTGTTTGTTGTGGTAATTAAAAATTCTATCCATCATAAATAAGATGTACATAAGTCTTGTAAAAATGTGTTCAAATGCGTTATCCTGGTAAAAATAATTATTTTTCTGGTTTATGTATGGTTGGGGTTCCTTCATGGCCACCGCCTGGACCCAGTATTAGTAACCTGAATTAATAAATTCAAAATAAATGTGTATTTTATTTATTTACTGTTTTAGGACTTTTTTTTTATATTCGTGGAAGTAATTTTTTTTATTGTTTTAAGTAAATATTTACTTAATATTTATGTAAACATTTATAAAAATGAATATTTCTCTTCAGCTTTTTGAATAAACTGAAGAAAAAAATATAATTTTATTTTCACAGATCCATGTTTTTTTAAAATTTTTTGTTCTTAAATCGTTCAAATACTTCAATAACACAAGGTTGTGATACATGAATGGAAAGCTGGTTAAATGAGGAAGTTTTTCTGAAACCCCGAAATCTCAGATCTTGTCCATTGAGGAGTAACACTGGAAAGAAATATCAAGAAAATGTCAGGAAATTTAGAATAGCTTTCTTTTGGTAAGATAGACATACTTACATTCATTTATTTTTACGTTTACTCCCAACTAGTCTTATAGTAAATTTACTCAGCTTTCGATTGGTTTCACTTTCTTTCTAGTAGTACCACCTGGGACGGAGCTACAATGACTATTATTCTAAAAACCACATTTGTCTTGATAAAACAATAAAACGACGTTTTCTCCCTTATGTGTGAGAATTCGGAAAATCGTCGTAGAACATTTTTTGTTCCCCTAAAGGTCCTCTATCACCCCTCACAATATGACTAGACATTTACGGGACACCCTGTATATATATATATACATATATATATATATATAGAGAGAGAGAGAGAGAGAGAGAGATGGAAACTTACACAAATGTGAACCACGGATATTTTCGATGCCTGTGGGGTCTGAAACGTCGATATTTCTCATCGGTACCTGCGGATAGCTTCATCAACTGGTTTCCTCCACATAAAGGGAGATAGGAAACACGTTTTTTTTTCCTTATACAGTAATTTAACAAAAAAGGGCCTATGTTTTAGTACAGATATACCGCCATATAAGACCCTTGTGGGCAGAGCTTGTCAATCCCGTGCGTCTAATTAGACAGAGGTTACAATATAATGGCGTCCTGAACTCCGAGTTAAGTCTCACTGAAGAAAAAGGTCCTCCGATCCAAGATATATTGCGGGTCAAAGGTTCGGCTTTTCGTCAACTTCTCCGGCGATTCGTCGCTGGATCTAAAAACTTGCAGGAGACAAGGAGGTTGGTCTCCACAAGCTAAACCCAATGCATCTTTTTGGCAATTTTGTCTAAAAGCCAGCTTCTTCGTTCTAAATTTTTGTTTTCGTATATGAAATTACCCTACTCCTGTCATATGTATAAATCTGATTATATATCCCTGAAACTAATTTATATATTTAAAACTAGACACTAATGTATGCTGTAATGTTAATTATTATTTTTCTTGTTTCAGTTTAACTTCGTAGGAAAACTGCTGGGACCAAAAGGCAATTCCCTGAAGAGGCTGCAAGAGGAGACCATGACGAAAATGGCGATCCTTGGAAGAGGGTCCATGAGGGACAAACAGAAGGTAATACAATTATTCAGTTTTTCCTCCTCAAAAATAGATGATATGTATATTTTTATAAATATTCTTATACTACATATTTTTGCTATGGATGATTATTATATTAAACAATAACTGAGAAAAAAAGCTGAGCCTTAAGACAATGAAAAGGTTTATGTGGTGTGTTTGGAAGGAAAAAGGCGAGATTTAAATTGTTTTCAGCCTTGGTTTTGATTAAATATTGATAAACATTGAACTCTGTATGACCTCTCAATGCCTTCCCGGCTTTGACATTGGTGCCACGCGTATATGTACACTATCCTCTTCTTTAAGTCAAATTAGATCTTCAATGGTGTTCTTGGCAAAGAGGTATCTCGTAGAGCACTTTCAGAACAATTTACTAATCTCTCATAACGACTTATAGTGACAAAAATAATATAAGAAAAGCCCCAAGATTACGTAGTTCCTTCCTGTTTGATTTAGTGTTGTGTTCAAAGAATGTGCATCGAATGGATGGAAATGGATAAAACAGTGTTTTCGTAGTAGAGATGGATTCATAATTAAATGCAAATATTGCTGCTGGTGTGATAAGAAGTCCAGAAATTGTTGGGTTTTGGCTAATAAACTAAAGATACCGGCTAGGCGATCATGTAGACATATTCGGCCTTCCTTATTCTTCATGGTTTTCTGAGTTAAAGAAGGCTGTCGAAACATCCCAAACATAGATTTTTCCAGAAAATCTGACTGCTTTCCTTAGCCGAAACCTCTTAAAGGATTGTAAACCATCAGCAGGAACCATCTTGCCTCGAAGCATTCCTTTCTCGTCGGCTAAGCATTTAGAAAAGACCACTGGCCTGAAGATCTTTCCTCCTTCTTCTTTATATGTTAACAAGGTCCGATCTCCTTGTTCCCTTATCTCCTAACTCCACGTCTCTCACTTGCCTTATCTCTTACCTTCATCTTCTCTCTCTTTCTCTCTGGTCATTAGTCTTCCTTACTCCTGTTCTATTATACTTTTTTATATGCACACTAACAAATATATGTAAACTTCAACAACTAATATTCTCAGGCTTCAAATATTGTTATCGTGTCGACCTTGAAAGAAGGTTTACTCAGGAGAAACTTAACTAAAACTCTGTCACCAGTAGTGATATATATATATATATATATATATATATATATATATATATATATAGTATATAGTATATAGTATATATAAATTTTAGGGAGGGCCATATTCAGTTTCTATAGATGTATTGAGAAGAAAAGAACAAGGTAGTGCGCATGAGCTGCCTCCAGCCCATGTGAGGGAAGGCCTACCGCCCCTCCGGGTTTTTTTGTTTCTGGTCGGACAATAGTAGGTAGGATCGATGAGTTTGAAGAAATTTTTGATCTCTGCCTAGTTTCGTTGCAAGGTAGTAAAACAAAGTGGCTTTATGGGTGCAACCTCATTAATTATAGAGGATGTGGTTTGTCGTTTATTTCTAGATAATGTAAAAAAATTGAATACATAAAGCACCGATGTAGCCTCCACGAAACGGTACAGTTCTCACTCACCTCCATAGCCTTGAAGATGGCTTGTATGTCAAGCCGAAAATTTGGCATAAATAAACTCATATTAACTATAAAATGTAGTTTTATTCAATCAAAATACCTAACCCCGATGATCAAACCTTCTATATCCCAACAGTCGACTAAATCTTCTAAATAAAGCATAGATTAAGATTGGACACTGTAGGTGAGGTATTATATAACAGTTGAATAGAGAATCGTTGATATTGGTTGTTGAACAAACAAAGCATTATTTAAGGAGGAGGAGGTATAAGCTGTGTTTGCAATTTAGCAACATCCCCTGCAAGAATATGAGTCCATCGTGTTGTAGCTCAGGGCTATGGGATTAGCTGTTATCTTCTCTCCTCTCACTCGGCGGCGTTCTAGCCACAACTCACCATTCAACTCCACAACCTTTTATTTGCCTTTTACAAATTACACACGACTGCGCCCAAAGAATGCACGAGATTCTTCGACTGTGGACCCATGGGGTTTACCATTCTAAAACCGAAAAAACTCCAGAAATTTCAAGTGTATTGATACCTATAGCCTGTGTCCTCAAATTCTTAAGTTGATTCCACGTTGTCAATCTTATGAATCCTTGAAGTTTAAAGGCCAGTCAACCACTATTGGGTCATTTGTGCCTCCTGGTCGGTCTGTTGGTAGTATCCAAAGCGGAAACAGAGCCCGACGGCCAGCGGAAGGCGGACCCAGCCAAGGTCGAGTAGAGTCTTAATGGTTTAGATTAGATTTAGATTCAATCTTATGAATCACATTGGTATTTTGGATTGAAGAAGGAGAGGTTGCCAAAAATCATATAAAACAAATCAATTAGTTTCTCTGAAAAATCTGGACGCCAGGCTTTAGAATCTCATCCTCAAGTGCTTACTGAGGCCTTCATCGCCTTGTATCTTACAATGCTTGCCCGATGATGATAAACATATCAGCTAGGGAGACCTCGGTACTCCCTACCCTCTTCAATATACACACCAACTACACTTCACAATAACCCTGACACTCTACGAGGGTAGGGCACCGCAGGGGCTGCCCTTTGTGCTTAGAGATTATGAGATCTGAGGGCATTACACTTATTATTATAATAATAATTGAATTAAAAACAGGATGTTAAAGTTCATAGAGGAAGGAGTGATTGTGCATCGAGAATGCAATGGGTTTTTTTTCCTACGGCGCTTCGACATCTAGGCCATTAGCGCCAACAGCCAGGGTGAAGCGAGGAATTTTTCCAACGAGCCGTGGAATAAGAAAATTCCTGCCGCCGGTGGGGATCGAACCCACCATCTCCCGCTTATGGATCTAAGGCGCTAGCCACTAGACCACGGGAGACCCCAGAATACAATACTAAAATTAATTATGAAGTTAGTGGGTTGATCTAATAGAGTGTAGGTTTACTAAAGAAATTAGGCAAAATAGTCGAACTTTTACTTGCCTACGAGATTTTTTAAAGATCATATCACACTTTTCAGAGGTTTCGCAGGTAAACGAATGGCCCCATTTTGAAGGCGATACCTGTTTTTATCGTTTTCCAGAAAAGTGTATAAAACTTATTTTCTGTTCAGATTCCATACGTTTGGAATAAATGAACTAATAGACAATACCAGTTTTGGGATTTTCATATACCCTCTTTAATATCTCTAAAACGGTTGGGAAATGAAAGTTTGCTATACTCCCTTACAAAAACAGTTAGCACGTAGTTGTTTTTGGCTGGTTTCGTTCCTTTCGGCGCTGACGATTTGTTGTTAATAACAGAGCTTTCCGAGCAGAAATCCACGAGGAAAAATGAGTATTTTTTGCTTCTGGGTGTTTCCTATGCATTGTGGGGTCTAACTCTCATTTTTCTTCAAGATTCCATTGGAGGAGGTGTTTAAATTGTCGACAGAACCTTAACAATAACTATTCCAAGGTTTCCAATATGATTGTATCTACTAGGATGGATGTTGAGAACGTATTTCCACTCAGAAACAGGGTCTCCGAGGAGATGAAAGACACAAAGCACCTCGGGGCTAGAGGGTAACTAGCAGAGACACGTTGCATAGCCTTGGGGTATGGTGTTTACTAGGATATGGATATGTCGAGTCTACTATCAGCAGAAGGAGTAGCACAGGAACACAACAGGAGGGAGTTGTCATGGCTACAAGATCGATAGTCTCTGAGTGCTCCAGCCAGTCGTCGTGGTGATGGCAATAATAAACAACTCCTAATCCACTTAGATAGTTAGTCAAGTAATAATAGTAAGAGAGATAACAGAAGTGTTCCAATATCAGGATCCTAGTAGTTAACAATCTGTCCAAGATAATAGAAGTAAAATAAAACTCATCCCTAACCTCAGGTTTTACGACCCACTCCACTATCCAGTCCCTTTCATCATTGGCCGCATACTCGTAGTAGGTGGTCTAGAGCCCAATAGGTAGAGGGGGGTTCGAAATAACAATAATACACCCACAAGATGTTTTGGTACTTACGTACTAGTTGCACCGAGAAGTGGGTCTCGTTCAGGGATCCGAATCATGAAATGAGAACTCAATTGAACTTGTGGCAATATGGCGACCGAAAGGCCATTTATTAATAATATCAACGAGTTGGATTGACTAGAGTTTCGATCTAACCTTGAGCGAGCGGAAACGCATAGCAATTATGCCATTAACGTAAGTGCTACTGGTTTCCTAGGTTATATAACATTATCACTTATGATAATTGCTATGCGTTTCCGCTCGCTCAGTGTTATATCGAAACTATAGTTAATCCAACTCGTTGGTAATATAGATCACTGGTTTTCTGTGGAAAATGTGCCGATATGCAATTTATTTATTTAAATTTTAACGCCCATTTATTATTGACAGAGAATTTTAGGACGGGTTATCTATACCACCCTTTTCTAGCCAGGATAGGGCTGATGCCTTTCCTTTTTTTTTAAATAAAAGCCATCATCCCTAGGTGGAATCGAACCCACGATCCTGCGGACGGAGTGTTAAGTGCTCACGGCCACCGGGCCTCCGATATGCAATTTAACATTGCTTCAAAAGAGTACTTTTTCAGTCGTTGGTGAATCCCAAATACTCATTTTCCTAGCCGAAAGAAGCATTAAGGACACAAAGAACACTACAACACTAAAAATTGAAACAAGAAACAATAAATATAACTTGTAAAAAACACAAATCTAACAGTAAGTGAACAAAAAACGATGACATGAACGGAAAAAATAACAACCAATGGAATTGCCCATAGGAATGAACCAATATAACGCTTTATTTGAGTTCTCATTTCATGATCCGGATCCCTGAACGAGACCCACTTCTCGAGATCGGTGCAACAAGTACGTAAGTACCGATTTTTTTTATAATATCGTTATGTATGGTATGAGTATGCTGAAGTTTTCGACCTCGGAAGCCAGGAGGAGAATGTTTGGTAGGCGAAAAACTGCGAAATTTTAGCAATTGTAAACCGTTGATTTTAGGTAAAGAACCTTCAAATCCACGGTTTGGTTGAAGTCCAAATTCAGCCAGGTGAATTCGTCACAATCACTAGCCAAAAAACAACACTTTTCTTCCAATTTTGCGAAAAACTGCGGTGAGCCCACTTTTAACAAGTTGCAGCTTGGATTCATGAATTCTTTTGATACCCCCCTCTCCATAAAAGTTGAATTTATAACTGGCTCCAAAAAACACAAAAACTTAAAAAAAAATTAATCCCTGGCGTTAATGACCACAAAGGTTGATACGCCTTAAATTCAACCAATACAAAATTAATCACTATTGAGCCAAAATGAGAAAAAGTTCCTTTTTTTCATTTCCTATTTCTATATGACTTTTAGTATTAATTCTGTCTATTCTTGTTCGAAGCCCACATGAAGGCTTAAACCTTAAGCCGAAAACGTTGGCAAAAATATAAATAAAACTGATTTTTTACCACGACCCAACCGACAGTATCTACCTTCGTAATCTCTTCGTTCAGCGGCTCCTCCTAATATTTGAAGGATATATTAGAGCGTGATAACATATCAATGCTGGTGGACGGCCTTTTCCTCGAGGGATTATAAGAAGTTTGAAGAGATAATTCTCCTGTATGAATAGAATTGTTGAATACTAATTTCGGAATTGCTAGGGATTACATCGGATTTAGCAGATCCGATCAGTTTTCTCCCCAGCTGGGTCATGTTTTGTTCCAAATCAATTTATAATCCCTTCTAGCTTTTCCTTTCTCCGGTTATTTATGTCTGCTTTTGTTCCTGTTGGAATCCGCTGTGTAATTTATAGTCCTAGGACAAAAAGCATCAGGAACGAAGGGATGGATTAGCGCGTTTCTTTTTCATGAAACCTCTAATCGATGAATACTATCGATCTTTGGTGACGCATTCTTCATGAGAATTCCGATCCTCATCACGCAGAATCTCAGTGAATCATCAAGGATTTTCTTCAAGTTCTCCAAAAAGCATGCGGACGATTCTTAATCATGATACCTCTACACGATACTGGTATCGACAAGTATCGATCTTTGGTCACGCATTCTTTATGAGATGAGATGACTGATCCTTTTTCGCCGACGATCTCTCGTGATCCCTTTCCCGCAAAACCTTTTCCATCTGCAAATACATCTGTTAGTATTAAAGACTAGAGAGTTCTTATAAGAGTTGTTAATGGAAAGTCCCCTTTTTGATCATGGAATGTGCGAGGTATATAAAGGAGTTGAAAGGCAAATTCCCCATATTCAGCCAGCGATTCTTTCTACCATAATGTAGAAACACACACTTTTTTCTTTTTTTTTCTTTTTTTTTTTTTTTTTGAGAGGTCTATTATGATATTTCTTTACGACTTATGAACAACTGGGCTATCTTCAGGCTGCCTTTTATAATGTCAGCTGCATGAAGACGGTCTCCCATTCAGATACTGGCCGTGCCGGACGTCCCTTAACTTCGGTATTCAACGCACCTATGGCCCTTGTCATTATGATATTGTATCTAATTTTATTTTGGGATAAAAAGATAAAGGTAAGCAGTTATGATGATACGCCAAAATGGTTTCGCATATTTTAATACAACTGATGTACTAGTGCTGATAACCTTGGCCGTCTGAGCTGTATTAGAATGATATTGGGTGTGTTCCTCTGAATTGTCATTAGTAGTATTCATACAAGGCAGGAGATGTCTCCCACAGGTCCCTACCTCCATCGAAGTACACAATGTCGTATCGCATTATATACATGGAGATACTGAGTGTTCTCAGAGGTACTCACTTTAGTTTATTTTGCACGTCGAAGAAGGTAGGAACCAACGAGAGGCTTGCCCGGCATGTTAAGACTCAACATCTCTCGCCTATCCATCCTGCCGAAACAAGGATACGGATGCAACCCGCATTTACGTCTTCCTCGTATGGCTCAAGCTTGCGGACACATCCCCGGGAAGGGAATATCTATATATCGAGCTTCCTCTTAAAAAAAAAAGTCCGACTCACAGGAACTGCGTCATCTTAGCGCGGTTCCAGTTCATTTTTTTTTTTTTTTTTTTTTTTTTTTTTTTTTTTACGGCTCATCTACATCTAGGTCATTAGCGCCGACATCCAGGGTTTAGCGAGGAATTTTACCAGCGAGCCGTGGGATGATAAAATTCCTGCCGGAGGTTGGGAATCGAACCCACCATCTCCCGCTTATGAATCCAAGGCGCTAGCCATTAGACCACGGGTGACCCCGGTTCCTGTTCATATCCCTATTCTCATTTGAAAAGCATAGAATAGAAACAGATAATATTTTCCTCGGCCTTTGTTCAAAGGGTTTTATGGCTATACGTTTCAATGAATTGGAAAATATCAAAAAATTTCACATATTCCTGTGTTCTTGTACTATAGTAATAATTCTACAGATAAAATCAATTAAAAAATAAAATAAAAAAACCAACAGCATAAAGGCAATTGAAAATATTCAAAAGACGTCATCGAATCTTTTTCTCTTGGCAAGCTATATTTCTAACAATGAATTGTTTTTCTTATTTTGCCTAATCTGTTTTATTGTAAAATACATTATCCAACTATAAGCAATTAAAAAATAACAAGGAATAAAAACAGATAAAAAGAACAGTTCGAATAAGCAAAATCAATTACTTTAATGTTTTAAGCACTTATTTCTCCGATTGACATCGCCTAATCAAAACTTTCATCAGAACCTTTTTTGTAGAGCATTTAGTAAGCTTTCTAATGGTATTCTTTCGTTTAACAAGATTCTCAACCTTTTTCGAGATATTAAGGAAAATATACAAAGTTACCAAAACTTTTTATGTCTGTTAATAAAATATTTTATTCTAACCCTTCCTAAACTCCAAACGTAACAAAAATTTCATATTAGTTTTAATGAAAGTAGAACATGCAGAAAATGTTTCAACTGAATCCCATGATTCTAAGTACCCAAACCAAAAACGGTATTCAAAAACTTTTTTTCCAATTTTCTCAAAAACGGTTAAAGCTATCGCCTTGAAAATGGTTTCATTCGTTTTCCTAGCCAAAGAAGCCTATAAAACGAGTACTTACAAGCTTATGAACTCAAAAACGTAAGCGTTACGATTTTTTTTGCGCGAATTTCGCCCCAAACGCCATCTTCCAGTGGGCGGATTTTACTGGTTAACGAACTTGACCTTTCAAATTGGACGACAGATTTTTGTGCCAAATTTCATCAAAATCGGACCATCAGGGAAGCCAGAAATCCGCGTACAGACAAATATATATATATATATATATATATATATATATATATATATATATATACAAATTTTAACCACCGTTATTTTCGGTCTCTAGGGGTTCTGAAACGCGAAATTTTCTAGTCGGCAGTTCCGGATTGTTTCATTGTATCAACCTTATAAGCGGGGTTCCTCCCTATGGGGGAGGGAGGAACCGCGCTAAAAAAATTAGTCACCAGTAACCCGACGGGCCCCGGCCACCCACCATTCCCGTAGTACCATTTTTGGAACGAAGTCCCATTAATGCCTCGAATGACCAGAACTTTCTCTCCTGCGGTTTCGTTTCCCTATCCCAAGGGAGAAGGAGGGTTCCTTACCCGCTTTTTGATAAGATAGGATTAAGATATGCAGTTATGATGATACGCCAAAATGGTTTCGCATATTTTAATATAACTGATTATTATAGTGTTGATAACCTTGGCCGTCTGAGCTGTATTAGAATGTTCTTGGGGGTTCCGCTGATTATTAGTTCGGGGAGGCGAAGAACCAAAACATAATCTTTATTTCAAATGACCTTCCCAAAAAGTATGGCCTTGAAAAAACCGAAATATTCTTGATGATTAATAAGAAAAGATACGAAGACAAGGTATAGTTGGGATTCGGCTAGGAGTAAAACGTCAGACTTTCAGGAAGAAATCTGTATTTGGACGTTTCGGCTGATATTGGCAGCCTTCTTCAGCACTAGAGAATGCCTAGGGGGGAGGGAGGAAGACCTCGAGAACAACTTAGGTAACCATGGTTGAATGTATACATACAACCATGGTTACCTAAGTTGTTCTCGAGGTCTTCCTCCCTCCCCCCTAGGCATTCTCTAGTGCTGAAGAAGGCTGCCAATGTGCAGCCGAAACGTCCAAATACAGATTTCTTCCTGAAAGTCTGACGTTTTTCTCCTAGCCGAATCCCAACTATACCTTGTCTTCGTATCTCTGCAACGGCTAACTATCTCCATCTTCAATAAGAAAAGATATTTATGCAAATATTCTTGTGGGCCATATTCGATCTATTCCATTACTTAAAAATTCCAAGCTGATTCTAATCTACAGAACAGCAGTGACTTGTAAATGTAAAAGCAGGGCGTGTGGATTTATGCCACCTACTATAGCTGTACTGCGAAGAAAAGAACCAGGTAGTGCGCACGCGCTGCTTGTCAACATAATCCTCAAACTGTAATCTCTGGGACATTAAGAAATATAATTCTAATCTCCAAAAGCCTGCTCCTAATGTTAATAACATTATCAGGACGTTGCCTTCCTAAACAAATTTTGGAATCTTCAAAATAAAGCCCTAGCTTGACTAAATTGGAACAAAAATACTCTCTTAAAAAAATTGATCGATTTAGTTAACACTTTTTTTAGACGAAATTCAAGTGTAAACATACGAAAGCTCCTGTGCATTATAGTGTCAATGCAAAATATCAACTCATTTTATTGCTACTGCTCCAAATGACACTGGGGATAAGGTCGAAAACACGCTAAACCTGCGCCTCGGGCCTCGTTTTATGTTTCTCGAGAGTCGATAATGTTGCTAAGATTTTTTACTTAGTTCCTCTTTAAAAAAAATTTATAAGAGCAAATTGAATCTTCTTTATTTATCTATACTCTTATCTCGAGTATAGCTAGAATAAGAAAGATAAGGTATCTTTTGATCGGGTCCCTTCAAGTACCAGGAAGATAAGGTATCTTTTGATCGGGTCTCTTGGAAGTACAAAGTCTTTGAAAGGAATTTTCTATAACGAGCTATTCCTACTGGGACAATTCAACTTAACTCTAACAATCCTTGTAGGGACAACTTCTGCTTACAACCTAATCCAGGGAGATGTCGAAGAGAAATCTTCACGTTTCAAACTTGTCAGTCACGGAAGAACTCGTGTTTCTGATTTTTACAAATATATATTTCTCTGTTCGCGCCTTGGCAGCCTCAAATGGTTAGATTTAGATTAAATGCGTTATTAAAATACTTTTCTGGTTCAAAAGCCCCAAGCTTTTCCTAACCAGCGTAACGCGGCTTTTTCTTGACGAAATTCGCGCGATAAAATCGTAGCGCTTACGCAATTTCGTATATATGCTTCCTGATATACGTTTTTAGCGTGTTTCTTCTGTTCTTCCATAGGGAGCACACCATCCGCTTATGACGCAATCCGGAGTTGTCGATGTTTGAGAAATCTTTGATAACGAAATTACCGGTCATACAACTTTGTACGTGTGTGCAGGAACACATAAGAGGCCACAGTTTTTGTTTTTAGATACGGAACATGGTTGATAGCATTCCCATAAGAGTTAGTTAACCAGTTAAATGTGTCCATCTGAAGGGGGGGGGGGTTATTCCAGACTAGTGATAGGCTATTCTCGAATATGAATCAATATTTTAAATCGATTCTATTCGAAATAAAATTATCTACCCACAAAAAAGATCGGCCATTCCAGATCGATCTTCTAGGCTCAGAAGATCTATCTACGATATTGATCAATCTTCGATATGGGTCGACTCTACAATTACTTATTACTTTTTTTTTTTTTTTTTTTTTTTTTTTGTGTGTGTGTGTGTGTTTAACGGCGTAACAACAATTAGGCTATTAACGCCGGGCTATCTAGTATCTAGAGGTTGCCACCCTTTTATAATTACGAACATCACGTAGTCGGTCACCCATTCAGGTTCCGACGTTGCTTAACTTCGGTGATCTACGGGAACCGGTGCATTCAACGTGGCTATGGCCGGTGGCACTTATTATTATATTATTACTTATTATACGAAATTCGTATTTCATTTCGACTCGAATCGATTCTCAATCCAGAATCGCCCATCACTACTATGAATCGACCTAAATAAGTTTATTTGAATACTTGATAATATATCAACAATTTAGCTACTAACGCCGGGCTATCTACAGGTTACCACCCTTTTTTAATGCCAACATCACGTGGTCGGTCACTTACCCTACTGGCCACGCCCCGACGTTGCTTAACTTCGGTGATGAACGTGGCTATGGCCGTTATAGATTACAATTCTAAAATACCAAAACTATTCATGTTTATATGTTATTTATAAAGGTAGGTTTGAAGCAAATTATTCAGGAATGCAGTCTACACTAATACTTTTCTGAAGAATGTGCTTAGTAATGCAGCTGCCACTTTTCATGCAGACTTTTTTTTTTTAGTTTCTTTTATGTGTGAAATGAGTTAGTGAATAAAACTAGGGAGGTTATGTAAGAAATAAATTTGTACTTCTTTAAGGGGAGATGGATCTAATAAAAGTGCTCCATAAATTAATTTATAAAATGTCCGAATATATGATGTAGGATATAGGCTTTTGATACTCTAAGCCTCTAGTGGCTTAGAATCTTCTCCTCTTTATGCTCAATAGAGCTTTTGTAGTGACTCCAAACTCATTGGGTTAGCCCTGTTCGTTCCACTTCTCTCCCTCTAGCGATATCCTTACTTCATCATATTATCTTATATTCAACTCATTTTTAATGCAACCTACTCAAGATTTTTTGAAAATAGAGCACACAGTTGGAGATATTTACTTGCCTAAGTCAAGTTTTGGCGATGTAGGCAGACAATTCATTGCTTTAAATTGGTGGTCCCAAAGCGGTTTTGCCCTGTAGACCACTCACTATGTTTTTCGGTTTCGTTTTGTCTCTCTGCTTAGCTAATATTGCATTTTTGCAAATTCATCAATTTATAATGTGTTTTTGACTGATTTCGAGCTGTATTGAGGCTTAAAGTCAGAAAACAAGGGTTAAGAATTATACATTCACTTATAAAATTCAAATTGAGAAGATACAGATTAATATTTAGCATGTATTAAATATAATCACTCAGAAAAAATAAACCCTTTGTACTGGAATGGATAAAACTAATGATTTGATAAAAAACTTTAATATTTGGCAACAATTTAGTTAGGTTTAATCCTAAATTTCCTCAGTTAGTGATTTTCCATTTGTATCTGTTTTAGTGTGGTTCCTCCCTCCCTCCATGGGGAGACACCCTGCTTATGAGGTTGACCTTGTGACGCAATCCGGAAGTGCTGACTAAAAAAATTTTCGTTTTCAGAATACATTTACTGCATGAAATTAAAAATATGGCACACAAATTATGAAAAATTCATGAATTTTGAAACAATGTCATGAAATTTCAGTTTTATTGGAGTCTTACATGATCCCGAGACTTCCACGCATACGTAATTGTCACAGTTTTTGTATGGCGACGCAATTTTATTTGCCTCCACCCCCTTCTTCTGTTAGATTCCTTTAATGTAGTATATACACATTAATTATTTATTATTTACATATATGCAGGCTTAAATATTTAAATTCTGTACACATTAATTTACTAAATTACATACAATGACAATAATTATTTAGTAAGTAATATTTTTAGAAATTTGGAATTCTGCTACCATTGTTCAATATTTTTGAAGCTCCTAATTCCTAAATCGTCGTTTCTTCACATTTAAAATTAATGTAACTATCCTCTTTAACTTACGATATACATTTTATACAGTTTTATTAAGTGCTTTAAAATTATGTAGAATTGTACGTTTCTAGATATCATGGTTGTAAGGTTGCAAATAATTCTAAGCTAAAAGTTAAGGATTTATCTTTTTAAGTAAAATTATCTTCTTTTTAACAGGCGTGGAATTTGCTTTTAAAATCGTGAAAAACTCCTGAAATTGGGTTTCACAAAAGTAGTAGAGACCATGATTTATTTCTCTTCGCTCTCTTATTCTCTCAAAAACGATGAAATTTAGTACAAAAATGCTTTGTCTAATTTAAAAGGTCAAGCTCAATAACCAGCCAAATCCGCCTACCGTAACATAGATTTATGGGTGAAACTCACACGAGAAAAATTGTTGGGCCAAGGGCTTTTCAAGCAAATTATTCAGGAATGCAGTGTACGCTACCCATCTTCCTGAGATATGTGCTTAGTAACGCCTAAGTCCTGTGTGGCGACCTTTTTTGTAGCTTAAGAATGATACTTCATTCTATATGATGATGAGGCCTAGCCCGGAGAGGAGATGCAGAACAGTAGAGGGTTGAGCGGATATGTCCCCTGCCAACGTAATATTCCTCGCCGTCCATTGTCCTCTCTGTTGTAGCTGTAGCTATAGACAGGGCGCGTCATGACTACTAATTAGCTGTAGAACAAGCATTGTTGAAGACGCGACAATGGCTCATTGTCAATGCTTTATGCAGTAGCCACTATCGACGGCTCGTTATCAGCTCTCTTTCAAGAGTATTATCTTACCCGTCCTGTATCCATTACTTAAATCTATATTTTTTCTCATTTCCTCCTCATTTTTTTCATCTGAATTATCCTCATTTATTGAGTATAAAATAATCATTTTTTAGCACTGTTCCTCCCTCCCATAGGAGGAAACCCGCCTATAAGGTTGACCTCAGAAAATATCATTATTTGTGATCACAATAATAATACAACAGGTATTACAAAATACAAAATTCCCGAGAAATGCGTGGAGACTCCTCCACAATGCATTGATGTAACGGCAAGGTATTGGCGACGTCACTATGAAAACTACGCTCTGCAACCAGGCAACTGTCTGTCTGCCATGAATTGGGTTCGCCTGCAAGCATTTGAACAGAAAGAAGATGGATACTTGCATTTCTGAAGTCTCTGTAGCTTATTTATTGTCGTCGTTGATGGAGGTTGCCACATTTCCTTTGAATGTATGTATGGATAGGGTTTAAGGACGAATGTCAAGGAGGAATGTCAAAGGTTATCATCGCCCTGGAATGTGTACTTCAATGAAAATTATTTATGTACTATAGAGATATTATAGGAGTGAATTGCACTACGTATATTGTCCGGAATGTTCTCAAATTGTAATTTTATAACATGTTCACAAATTTCTTATGTTCGTTCTGAAACTAATATGGCTAATATAACTGTTTTACTTAGTTAATGGTATAATAATAATTATGGTGATATGAGCTTGGTCCATTAAGGCGCACATTATTTAAATCTATATGTAATCAATGCAAGGTATAAAATATCAGAAATTATTTATTTTTATTCTTTTATTTTAGTCTATTTTTATTTTATTTTTTATTTAAATAAAAAATTGTTTTGAAGGCTAAAGCTGTTAATGACAGCCCAGAAGATGGCTGGTTTTTTTTTTGTTTTTGTTTTTTTTTTTGGTGCACAACTTCTGGCGATTAAGGTTACTTCCTTACTCGATCTATAACAGCTGTTTGATAAGTACTGTTCTTCAAGGCAACCATTCTTTTTCTCAGTCTATTAGCACTACAGTAGCATTCAACGAGTAAAAATATTTGTAATTTATTAACTATTTTTGTTTCTAGGAGGAGGAATGGAGGAACACACTAGACCCCAAATACTCTCATCTCTCCGAAGAACTCCACGTAGAGATTGCAGCGTTAGCAGCACCCGCTGAAGCTCATGCACGAATAGCGTTCGCTCTTGCAGAGCTGAGGAAATATCTAGTTCCCGATAACAACGACGAGATTAGACTAGAACAGCTGCGCGAGATCCAAGGAGACCCGAACCGTAGAGGAGGAGCTGGTCGAGGAGGCCGTGCTGCCCCGCCTCCACCACCTCCTCCAGTCCGTGGTGCTGGACGTGGACGTGAGTAATTTACGCTTTACAACTTATCTAGTCATGAACTAAAAAATTATTTTTGATTCAGGTATACAAATACAAATATTTTTTGGATAAGAAATCTGAGGAACAATTGGGTTTGATCTTAGAAATTTGGATGTTTCAGCATGCTCGCTGGCAATCTGTCAACAACAGTATTCTTCAGCTGTGAGCACTAGTTTGTAGAGAAAACCTAAAAAGATATCAATTGGGTGACCATGATGACCGCAAATTTATTTTATGGTCACCAGGAGTGAAGAAGCACCCAACACCAAAAGACCAAAAAGATACCAGACCACTCAGGTGAACATAAAATAAATTTGCGGTCATCATGGTCACCTGAGTGGTCTGGTATCTTTTTGGTCTTTCTCCACTCCCTGTTGTTTATAGCTGAAGAAAGCTGCCAAAGAGCATGGCGAAACGTTCATATTATTGATTTTTCTAAAGTCCAAACGCAATTATTTCTTTGACTTTTTATTGCCTCGAAGGCTAACTATCTGCATGCCATTAAAAAATACTTAAAGAGTCTTGATATTGGACATTCAGCTTTTTTTCCCCTCTATCCTTTTTGAAATATTTCTCAGTTGACCCTTTTATTGCTGGTGAATGAAGGGACTTGCAGCACTGGGACCTGTAGATGCACGTCCGTCTGGTTTTCTCCTATGCTCCCCAATCTCTCCTCACCTTGACCTCACTACAGTTCAATTCTTTCGTCTCCTGCAGCATCCTATTGTTATATATTTGGAATATCAATATATAATGTCAAAATTTTCTATCATGGAAAAGAAAATCACTCCCAGAAACTACCGCATAATTTAGTTATTTTGACGCCTGCATTAAAGAAAATTCAACTAGCGACAAAGATTTAAATAACAGCAACAGGGTTCGAGAGACAAGTATGTGTAGGATCTGATAGGAAGCGAGGCTGCAACAATACCCATAACAATGTTGTATGAATTTACTTTCTTTTTTTCTTTTTTCTTTTTTTTTATAAGAAAATGTATTTATTTCAAGAAAATTGAGATAGTAAGCCTCCATTACTTTACCCTTTAAAAAAAATTAATAGTCATTACACATCTTAAAAATGCTCAGAAATATAATTAATGATTATTTCATTATGACTCCTTCAGATGCCACAGAGATAAAACAGGATCTCTGGTGTAGATTTTATGAAGCTAAGATCTCTCCTTATTCTCGCTAGCTCAAACAGATTTTATACGAGTTAATAGCACTAGGCCGGAGAAGCGTGGATATCGAGTTAACCTGTGGGGAGTGTGAGGGGTTCGGGGAGTGGAGCACAAGTTAACTCGTTCAGAGCAATAAAAGGGTTAAATTTTTTTTTTTTCTTGTCTTTTTAATTTCCAATTCCTTTCCCTATAGTCTTCCATTAAGCCTTTATTCCTTTCCTAGTTCTTCCTCAAGCTCCTCACCCTACCCCTGGAGATGCGCATATAGAAGGAGGTCCTGGTGCTAGGCCTTGGCCTTTACCCATACAGCATCCTCTTCCTCATCCAGGTAAGTATTAGTCTAACCTTAAGGGCCCGTTTATACTTTGATTAGTGTGAGCGCAAGTAATAAGTGATTAGTGTTTAGTGCGAGTAGTATCAACTGTACTGTTTAGTTCAGGTGTTGAGCTTTCTTCACCTCTTGTGAATAGGTTGACCTCAGGGTTCTCAATTTAGAGTAAGCTTCTTTGTTTCTGAACCCCGGGATGTCCAACGCGTCACTTAATTCTTTAAGAGCTGCATCCCAGGCACCTTTATTTTTTATATTTCGGGTCTTTACAGTTATAGAGGCACTCATAATGGGGTGAGTAAAAAAAATGACCGTTTTATAGTTAAAAATCAAAGTTTATTTTTCTTCTATTTACAAGGTTTTTAATAATCAAAATATATAACATTGCGTTCTATGGTTTGACACCTTTTGGAAGCCAGCTGTAGAAATCCTTGGTGATACCACTCTTCGGGTTTTAAATCGAAGAACTCACAAATGTCATTTTCAACTTCATTCAAGTTGTTGAATGTTTTTCCACAAAGGAAATGAGCCAATGATCTGAACAGGTGGTAGTCTGATGGTGCTAAGCTTGGACTATATGCCTGGTGAGGAAAAAGATCTGTTCCATCCAAATCAGCTAGTTTTTGCTTTGTAAGGCGATTGGTCTGAGGTCTAGCATTATCTTATAGGAACAAGACTTGCTTTCTGTGGATTAAACCTGGATACCGCTAAACCAAAACATCGTAAATTCTCTGCCGTTGTACTGAATAGAATCTCTTAGAATTGCTTTTCGTAAGACCGGCTTCAGTAGCAGTGCACAGAGCATTCTGATTGACTACTGAAACACCTCCTGATACAGATTACTTTTCAAGGCTCAAATCACATTTATTACATTTTTGGAACCAACTTCTCATCGTCCTTTCATTCAAAGAGTCTTCATCCTCAAATTCAACCACTAAACGAATGGCTTCAGTTCCTGAAAACTTCCGTTCCCAAAAATAAAGCAAAATTATGATAATTCCGTACTGTTGTGTCATTGTCAACAAAGGGGAGCTATAGAAGTACTGAGCTGGGATAGAGGGCATGGTGGTTACCAAATGATTCAGACGGGATCAAACATGAACTTCTTATCACAATTCTTAGCTCCCAAATGTAAATAGGAGAGGAATTACGATGCAAAGTTCAAACACAAAGAAAACGGTCATTTTTTCTGACCCATCCTATTACTTTGAGTATTCTTGTATAAATTTATAAATCACGTCCTCTGTCCACTTTGCCATGTTAAATTCCACAAGTGACTGCGCACAAAACACTGACTGAACTAAACTACTAAAGAGGCATATCCCAACGTGTTTAGTAGGAGGCAAGCTGCTTAGTGGGGGCTAATAAATAGAAAAATAGAGCAGTCTTCTATTCACTGTTTAGTAATCACTTGTACTTGATTACTGATCTCTCGCACTCGTACTAATCAAAGTCTAACTTTAATCATCAACATTCGCCTTCTTAGACACCTTCTTCACGATTCTCTCTTCATACAGTTATTCCTCTAAAGTAATGCGTACACTAAAGATTTTATCTTCGAGTGTAGTCGTTCTGAGTCCCAGACCGTCTCTAAGCCTACCCAACCTTTAATTAGTAATTAATTGGTACCTGGAAAGGGGAAAATCAGGTAGCCAGAGCATAATACTGACCACACTTCTCTCCGTAGCCGTATTGTCAAGAATTAAATACCTCTGCAGTATCTCTTCAATAGTATAGAACTATTTTATTTAATTTTTTTTAAAAATGATTTATTGATAGAAATGCAAAGATGTTTCGTCTAATTTGATACCATCCCCACAAGACATAAAAGTTGTTCCTTTGTTTATCCTATTCTCTGGAAGAGTAATTGCAACTCCTGTACTTATCCTTTACTTCATCCATCCTCAGAAATACTCTCAAAGCTTACTTTATTATTACAGATATTTTTCCATTATTTATTTTTATGATTTTATATATGTTATTATATATTGGGATGAAGGGAGGCAAACAAAAGTTTTCTAAGACCTTGTGAGAGATAGAATAATTGCTAGAGGAGACTTGTTTAATTTTGGCTATATGTTTCTCAGGAGGACCTCCAATCCCACCACCAAGACCTGCACCAAGTAAACAGAAAGTCCTGTCGATCCTAGATAGAGCAAGACAAGCAATGGAAGAGCCTGCGTATCCTGACTATGAAGAACCAGGGCATTACGGATACGAACCTGCTCCCCCTCCAGCTGCGTGAGTATTAGTCTGTATTATACAGGGGAAAGAATACCATCAGATATTATCAGGAATTTCATGAACTTATTTTGAGTCAAATGATAAGTAACTGTAATTTAGCATTTTGTGGATAATTCAGGGCGTCTACTGCACGAAATTGAAAATAGGGCACAAAAATCACGAATGACGAAAAAGTCATGAATTTTGACACCATGTCACAAAATTTCAGTTTTACAGGAATCTAACATAATCCCGGGACTTTCGCGCATTCGTAATTGTTGCTGTTTTTGTATGTCGTCGCAATTTTATCTGCCTCTTGCACCAGCTTCCTCTGTTAGATTCTTTTGTTGCAGCATTTACACATAAATTATCCATTATTTACATATATCCCGTTAAATATTGAAATTCTGCACACACTAATTTACTAAATTAAGTACAATGACAATAATTTAATTAAATTTTAACATCCATTATTATTATCTAAGAATTTTAGGACAGGTTATCTATAGGTTACCACCCTTTTCGAGCCAGGATAGGGGTGGTGCCTTTTCTTTTTTCTAAAGAAAAGCCACCATCCCATAGTGGGAATCGAACCCACAACCTTTGGCTGGCACGGAGTGTTAAGTGCTAACACTCACAGCCACCGGGCCTCCCAATGACAATAAATATTTAGTTAGTAATATTTTTAGAAATGTCGAATGCTTCTACTACTGGGCAGATAGTTTGATAGTTCCTAATTCCATAGTCATTCTAAAATGTTAAATATCAATGTTCTTCAATTTTAAAGTTAATCTGACTATCCTCTTTAACGTATCATGTACATTTTATACAGTTTTATTAATTTTTTAAATAGATGGGAAAATCGTAAGTTTATAGATATCATTGTAATAAGTGTAAGGTTACAAATAATTTTTAGCTAATAGTTAAGGCTTTTTGATAATAATTGTTTTTTTCCTTTGCAGATTCGGAGGAGACTATAATGGAGGTGATGAATACTACGAAGACCCTGGATATTCAGGTAAATATGAGGAGCTAACAACCGATAGCACTTTGCCATCTCCGCACTACTTCTTATATACTAACAAATTATTAGGGGTCGATAATGGTATTCATAACGATGGTAGATATTGTCAAGGCTCGTTTGTTTCCTTGATAAAATTATATTTTTTAGATACAAAATGTGTTATATTTGCTGACTTTTGGCTTGAGAATCAAGCCTTCATCGGTGCAATGAGAAGAGGGAAAACTGATGAATCTTTTCACAGAGTGAGAAGTGTAGTGTTTTTCAAAAAGGGAAATGATTGAAGATCTGTAATGATCAATTCTCTCTTTTTTCAAGGCCCTGATATATATTCAAAAAATATATTATCATTAATCACATGATCGAACCCCAAAAATATCAACTTCACTGCCTTCTGAATCTCAATAATTAACAACCTCCTTTCAATAATTTACATACATAAGGATAAAAGCTCATCTTCAGGTGGCATTTTCTGAACAACCTAATCGTTATCAGTGTCTGTATTACACAACATTATTGCAAATAAACCGTGGTTATCCATAACCTGTCCACCACCTGAAAAATCTCAGATAATTTTTTTTTTTTTTTCTTTCTAAACTGTATACTCCGCAAGACTTTAGACAATTCTCAGCTGTATACATCACAAGACTGTTAACAGTAGTAGGACGTATACATCACAAGACTGTGAACAATGGTAGGAGAACTACAGTACAAGACTAGATAATGCTGGACTGTAGACAATTGTTTGCTTTATACATCAAAATACTGTGAACAATATTGTAGCAGAAATTAGTCGTGTAGAAAGAAGCCACAATATGGCGATATGGTTTTGAAATGTATGTAGCTTTTTAGGTTTGGTTCTTAAAGACACAGTCCAATGACTATAGTGGAACTGTTTTAATGAATTAATTACACCCTACAGGATGGAGTACATCTTTTCTTAATGGAAAAAGATAATTTTCTTATCCGTGCTAGTAACCTGTACATTTGGAATGTATAAATGATAAGTGTTTAACATTCTTGGATATACAGGAATATAAACGCTGGAGTATCCCGTGCTGGCTGTCGATGTGACTTCCAGCCCCGTATTCACTCCTACAGTACGTTCATAATGAGTTTTATCATTACTGTAAACCATGTTATAAACATACGGGTCAAAGTAAAAAAAAAAAATCATTAAGTTTATTGGGGAGAGGGGTGTTATTGCTCATTCCTTGGTTGTTCCAAGACATTCACCAAGAACCTGTTAAACAATAAATGGTCTGTTTTTAGAAAAAAAAAATTATTTTCTTAGTAAAAACACAAGTTCCTGCCTCTAAAATGGAACATATATATATATATATATATATATATATATATATATATGCGCCTCCTTTGGCTTCCATTCAATGAAATACCACAAAACAAAAGTTTGGCTAGCTAGCAAGGGAAGATTATCTCGGTCTAGCTCCGGCTAGTTCCGAGATCCGTCACTCATTCCTCTTGGAGACCGCCGTATAAAGGAGAGTCTACTGTATGTCTGTCAACATAATACAAGCCATTTTTTTTTTTTTTTTTTTTTTTTTTTTTTACATGAAACATCATTTTCATTGCAAACAATAGGATGAGACTAACTAACAAGCATCGCCCACAATTTTTGTTATTTTGCAACAAACTCAGTATACGTCTCAAGTGTCTAAAGAGAAAGACATGTTGTAAAAATAAACTAAACCGGTACATTTGGAGGAGGGGTTTACCTCGAAACCAAATTATAAATTTGACTGTACTGGTCGTTCTATCCTTAAATGTGTGCATTTTTATTATTCATTGTGATCAATAAACAAAAATGTGAAGACTTTGTGTGTTTATTAAATTGTGTGGTACCTCGCACATACAACACTTGTGAAATATTAAGCGCTATACACATGGAGCTGCTGATTAGGAACTGATCAGGGACACGAATTACTAATGAGTTTCCTTTGAGTCACTTCCTATGTAATTCAATGGGAGCCGCACACAATGCTACTGGGTGGTGACAACTGTGATTCACAGAAAGCAGTAAGTAACTGGTCACCTGGGTGACTTGCATGTCCAGTCGCTAGGGGTTCAGTTGCAAACTCAAGTGTGACGGAAGGTCAACAAATCAATCTGTGCCTGGTATAGGAAGTTGAAAAATATCCTATTTTATATTATTAGCGCCTTCCTGATTATTCAAGGAAACTGTAATAACTTTTCCCCATAGGGCTAATCTATTTAAAGCCCAATTATAATGTCGTGCATTGGAACATCCTCTTTGGTCTTAACATAAACATGTTTTCATTAACATTTCTTTACTAATGTCTCCAAGTATTTTTATTTTATTTAAAAATAACTTGTGGAAAAGACCAGTTCGAGATTTCCCTCATTTGTGTTTTAGAGTAGAAATAATACTTATAGAGAAATTGTATCAAAAAGATATGTCCGACTATTCCAATAATACTTATAGAGAAATTGTATCAAAAAGATCTGTCCGACTATTCCAATAATACTTATAGAGAAATTGTATCAAAAAGATATGTCCGACTATTCCAATAATACTTATAGAGAAATTGTATCAAAAAGATCTGTCAGACTATTCCAATAATACTTATAGAGAAATTGTATCAAAAAGATCTGTCCGACTATTCCAATAATACTTATAGAGAAATTGTATCAAAAAGATCTGTCCGACTATTCCAATAATAAGAATATTCATATATTTTTTAATATTAAAACTAATTAAAATTAAATATTTGCATAATTAATTTATATATTCTCTGAAAAAAGGACAAAGTTCTTTTTGTTAATTAGCTCCTCATATTATCCAAAATATCTCTAGATATTTCTCTTTTTTGTAAAGAGTTTTTTTTTTTTTTTTAAGTGCTTACTTTTTAGAGATATTCGATTTCTTGTTTATTTTATTTTGCAAAGAAATTTAGGTAAACAGGTGAACATCCTTTACATATCGGTAGAGATATCCTTGTAACTTCCCTGATGCATAAATACAAAGCACTAGGCTACTCTCCGTGTCATCAAATAAGTATTGACAACCCACATGCAGAAATGTACACACTACGCCCTCAGGCCCAAAGACCATTCAGTATCAGATATAGAGAGATGCAACATATTTCCAATTACCTAAACCTTCAAATACTGAGACGCGTTTCACTAGATAAACCTCCCTGGCTTTTAAGAAATTTTGTTATTAATACAACACTGTCAAAGTATAATAAAAGTGACCCAATTTCAAAAATAACATATAAAAAGAATTATGAAGCCTTTGCTGTTGAAAATCATGGAAATCTCTTTATCTATACTGATGGTTCTAAATCAGATGAAGTTGTGGGAGCTGCAGCTGTAATAGGAGATCAAATCATAAGCAAGAGACTAAATAGCATTTGTAGTATTTTTACAGCTGAACTCTACGGCATCCTCATCGGTCTGGACAACATACCCGAGACAGACAATAGAGACGTTATACTATTTACTGACTCATTAAGCGCACTTAAAGACAGTTACACGACTCATCCACTACTTACAGAAATTCTTAATAAGTCACAGACTCTGAACAGAAACATTACTATGTACTGCCTACCAGGCCATGAAGAACTTGGGAAAAGCTCCATAGCAGATTATTACGCTAAAAATGCAGTAAGGCATATGACATGTGACCTTGAACTAATAACAGAAAAAGACCTGACGAAAACTATAAAATCATCAATATTACAACAATGGTACAACTTGTGGACGCAACTAACTGATAATAAACTTCGATCGATTAAAAATACTGTCGAGGATTGGCCTTCCAGTCACAGAGAAAACAGACGTGAAGAAATAGTTCTGGCTCAACTACGACTTGGACACACTCGACTAACACACAAATACTTAATGACAAGACGTAACTGACCAATATGTGACATATGTAACTGTGAACTTACAGTCAAACATTTACTGACAGACTGCCGCAGAAGAAACAATATTAATCTGCCGTATGATATGCAAGAACTCTTAGGCAATGATAGCCAGTATATAAACACTGTACTTACATACCTCAGGAACACAGGACTGTACGACCTTATTTGATGACCGAAAGCGTGCTGTCTTGAAGACATTAAGTTCCTATGAACTTTAAGTGATATTTTCATTTAAAACCCTATTACACTACCTTTAAAAATATGCAATCAAACAAGCTGATTTCCTAGTGAGACTAAATTCAGAAGATGCTGCTCACTGTGTTATTGCCAAGAAGCGGAACACTGTTTAAATAAAATAAAAAAATATTTTATTTAACAAGTCATTTGAATAAGGGGCTATGAAATTAATAAATAATATAGATATAGTCAGAGTTTGGTCATAAAATAAAACTACATTTGTATTAAAATAAAAATATTTTTATTGAACACGATGGTCCGTCCTATATTAGATCATTATCATCATTATTCTAACAATCGCCAGTAAAATTTAATTACTAAAGGGAAAATATTGATAATTTTCCCATCAGATCTAAGACCCTGTACATTTGGAATGTATAAATGATAAGTGTTTAACATTCTTGGATATACAGGAATATAAACGTCGGAGTATCCCGTGCTGGCTGTCGATGTGACTTCCAGCCCCGTATTCACTCCTACAGTACGTTTGTTTACAATGATTGTTAATAGCTGAACAAACAACAATATTCCATTATGAAATGAAATGAAAAGTTTTATTCTTATTCCGGGACAGAAGTCCCACAGGAATAATTTTGAAATTACAACATAATTATGAATTTTACGTATAAACTCTAAAACTTATAAATGCTATCAGTATCAATATATAGTGTACAGCTTCAATATAGACTAGGTGTTGGGTAAAACTTGGAGGGATAGAAGGTGGTGGAAGAGTCGGGATTTAAAGGTTTCTAGGTTGGTAGAATGGCGGACAAACGAAGGCAAGGAATTCCATAGCGAGGTGGCACGGGTGACGAATGATTATGTGTAAAATCTGACAAATTAATACAATACTGCCGTATTTATTTATTTTTGTTATTAAAAAAAAATCTCATGGAAGATTCGGGATTTGAACCCCCCCCCCCCCAGATCTTGCAGCTTTGTTATTATTCTGGCAAGCTTGATATCTCAGTGTGGCAAGTTGATTTCATTCTATTGCTCGATCAGATAAATGGAATTGTTAAATTGTGCATGTATGAACTTGTGGGATTTTCCTCTTCTGTTTAGCTATTTAAACAACTGTTTAATCAACAAAACGATACATGAAGCTATATAAAAACTGGTCTCATCATCTGGGAGTGGAAAGACTGAGAGATCAGGCAAGCGAGATGGTATAAAATGATAGGTAGCCAAAGCTAAGGCTGAGATCAATTTAAGTCTAGCCGGTTCTTATATTTTATGTATTTGCGAGGTAAATATTCATGAGAACCTATCATTGGGAGGTTTCCACTTGTTTGTTTACGTCACTATAAAATTATTTTTCAGTGTTTTTTTATATTAAAATTGAATGAGGTAAGTCAGATTATTGCAAACAGTTCATTCAACTTTGCAAATGGCTCGTCAAAAATAAGGGAGAGTGAAAGAATAATTTTCCTCAGAAATGTGTCCCGTTAATATTGTGCTTGTTGACCAGAGGCTTGATGTGGTGAATCCCATTAATATTGAATTGATGTGGTGTGTCCTGTTATTATTGAGCTAATGGTTGTGCATCCCATTAATATTGAGCTGGTGTGGTGTATCCTGTTAATATTGAGGTTGTTGACTAGAGGCTTGAGGTTGTGTATCTTGTTAATATTGAGCTGGTGTGTCTATCCCATTAATATTGAGCTGGTGTGGTGTATCCTGTTAATATTGAGGTTGTTGACTAGAGGCTTGAGGTTGTGTATCTTGTAAATATTAAGCTGGTGTGTCTATCCCGTTAATATTGAGCTTGTTAACCAGAGGCTTGAGGTGGTGAATCCCTTTAATATTGAGCTGATGGGGTGCATCCCGTTAGTATTGAACTAATGGTTGTGCATCCCGTTAATATTGTGCTGATGTGGTGTATCCCGTTAATATTGAGCTGATGTGGTGTATCCCGTTAATATTGAGCTGATGGGGTGTATCCCGTTAATATTGAGCTGATGTGGTGTATCCCGTTAATATTGAGATGATGGGGTGTATCCTGTTAATATTGAGCTGATGTGGTGTATCCTGTTAATATTGAGCTGATGGGGTGTATCCCGTTAATATTGAGCTGATGTGGTGTATCCCGTTAATATTGAGCTGATGGGGTGTATCCCGTTAATATTGAGCTGATGGGGTGTATCCCGTTAATATTGAGCTGATGGGGTGTATCCCGTTAATATTGAGCTGATGGGGTGTATCCCGTTAATATTGAGCTGATGGGGTGTATCCCGTTAATATTGAGCTGATGTGGTGTATCCCGTTAATATTGAGCTGATGGGGTGCATCCCGTTAGTATTGAACTAATGGTTGTGCATCCCGTTAATATTGTGCTGATGTGGTGTATCCCGTTAATATTGAGCTGATGGGGTGTATCCCGTTAATATTGAGCTGATGTGGTGTATCCCGTTAATATTGAGCTGATGGGGTGTATCCCGTTAATATTGAGCTGATGGGGTGTATCCCGTTAATATTGAGCTGATGTGGTGTATCCCGTTAATATTGAGCTGATGTGGTGTATCCCGTTAATATTGAGCTGATGGGGTGTATCCCGTTAATATTGAGCTGATGGGGTGTATCCCGTTAATATTGAGCTGATGGGGTGTATCCCGTTAATATTGAGCTGATGGGGTGTATCCCGTTAATATTGAGCTGATGGGGTGTATCCCGTTAATATTGAGCTGATGGGGTGTATCCCGTTAATATTGAGCTGATGTGGTGTATCCCGTTAATATTGAGCTGATGTGGTGTATCCCGTTAATATTGAGCTGATGGGGTGTATCCCGTTAATATTGAGCTGATGGGGTGTATCCCGTTAATATTGAGCTGATGTGGTGTATCCCGTTAATATTGAGCTGATGGGGTGTATCCCGTTAATATTGAGCTGATGTGGTGTATCCCGTTAATATTGAGCTGATGGGGTGTATCCCGTTAATATTGAGCTGATGGGGTGTATCCCGTTAATATTGAGCTGATGGGGTGTATCCCGTTAATATTGAGCTGATGTGGTGTATCCCGTTAATATTGAGCTGATGGGGTGCATCCCGTTAGTATTGAACTAATGGTTGTGCATCCCGTTAATATTGTGCTGATGTGGTGTATCCCGTTAATATTGAGCTGATGGGGTGTATCCCGTTAATATTGAGCTGATGTGGTGTATCCCGTTAATATTGAGCTGATGGGGTGTATCCCGTTAATATTGAGCTGATGTGGTGTATCCTGTTAATATTGAGCTGATGGGGTGTATCCCGTTAATATTGAGCTGATGTGGTGTATCCCGTTAATATTGAGCTGATGTGGTGTATCCTGTTAATATTGAGCTGATGGGGTGTATCCCGTTAATATTGAGCTGATGGGGTGTATCCCGTTAATATTGAGCTGATGGGGTGTATCCCGTTAATATTGAGCTGATGGGGTGTATCCCGTTAATATTGAGCTGATGGGGTGTATCCCGTTAATATTGAGCTGATGGGGTGTATCCCGTTAATATTGAGCTGATGTGGTGTATCCCGTTAATATTGAGCTGATGGGGTGCATCCCGTTAGTATTGAACTAATGGTTGTGCATCCCGTTAATATTGTGCTGATGTGGTGTATCCTGTTAATATTGAGCTGATGGGGTGTATCCCATTAATATTGAGCTTGTTGACCAGACTCGAGGTGGTGAATTCCATCAATATTGACCTTTTTTTTTACCAGAGAAGCAAATTAGTGAAGTGAAGGTAGGGATTGTCTGTGTTAGGTTTTTGCTTCCCTACCTTCGCATCATCAACGGTCCACGATCTCCTCTCAATAAATTAGTGAAGTGTGCCATTTCTAACCTCCTCTTAAAAAACTAGTTCCAAATATAGTTTTGCTAGTAATAAAACGTATATTTATTTCCCAATGAGGAATCAAATTATTTTTAACCATTTTCTCACTTTTAGTAATAAATTTCTTTTTTTGTGTGTGTGTTACAGCTCCTGCTGCCGGTCGCTGGAAAGGATACAAGTCCGCAGTCGCTGGTAGAGGCTATGGCGCAGGTGCTACACGACCTGCACCATACTCGAGGCCTGCACCTAAATAGATCCCTCGGTAATAAGGTAATTATGCTATATCTCATATATTCTACTCTTCTTTCCCGTTCAGAGCTGACAATCCATTCACTAGCTGACAGCTTTTATTTTAGAACTAATTACATTTTAGTTTGCAACATTTACATATTTTTTTAACTATTAAGTAAAATATAACAGGAGAAGGCCCTTAGGTATTTTCCCTAATTATACATTTTGCAAAACATGCATTAGATTTTTGTTTTTTTGACATTTCGTTTTGAATTACTTTATCAGGAGGGGGTGTGATTACTTAGTGTGGAGGAGGGTGTGATTTTTAGAATTTTATTAGATATTATTGTATATAATATGCATGTATTGTACTAATCCCTTTGCTGCTTGTGTAGCATTGTCTTGCATTTCTGACAGTACAAACGTGTATGAGACTCATGCATTGATGGTCAGAGAGGAGGGAACGGAGGGTTGGGGTGGAGTCAAGATGGAGATGGGTTTCGAGCTTCAAGTATTGGTTTCATTCCATTTATGGGGAAATATTCAGGAGCTTCTATAAGCTAATGTAATGCAATTCCTTTAACCTTTAGTCTGAGTAATACTCGTACGGCTAGGTGATGCGGGATAGCCTGTGCTGAATGCTTCCGTCACACGATTTTTCATCAGAATATAATTGAATGAAGTAAGTCTTTCTCCAATATAAACATTTTGAGACACATCATGAGAGCCCTCATCGTCTTCCGAAGAAAACTCTGCTTCACTTTCGCTCACACCCGTCAAAAGTTCTAACAATTCTTGTTCAGAATAAATTTTCTTAGAAATATTTACACACGCAATTGCTCACTTGATAAACACAAAATATACTGGAGAAATATGTAGGGTAAATTTCCAGGTAAAGAGAAACAACGGTTTTTGGCAGTAAAAAAGGGAGGGAGCAGGTATACCTAGAGGTTGGCTGAATAATTGGAAGATAAAACGACAAAAGTGAAGTCCTATGCCCCATATTGGCTTTGAAGGACACTGCAGCTTCTATAAACAGCCTACAGATGGCAATAGTAGAAGGACTGATATATCAGTCTGTAGCACTCAGGACACTGCTCTCTCCGGACTGATATATTAGTCTATATCACCGAACGGAATAAGGCAACATGAGGATAGGTTATTTTATTATATTAATTTTTCTATAAAACATTTGATTCGATTTGAAACCAAAGTATTAATCTTAGAAGCTTTTATACTTAGCTGCCACATAGATAAGGAAATAGTTATATAATACAATTGGTAAGTTGAATAAAATTAGTGATTATATATAAATAAATAGGCCTAACATTATTTCTTACTCACGTTATGTATTCTCACGTTGTAACAACCAAAGCTGTCAGCTAGTAGCGATATAAGCGTTGTATAGCTCTTGAGATCCTTTAGCCCCTCAAAAGCACTTAAACAAACAAAATCTAAATACATTATACCTTACAAAATAACAAAAGGCGAAAAGGATAACAATTTATCCATAATATGTATTTTAATCATTTTTACGGCACACAAAAATTACGTTTTAATTGTTAGGGTTTTCCTAAGATTGTGTACAACCAGTTTTAAGCATATAACAAATTAGCGAAATTGATATCTAAAATGTACTTAGAAATTAATCGAATTTAACATGTATCATGGCGCAGTGCTATAAGAGTTCGCTTTACTCGCAGAAGTCATTTTTACTTATATCTATTCAACAATATTTTTGGTTAATTATTTTCAGTGATAAAAATTATTATCTTCCAAATGTATTCTTTTTTCTCATAATTCATCATTAAAACCATAACAATTTCAACAAACTTCATGATGTAATAATTTAAAATACATACTCTTTCAAGAATAATAACTGATGAAGACCAGGCAATTTTTCCTTACCTATCAACAATTTGATAGATCTAATATAGCACCTATTTTCATAATCAGTTCAGAAATTGATCGTATATTTTCTAAATCCTATTCTACGAATGTTTGATCACTATATTATCAGTACAAGGTTATGTTGTGCTTATTAGGAGAGGAGGGGGGGCATTGAAATAAACCACTATTATGTACTGTTATTATTTTTTTAAAGAGCTATTTAGAGTCCAGACCAAATTACTCAGCGAAATTGAACATTACAAGTTTCGTACGACAATTTAAAGAAAAAAACTTGTTTTCTTTACTTTTTCCATTTCAAACAGTTTTTCTTAGTAGTTCTCTTTGGTTTAGCTGGACTCTACGGTATTAATGATGGGGAAAAAATAACATAAATATTCGTTTCCATTCTGCGGCTCCATGGTACTTGTTAAGATGACTTGTTAATATTTTTAATTTCTGCTCGAGTGTCGAGAAAGACATGGTTATGAACTAAGAACTGCAGATTTAGTACACATTCTTAAAACAGAAACCCAATCCATAAAGAACAAAGGGTACTTTAATATCATTTTAATAATACCTGTGAGATTAATAAATGTTTTAACGTTTTAAACAATTTTTTCTTTATTTATTTTCTTTTCTTTTTTTCAAAATCAAAAAGAAATAATGTTAAACAATATTTTGTCTTTTTTTAGGAAGTCACGAAGAGGCAAAAAAAAGCTGATTTAAATCTTGAATGACCAAAAAAAAAACAAACAAAAAACAAAAACCTCATAAAGATCAATATCAATCTTTTGTAATGACAAACAAAAGCAAACAAAAAAAAAACTTAAGTTTAATCTTTTTGTAATTTTATCAATAAGTGTGTCTTAATTTTCTATCTCTCAAAAATAAGTTTCATTTTTGAGAAAACTTTTGTGTTTTTAAGTTATTAATGTAAATTTTATGAACGAAATTATTAAACAATATAATTTATAAGTAATACTATGTGTTTTTATTTTATTATATTTACAATATTTGAAGTAGATAATGATAAATACTTGAAATTACTATATAAATAGCTGCCCTTATGCAATTACAAAATAAAACAAAAAAAAAAACAACAATAAAATGAAGTATTTATATAAACAACAGGGTTGCTAAGTCGTTTGATTTTTATGAAAGTAAGTATGATTAAAAAATGTCCGATTCCAGTAGTATTAGTTTTTAATTATTAACAATTTATGTGTAGACAAATTGGAGGAAAATAAACAATAATAATAATACTTGGTGTTTAACATTTTAATTAATGTTTTTATTATAGACCTCAATACAAAAATATTATGTGCAATTTCTTTCCATAAATCTTATAATAATGCACTGTATGTTCAACCAATAAAAATTATTTAAAACTTTGTCCATAATAATAATTTTTAACAATAACTACAAAATTTAATATTAATTTGTCTGATTATGTGTATTTGATGTGTAAGTTAGATGACTAGAATTATTGTAAGAAGATAAACTATTGTAGTTCTATTATAATAGAAAAACTGTTTTAATTTATTTTACTTTTTTAAACTTTTGAAGTAAATTTTATGGAAAGTAAATATCATTTGTTTTTCTTTTTTTTTTATTTAATCTTTTTAAAAGATAAATATATTCCCCTTCCATTTGATACAGGCAGCATCAGGAAAAAGTAGGTTCATTCATCTTCCATTCGATACTGGCAGTTTCGGGGAAAAGTTGGATACATTCCCCTTCCATTAGATACTGGCAGCTTCAGGGAAGAGTTGGATACATTTCCCTTCCATTCGATACTGGCAGCTTCAGGGAAAAGTTGGATACATTTCCCTTCCATTCGATACTGGCAGCTTCGGGGAAAAGTTGGATACATTTCCCTTCCATTCGATACTGGCAGCTTCGGGGAAAAGTTGGATACATTTCCCTTCCATTCGATACTGGCAGCTTCGGGGAAAAGTTGGATACATTCCCCTTCCTTTCGATACTGGCAGCTTCGGGGAAAAGTTGGATACATTCCCCTTCCATTTGATACTGGCACCTTCAGGGAAAAATTAGATACATTCCCCTTCCATTCGATACTAGCAGCTTCAGGGGAATGTGAGATACATTCTGCTTACACTCGATACAGGCAGCTTCAGGGAAAAGTTATACAACCGCTTACACTCGATACAAGCAGCTTCAGGGAAAAGTTAGATACATACTAGTTTCATTAAATGAATGAGTTGTGTAGTGTGGTTGATAAACCAACGCTGCCCTACCCTACTTATGCTTCCCTTATGTGTGCCTCATAAATGGCAATAGGGTCCAAATGACCAATGGATCCTAATATGGATGGTGTCGTTTATGGGAATGAATGAATATGATTGACAGGGGATATAATGATGTATGAGATCTGATCATGTTGTTTATGACAGGGTCCCTGGGGTTGGGTTAGATGGCTTATGGGATCTTAGTATGGCTGAAGTGGGTTATGAGAAATAGGATGAATATTATCAGGAGATGATCATGATGATGAATGAGTTATGTTATATGTGTTGAGGTCAGAGTTGGGCATAATCATGATTATGATTATAATCACAGGTGTTCAAGAGGTGATTATGGTTACTCTTGTAATCACATCTTTGGTTACAATTATACTCATCATCAAAACATTTTTCTGTAATTATGACTGTAAACACAGCTGTCTCTGTGATTACAAACGTAATTATAAACTTTTTGTGATTACGAATGTAATCACATCTTTTTCTGTATTTACGACTGAAAAATCTCAAACACAACACACATCTGAGCAGGAGAATTGCAAAACTTTTCGCATCAAGATAATGAGAGTCATAGATATGAAGAGTTGAGACTTTTTCATCCGTTGGTATTACGGTAATAATCTGGTAATAATATCCTAATCTATCAAAATAAAAGACGTTGGCTACACAGTGGTAATTGCACAAGAAATTCAGATTACGTTCGTAATTACAGAAAGGTTAATGATAACAGCTGTTGTAATTACAGAAAAAAATTGTGATTACCGAAAAATATTGTGATTATGAGTGTAATTATAACCAAAGGTGCGATTACATGTGTAATCATAATCCCTCTTGTAGTTACGATTATAATTGTAATCATATCTCCAGAGTCTGTGATTATAATCGTAATCATATCTCCAGGGTCTGTTATTATAATCTTAATCATTTCTCCAGAGTCTGTGATTATAATTGTTATCATTTCTCCAGGGCCTGTGATTATAATCTTAATCATATCTCCAGGGTCTGTGATTATAATCGTAATCAGATCTCTAGAGCCTGTTATTATAATTGTAATCAAAATTATGATTACTCCCAACTCAGTTTGAAGTTATGTGAATACTTTTTTATCATAGAACTATTTCTATTCTCATATATTTGATTTAGTGTCGTAAAGACGAAGAACTGCCAGGTCATGTGCGTGTTCGTTGTCAATCCCTGGCTCCTGTGCTTATTAAACTCCAGAGATATTTCTCGATTAGTGGAATACTATCATCAAATAAATACAATTTATGAGTAGTGAATAAATGGAACTTGTTAAGTAATGTGTTACTCCAAGGGCCATTGTCTGCAAATGTAGTGTATTGTAAATTTCAATATATCTGTAAATTAACATGAATAAAATAAAAAATTACTCATGTATAAATAAAGTGTATTAAATTTAAGGTTTCTCTTTTGAAAATAAATTCGAAGAAATTTTGACAGCAAAAAGGAAGCAGTTCGTAGCTCGTTGATTTCTAAATCTGTACGAGGAACTCACGACCAGGAAGAGATGTCTTCGCAAATAGTTATAATAATATATTTTATTATCTGGAATCGATTTTGAGAGAAGTTTCAGAATTTTTGGAGAAAATAAAATCCTTGTTTGATTAATTGACATTTTAACAGACACACAGGATAACAGAAAATCCAAATTCAAACCAAACAAATCTCTAAAGGTAAAATAATTACTTATTTTTCATTTATAATATAAAATGCATCTAAAATTTAAAAATAATTCCTTATTGCCATTACTAAAACTTCTTTTTTATTTATTAAATTTTTATCATACATATATATAATATTATTAAAAGATACTTGATAATATTAATTTCTGTTTTTTTCAGTTGAAAAGCAAAAATTGCTTGCGAGGTGCCTAAAATATTCACGTAAAAAAATAAACAATTGCTAATAATAACTTGGCAAGCATACACTATTGCCTGCACAAAAAAAAAAAAAAAAAAAAAAAAAAAAAATCATCTCCATATTTTTCTTAATTTTCTATTTGTGTTGTGTTTTTAAAGGGAAAAACCGTCTGACTGTGTAACAAAACAATTTTGTTGTCAAACAATTCATTGTAAGTCTTCCATCGACAGGAGAACCTTTAAACTTAAGCTTTTTCGTTTTTTTATCTGAAAAAGTACCAAAAAATTAAAAATTAATTAAAGGTAACGTTACAAATTTTTTTTATAGTAACTGTCTCATCCGTATTTTACTTATAAACAATATATTTTGTTTACGTATTATTTTATAACCAATAACAATATCTTATTTTATTTTCATATATAAATTCTTATGATTAATTATTGGTGTTTGGTTTTTATTTTAGTTGTTTCACGGTTTGCACTATTTTATTCATTAACACTTTCAAGACCGATGGCTTTGAAAAAAAAATGTCCATTGGGCTCAAGTGGAGATTGGGTTTGTCGCTTGCTCCTGCGGAATCAAATGAGTGAGCCAGCCGAGTATCTCGATGATTTTGTGTCGCTATTTAACTTTCATAGTTTGTCATAATTCCAAATTTCACAATTTAATTATAATGTTCTACCCATTTTTTTTTTTTTTTTTTCATTTCATTTTGTTATTCTAATAAATTGTAATATTGTCGTATTTTTTCTTGTCTGATATCAATCGCTAAAAATTATGAATACTACTTTCAAATCCGATGTTATTTTATTTTGAACCATCTACGAGGCCCACGAACGTATTTGCACACTATCTGATGGCTTCGTTCTTTCTTCTCTGTTTCATTGGGTATCTTCAGATCAAATTTAAGCAGGCTTCATTGTTACAAAGCTCATAAATACATAAGGTCCTCAATGAAAAAGTTTCTTATTTTCCTCATAGCTGTAGGAATGTTAACCTTATAACCACTAACCGGGGGGAGCATCTCCACTGATGTGAAGGGCGGGGTAGATCTACTTACACCGTAACTGTGAAATAAGATCTCGGCAACTCTCATCATTTCCTCTTTTTGTACGCCCTTTTGACCATAGGCCATTTTTAGAGGGAACGGAATACCAGTCTACTACTACATTATGAATCAAGCCAATCATGGTGACTGCATATACGTGCTCAGAGTTTTTCGAAGGTTAAGGATGTGTTCACTAAGAAAATAAATCCTTCATTGCACTAAAACCTCATAGATTCAAGTTTTGATTTAACTCTTAAACAGTACATGCATTTCAATTTCTTAATTATTTGTCTAAAATAGTGCAAACCATGCTCTTATATTATCGCATGATTATTTATAAATACATTAATCTATAAAATATAAAAAGAAATTTAATATAGAAGTCGCACAGTACATAGGTTAATATCACAGACATTAACCCTTCATTTATTCTTATCACTCAAGCTTTATCCCTTGTTATCAGTTAAATCTTTAACCATCATTATGTGATAATAATAATGTGATATCTCTCACATTTTTCAACGTCATATCTGAAAAACCTAATTTTTCAGGAGAGCGATAGTAAAGTTTAAAATTACAATAAAAAGTATAAAAAATAAACGTTAATCTTCAATTGAAATTTGTATGCTCTACCATATCAGTTTAGAAAATACCTGATTATTTTTGGCTATCTGAAGGAGATTCAAGTATTATATTTTTAAAAAAGTTTGTTTTGATTAATGAAGTTTTTGCTCTAAATTTCAAGGACATTGTTTGGGTTGTCAAAATAAGTCGTTATTTTCTCTAAAATAATACTATTTGGATTTAGGTGTATATAAGGAGAACAAACCAAGAGGAATATTATAAAATAAAAATAGTGATTTTGCTCATTAAATCAAAACATAATATGAATAAAATATAATAAATAACTTGACTCGCTCCAGTAAAAAAGATATCAAAACACTATTTATTAAAAATAATAATTTGTTTAAAAAAAACAAAGGATAATAAAGGGTTAAAATTTGTGACTTCTTTATTATTTCTACTAAAAAAATAAGCTATTTTAAAAATGTGAATATTTTTAAGCTAGATGTTAAGACTTTTATTTTTTATCAATGCTGTGTGACTTCTTCTATACATTTATTTCCTTAAATTTAATTTTATTGTTTTTTGTCTATTTATATTGAATTGACGTTTCGATTGATTAGGGCATGAACTGACCTTGGATGAGGTGTAACGGCTGATTCCTGTTCGACTCGTAACACAACCAGTCAAGGGTAAGTTCATTATCAGCTCTTCTGTAAAATAATCCTTAATATATAATATTTTGCTGGGAAAAGGTGGTAACCTCTAGAATCCCATCTAAAATATCTTTGTCATGTATAAGTGGGCATATTAATTGCAGTTTTACGCCATACGAATGAATTAGTTAGCGTTTTAATTGATTACAGTCATTTTTTGAGTAAATAAATCCAGCTGAAAATGAAAAAAAATTATATTTTTACAGGCGTTTTTTACGTGCCCAGTAGATCTACCGTTACTGTACAGACCCGCCAGACATATATATTTTCACCTCTTCTGTTTGCAATTTAAAATGTTATTTTGTGTGATCTTTATGGCATATTTATTCAATTATAATTTCTCATATTTCAAATTTAATTCATACTTTCCTCTCATATTTGAATGAAACTTCTGTATTGAAAAATGATAAAAATTCATTAATAATTTCACAAAAGTTGAGATATAAAAATATATAAGTTTATTACAGAAACATGTATAAAAACGAAAGTTACACAAAATCAAAATTTGCATACTTTAATCTATGAGTTATATTTAAAATATGTATATATATATATATATATATATATATATATATATATATATATATATATATATCCGTACCCCGGAGGTAAAGGGCACCATGTAACATATTTGTAATTTTTCGGGAGAGACAATTTTCCATAACTTTAGAACTATTAAAATTTGTTTCTTGGTTACTTATAGAAACAGTTTAAAGGCAATTGTTCACACTGTTATTGGTATTGATAGGTAATTAGGAAGTATTGACCGTAATCAAACAAAACCAAGTCCTCCAAATGGTGTCTTTTACCTCTAATGAAAACATGATTTTATTTTTCAGTCTTATCTTCGTTATTTATGGGACCAGGACATGGTGCCATATACCATTATATGGGTAGAAAAATCCACATTAAGAACATGTCCTTCAGAAAGTACTAAAAGGAAATATGCAGCCCAATATTCTTTAATAAGATTTGTTTTTAGCTTAAGAGTATATATTTTGCTAATTTTGATTGCAGGTTGAGAGAGTGATGCGGGCCGGTGATACTGGGCTGCATCCGAATGTCAACTGAAGAGAAGTGGATGGATTACGTCGGCACAATGAGAAGAAAACACATTTCTGTCTCCACACCTGTTATTGTGCTTCAATATTGTATAGGATCAATAAAATGTTGTGTGCCTATTATCTGACTTTTAATTCTACCTATTCTTTTTTACTTTATTTTATTTTTGAAATAATAAAAATGTTTAAAAAATATTTGTTAGTTTTAATTATTAATCCTATATTATATGCATAAAGTTAACTTGCTATAACCACTAGCTTGTATTATGTTTTTAAAACTAGTCTGAGCCTCTTGAAGTTCTCAGAAGGTTCTGGAGACGATTGTAGTTAAAAAGTTCATCTCTACCAGTTAATGAAAAATTAAGTGGTCATACATCACGTTTGAAAATTTCAATTGTGCATGCACGAACTTATGAGGAAAATTTCTCTTTATTCCTCCTTCTGTCCGGCCAGTCCTGAAGCTGAATAAACTTTAAAAATAATTCTAACCTACCTCATTCAATCTGAAATATTAACTTTTAACTTGTAAATATTTCAGTTTGATGTTCATTTTATTTTTATAAAAGGTCAACTTTCTTATTATCATTAGAGGAGAAAATTAGACCGAATGATACACCATGAAAATCACTTTAAATATTATTCAGTTGCCGAAATGACTGGACTTTCGGATTATTTATAAACGTTCCAAATTACTTTCAACACAAATTAATCAATACATTACTGAAAAAATGTATACAAACTAAAACTTTACTTATCTTTACCTCTAAATCAGTTATAAAAATGAACTATTGGTATGTGTTTTACCTTACTTTAACAGCAAAAATGCCATTATAAACTTGATCAAAATATAAAAAATCGGCACCGCATCGTCTGCTTTATACTGGTATTTGCATATTTTTCCAGTGTAGTAGTTAACATTTTTTTAAAATGATGCCTCAATCATGAAAATAGTATTAGAAAGTTATGGCGTACCGACAAAAAGAAAACCTTGAGAAATAATATATATGATAATGAAAATTCAATGTTATAAACCTTAACCCTTTCCGTAAGCAAAGAGCCGCAAGGAGTGAGTTCTGCTATACGGGATACTCGCACCCGGCTTCGGTCCCTCTGTACGGGATACTTTTCCCACTCTCGGTCACAGCGCCTCGACTTTTAGCGATCTCCTCGCCGTACTTTACCATTATACGACCAACTCGTCTTTTACCATTTTTATTTTGCTTACAATGATTATTAATTTTTATTAATGTTGAATTAGTTTGGCATTTAAATAATTATTTTATGTTGAATAACTTTCTTTAAAAATTAGTAATAAAAAAGCTATATTATATACGAGAAAAATGGGGTTTTTTTTTTCAGATACCATTTGCTCTTTATTTTATGAATAATTAGCAAGGTAATTATATACTCAATAACTACGGGAAATAAATTCTCCATCTTCCTTTTTGATCCGTGACTTAGTGCACCGGCAGAGTTGAAATTTTTTTTTTATGTATAAAATTTATTTACTAAAACAAAAGCATAATTATAAATATTTACAGTTAATCTAATGAATTATTTAATTAAATATGTAATATATTAAACTTTTTAATTAAATATTTTTTTAAAAATGGAGGACATGCAGTAAAAAAATAGGTTTTCTAATTTTAACAAAACACGATTATGAGATCTTAACACTTCAGGACTAAAAGTGAACTGATTTTGCAAATAAATGCTGTTAGGAATGTACAGAAGTATAAAAACAAACGGTAATTTGACTAGGGTTGCTCGGGTAAATGGGCGGAGAAGGCAACTAGTTCTAATTAGACTAAAAACGACCAAAAACTTCATTCAAATGCCATCTAGTAATAGGCAGGAATACTAGAAGTACAATAAAATAACGCTAGATAGCTCTAAAGTCGAGAAATGAGAAGAGAAAGAATGCGAGAGATACTCCGAGCTCTCGACTGCTGTACAAGTCCACGGTACGGTGCAGAAAGGGTTAAAGAAACCAGGTGACTTCTTCCATTTTAAAATTTACAACAAATATTAGATTAGATACGAAGATAGGTATAGTTGGGATTCGGCTAGGAGAAAAACGTCAGACTTTCAAAAAGAAATCTGTATTTGGACGTTTCGACTGCACAATGGCAGCCTTCTTCAGCTAAAAAATATATACAACTATAAGTAAAAAAAATATATATGTACAACTAGTAAGTAAAAGACAAGCAGAAATGAGCGGAGTATATATATCACGTCCAAATACAGATTTCTTTTTGAAAGTCTGACGTTTTTCTCCTAGCCGAATCCCAACTATACCTATCTTCGTATCTCTGCAGCGGCTAACTATCTCCATCTACAAAATATTAGATTATTTATTAATTGTACTAAAATGGTACCCAATGTCATAAACGTTTAAGCCAGTCTTGTGATACTAGTGCTCCTACTGTGTTACATAAGTTCTTCATAATTAATAGTCCAATGTTGATCTTTTAATTTTGCGTCTTTAGCATCGTTGTCTATGTCTGTACTTAGTCCTATGACATTATATCCACCCAGCCAAAGTATTGTAATGTTTGAATCTGTGTAATTGCATGCATATTTGTCTGATTATGGGTCGGTCGTAAATGTTTTCCACAGAGTGTGAAATATTATTGAAAAATCCATCCATTCAAAGGAGTGGGAAGGAAAAATAAATCATTTTTGAAAACAAATTGTTTATTTACACAATGAAAATACAAAACAATTCATCTTATTTTTATGTCTGCTTTAGGTTTAATTAAATAATCTTAAAATAAAAAAAAAACATTTTCTCAAACAAATACAAAGAACAAGGAATCCAAATGAAACGCCACTCTACCTCTGAGCTGTGAGGGGAGGTCTGCACCACAACTGCTTCTGAAATATTACAATAAACCAATTAATTAAACTAGAAAATCAAACTTGTAAAACAGAATTGATTGCGCTTTGTGTGGTCGTGACAATAAAAGGATTTCCCTTGGTAGTCAAAGCCTCTATAAAAATAGGATCTCTCCATTGGTAGGATGGATAGAGCATCAGATTCCTACCTAAAGAGATACGGGTTCAAGTCTCGCCTCTAGCATGTTGAGATTCTTTATCTATGGGCTTGTTGAAAAGATTCCCTGCTCCACCAAGGATGTTTAGGAAGAAAAAAAATTTAAAAAGTCCAACTCGCAGGAACTGCATCATCTTAGCACAGTTCCGTTCAAATCTCTAGTGCTATTAGTAAAGGAATAGTAACGGTTATTGGTGGGGTTTGATCTTTCGTGAAAAATGTAAAATAAAAGAGAAAATAGATTTAAGGCTCCACAACAGGAAACTGACAGTATCATGGCGACTTCCCCCACCTTCTCAACATTCGCTCTTGGAAACACTATAACAATGTTTCACATTTTCTTACCTTGTTTTAGTCAAATACTCGTTTTACTGTTAAATTCAATTAAAATAAGATAAACAATTGAAACGTTAGGTAAACAGATATAAAAACCCGTTTGAAAGAGCAAAACTAACACTTCTGATGTTTCAAGTCCTTATTTCTCCTATTGACATGGCCCCATCAAAAAGTACATTAGAACCTTTTTTGTAGAGAATTTAGTAAACCTTCCACTTACCACAAATGTTCAACTGTTTTTGAGAAATTTAAGAAAATAAACGAAAATCCCAATAATTTTCATGCCTTTTAATGAAATATTTTATTTCTAGTACTTCCTTAACTCCATACAGAACCAAAACTTAACTATCTTAGATTAGATGGATGTCAAACATCAGGAACAAGTTTCAACTGAATCAATTGTTTCCAAATACCCAAACTGAAAGTTAGTTTGGACAATTATTTGTATCACTTCTGGACATGACCAGAAGAGATCTGAGGGAGGCAGTCGCAACGATCTCAGGTCATTGTACGATCAATAAGCATATGTATGTTATGAAGATGAGGTCTTCTCCGGTATGTAGGTGGTGTAAGGACAAGGAGGAGACACCTAAGCATGTTACATTTGAATGTGTAGCATTGGAAAGGAGGCGATTCATGCATTTTGGCAGCCTTGGAGAGGATGAAATCAGAAGGTCGGCTGAAGTCTGGCATTATCTGAAATTCATCAGGAGTTTGAGAGAAGCCTAGGCAGGCACACAGGACTCGCACAATAGGACAACGGCCGAGGTGCATCCCGCGCTTGCGGGGGTTTTGAGTCATGCTTAATCTAATCTAAATCTTTGTATCACTTTTTCTCGTACACGGTTACAGATATTGCTTTAAAAATGGTTTTATTCGTTTTCCTATGTCAAGAAACCTATAAAACCTGCAAGCACATGAACTCGAAAATGTAAGCGTTCTAATTTTTTTCATGCGAATTTTGCTCCGAAAATTGTCTTCTGGTGGACGGATTCTGCTGGTTAACGAACTTTACCTTTCAAATTAGAAGAAAGATTTTTGTACCAAATTTCTTCAAAATTAGACCAATTTTGGGGAGGTGAGAGAGCGAACAGACAAATAAATATATATATACACACACAAATTTGAAACCCCGTTATATTCATGATATGGGTTCTGGAACATGAAATTTTCTAGTCGGCACTTCGAGATTGCGTTATGAGATCAACCTCATAAGCGGGTTTCCTCCCTACCTATGGGAGGAACCTCGCTCAAACTATTAAATATAAAATTTGGTGACCTTGATTTGGTTTTACCCTTTAAACGCTGACCGCAAGTATGCAATAATAACAAGGTGCCATCGTTTATAGAATGTCTGCTTGACAGAGAGTAATTAAGGTACTACACTCCCATTCCCTACCCCGGTCCACTCCTCTACTCTAATTCTAAGGGCTGGAGAAAATTCAAATTGAACTTGTGGCATATCTTATCATTTAATGTCTTACAAAGACAAGAGGAATAGAGAAGAAATAAGAGACTGAAATTGTTCTTACCTGTCTCTGATTGAAGTTATCGCTTCTGAGCTTTTCGAATTCAGTCTCTAGATTCCTTGAGCAACTCCGCAACTTCGAGTCCAACGACATTCTGCTCATATTCATTGGCTTTGGACTTTCCACGGACATTTTCAGTCTTTTAATGCGTGTGCTAGACAAACAATAATAAATGAATTTGTTAAATAGAGTATGACAAAGAGATTTTAGATAAATTCTATTGATATTATCATCTTGCACTCATCACTAACAAAAATGTTAAGAAAAATTATCCAGTTGTATTGCCTTAGTTACAGATATATATATATATATATATATATATATATATATATATATATATATATATACATACACACCAGCTATGTTTAAATAGACTATAAGCATTTAAATATGATTGGATGTGTTCAGTCACAGGGTGTCAACTGCTTTTATGAAAGCCAATTTCATGATTTGAAATGCAAATTTCATGGCCATTTAAAAGAAAATAATTTCACCTAAGCCTTAACTTTTAGCTTAATATTATTTGTAACCTTAGACGTATTATTGTGATACCTATAAACTTTAAAAAATGCAAATCACACCCCACTAGTATTTCTAAAGCGACACAACTCAAAATAAAATTCAACTGAAAATGTGTCACTCTTGCCTTTGTAGGGGCTTTAGGATTAGGACAGGAAGAATGACACAAGTACCATCTGGTGTAAAAGCTCTGAAGCTAGGTACATACAGTTTTGATGGTTGATAAAGAGATATTTACCATGTCTTTCACAGTCATAACTATGATGGCGTGAATAAAACCGATTTTCGAGTTGTGTCACTTTAGAAATACTAGTGCGATATATTAAAGAGTATAGTTACAGTAATTTTAAAAGTTAAGAAACGATGATACTAAAAAATTTAAAATGACTAAGGAATTAGCAGCCTCAAAAATATTGAACACAGGTAGCAGAATTCAAAATGTCTAAAACTATTACTAACTATTTATTATCAATGTACATAATTTAGTAAATTAAAGTGTACACAATATCAATATTTAAGTCTGTATGAAATTCTGAATATGATTAAAGAAAAAGAAAAATATATGTAAATAATGGATAACTGACAAGTAAATGCTACAACAAATGAATCTAAGAGAGGAAAGGAGTGGGGGAGTCAGATAGAATTGTCCCGTTGTACAAAAATGTCGACTCCAGTAAAATTGAAATTTAGTGACATGGTTTCCAAATCCATGACTTTTTTTGTGGCCTTTTTTTCATTTTAGTGACATTTTCAAGTTTTTTGTGAATTTTTTCGTGCAGCAGACACCCTGATTCAGAATGCACCATGAAATTGAACCGTGTAAGCATAACGTACACATACATATTTTTTTGTGATAATGTTATCATCCATCAGTACAAAGGTAGAGACGTAATTTTGTTTTAATGCTAAAAGAGAAGAAAATGTCTACATTTAAATGTAGAATAACTCACTCAGGGGTTGAAAAATCGGCTTTGTCCGGGCTCTGGAACAACGCTCGTTTCAGACCAACAGCTTTCTTATCCTTTGTCTTCTTGTCATCCCTGTAAACAAAGAGAACATTAGTATATCATACCAGAAATAGTATAACAAAACAAAAACCGCCTACATCTAGACCAGAAGTGCAGATGCTTCCAAAACCAACAGTGGATCCCCTACTGGAACCAACAAACTGCTGAAAATGGATAAACCTGGCATCGACTTAATATTCATGACAAGAAGCTAAGGTTGTGCTGGTGTCCCATCTGGTGGGATCAAGTCAGAGTGATCTACTATGAGCTAATCCAGCCTCCCGAAACCATCACTAAGGAACGTTACAAACAACAGTTGATTCAATTGAGCAATGAAGAGCAAATGCACCAAAAAATATGACAAAATATTTTTTTCAGAAAAACAACGCTCGCCCACATGCTGCAAAAGTCCTCTTGCAAACTTTGGTGTCCCTTCGATTGGATGCCCAATAAATGTGCTTTAGCGTGAAGCAGTCATTATGAACACATTCTTTAATTTAACACGATAATGGTAATGTCTCTTCCTTCCCACACTAGGTACACCTTAATCAGAGCAAAACGTGTGTATCAAGCGTGGGAAGGATGGGACATCACCATTATCGGGTGAAATTAAATAATGTGTTCATAATGGCTCCTACACGCTAAAGCACATTTATTGGTTTTGACTTAGAAATCAGAAAAAAAAATGGACTCGAATAACTTTTTTCTTAAAGAACGAGGTACCATTTTAATGCTTATTAAAATATGCAACTTTTGGGGTGGAAGCAAACCTTTAAGTCTACAAATAGCTGATTAAGAAAATGTTGAATAATTTAAGAAAACACTAATAACAATAGTTCACATCTATATGGCTCTTAGTATAGCTCTTAATTTACATTACAACAATTCAACATTGGGTGTTTCTTCAAATTTAATATAGATTCTAAAAATGTGGTCGTTATTTACGATATATTAACCAGGAATCCGGAAAACTTTTTTTCATAAAAAAACCAATAGTTTCCAAAATAGACAAAAGTTTGAATAGCTCTGCTACATGTTGAGATAGGACACTCATTTCTGCGCCCCTGAACTACAAATGAGGTGCAGAATAAACCCCTAAAGTTATGAGATCGCAATGCGGGACATCCTATATGTAAAAAAGTAAAAAAAAATTACCTTATAATTGATATAGTTCTAGACTGAGATAGATTTGGACGTTGGCTGAACGTTGTACGTCGCTTTGCTAAGTACGAGAGCCTGCTCCCGGGAGACTTCGCCCAGCCTAAAAATAAACACAAATTTTCATAGAATAAAGTTAAAATTTAAGACATCTAATAATTTTTTGTTTGAACAAGCAATAAATACCATTCCTTCTTTGCCTCTTCTTAGCAGAATTTGTAAGTATTTCGTGCCTCATGAAACTAGACGATGTTTCCGAAGATACAAGTCGCTCAGCAACTTTCAACCGAAGAGCTTCCTCCTCTTCTGTGTTTTTATTCAAACTGGAATAGAACAAATATTAAATCCAAACATCTTCTAAGTGTTTATTTGTTTTAATGCAATAGATATAGGGGAAAGTTTGGCTCAGTGGTAGAACACGCAACTCATGTTCTGGAGGGCCAGAGTCGGAAACTCCTAAAGATTTTTTCTTCTAATGTCGTCGTTCAAGGGCTGAGTTTTGGAAAGCTTAGAATAGAAATTCTTAATTTTTCCTCTTCAATGGAACATAATCAACACTTCCTAAACTTCAACCGTTTCATACCGGAACCTATTTGGTAGGAAATTTATTAGGCTTTTTAATGAATTCAGTGTACGCTGAATAATTTTCTTGACAAAACATAAATAAATAGTTTTGGTCAATTATAATCATAATGGGCAACTGACTTAATGGGTCTTTTAGCGCGGTTCCTCCCTCCCCCATAGGGAGGAACCCCGCTTATAGGGTTGATACAATGAAACAATCCGGAAGTGCCGACTAAAAAATTTCGCGTTTCAGAACCCCTAGAGACCGAAAATAACGGTGGTTCAAATTTGTGTGTGTATATATATATATATATATATATATATATATATATATATATATATATATATTTATTTATATATATATATATATATATATATATATATATATATATATATATATATATATATATATATATATATATATTGTCTGTTCGCTCATTTCTGGCTTCTCTAATGGTCCGATTGTGATGAAATTTGGTACAAAAATCCGTCTTCCAATATGAAAGGTCAAGTTCGTTAACCAGCAGAATCCGCCCACTGGAAGATGGCATTTGGGGCGAAATTCGCGTAAATAAAATCGTAACGCTTACGTTTTTGAGTTCATAAGCTTGTAAGTACTCGTTTTATAGGCTTCTTGGGCTAGGAAAACGAATGAAACCATTTTCAAGGCGATAGCTTTAACCGTTTTGGAGAAAATTGGAAAAATAGTTTTTGAATACCGTTTTTGGTTTGGGTACTTAGAATCATGGGATTCAGTTGAAACATTTTCTGCATGTTCTACTTTTTTTAAAACTAATTTGTTGAAATTTTTGTTACGTTTGGAGTTAAGGAAGGGTTAGAATAAAATATTTTATTCACAGACATAAAAAATGTTGTAACTTTGTATACTTTTGTTAGTATCTCGAAAACCGTTGACAATCTTGGGAAGCAGAAGGTTACCATTCGAAAGCTTACTAAATGCTCTACAAAAAAGGTTCTAAAGAAAGTTTTAATTAGGCGATGTCAATCGGATAAATAAGTGCTTAAAACTTTAAAGTAATTGATTTCGTTTATTCGAGCGGTTCTTTTTGACTGTTTTATTCCTTGTTATTTTTAATTTGCTTATAGTCGGATAATGTATTTGACAATAAAACAGATTAAGTAAAATAAGAAGATCAATTTATTGTTAAAAATGTAGCGTTCAAAGAGAGAGATCCCAAGGCTTTCCAAATGCCTCAGAGCGGAGGCCTTTCTGCCCGACTTATGGGATAGCTGACCCAAACAGGTAAGATTGTAAATCAAGACCTTTCAAGACTAGTTTGTTTGAGATTTCATTTGGATAGGTGTTTCGCTATTTATCTAAACAAAGATATTTGATTATCAATATTTACAACAAATTAATGGAGGCCAAGTGGCCATGAGTGTTAAGGCGTAAGCATTTTTCTAATTAGTTTCTCATTGGTAGGATTGTTAGGATTGATGAAAACAAAAATTCTTTCATGAGTGCAACCTTAAAAGCTACATTCCTACAGAGATTGCTAAAAGCTTGTTTATCATATTGGCCTGTAGGCTCTGAGTGGTAGGATTTTTTTAGGGAAATACATTGAAATGAAGAGCCTGCGTGAGAATTTAAGGGCCGTATTATTAAATACACAAAAAAAACCACCAAAAGTAAATAATAATTGTCAAAAAATAATAATAAAAAAAAGTACATACTATACATCGAACCGTTCCTTTTCATCTTCTTTATTAGCAGCACAATTTTCCAGACCTAGAAATAATATAAATTAAATATAACTATATGGAGTAATTATAAATTCTACTATATGATAATTTAATTATCATCAAATTTACAAACCTCACATTTCTAAGGGCAGACATGTAAAAGAAATATTATCCTGATAAGAAATAAAATAAAATCAGAGTTCATTGATAAAGAATAACACTTAAATTATGTACTGTATAATTCCTCTCAACTAACAAAGGCAACAACAGCATCCTTTATAAATTACAAATTTTCTAACATAATTTCACACTTTTGTATTTTAAGTGTCAATTTCTCCACAATCGTTTAACCCCTTAACGGGCAAGGACCGCTTGAGCGGCCACTGCTCGCTGAAATTAAAAAATGACGCGATTGAGGCGGAATTGGTTCCAATGCTTCCTGCTAGATGCCGGGGTATACCAAAAAATAGTATTTGGAGGTCTTGGGCCCGAGGAGCCGAGATATGACGAAGTTGACCGCTATAGCGGTCCTTGCCCATTCCGCACTCGTCTTGTGTCAGTGTTGGCCGTGCATTATTGGCTCTCTGGATCACTCATCTTATCGGGAAATCGTTTCAAAGTATGTAATAATTCTTCTATACATTCTAGATTAGGAATTAATTGATTTTAATTGGAATGAGTGTATCGCTTACATGTTATTCATTGATTCGTCTCATAATTACCTTCGTCAGACTGGAAGGAAAAAAATACTTTTTTTGGCATTGCTAATGAAATGTTTTTCTCAATCCTGTTTCAAATGATATTGTGGCCTAGCATTATACTATTATTTTTTTACTTTTTAAGCCTGCCAATCTTAGGGTAACGCCATCGAATGAACCATTTTCATTTTCGGGATCTTTGCGACGTGGAATCGGCTTTACGAAATATCGCGGCATTGCATATCGGGGATTCCCGATGCCTGGAATGGGCAAGGGCCGCTCTAGCGGCCAACCCCGTATTTATGGATACAATTTTTATTTTAACAACCTGGATTCATATTTAGTAAATGGATGCCCCCCAGACTCCCAAATATAAATTTAAAAAAATCCAACATAGCTAGCGAAATGTGCCTGTTAAAGGGTTGCATAAAAAATTGCATAAAAGCAGTTTTTGTAAGAAATTTATTTACACGATTGAACGCCAACAATATCTACCTTCAGCAGAATGTGATACCTCCGAAATATTACGTTGATAAATCGACCGCTGGATAAAGACATATCAACAACAATTATACTCCTCAGGAAAGAAACCTCAAACAGAATATATAAATATACGAGAGAGAGAGAGAGAGAGAGAGAGAGAGAGAGATATTACCTTCCCAGTAGAACTGCTTGTTCTGGTTCCACGATGAGAGCATAGCGTTGACATCCATTTGCGGATTAGTCTTGTCAGGAGGTGGTGGGATCCCGCCCATCATCAGCCTTAATTTTGACATCTCGGCAGATTCCTGTTTGATCGGCGTCTTCGGAGACAAGCATCCTCTCACTGGAAGCGAATCTTCGTCAGCTGTAATAGCAAACAGATAATTAAAGTAATTTTAATGACACTATTAATAATAATGGAAGAGTTGTGTGCCAAAGGTACAGAAAAAATGTGACGGAAAGCTGCTTTTTTAATACTGTTAGAATTCATAGTATGGAGATTTAACTGAGCAGTTAAAGTACTGAATAGTAAGCAGTTCAGCACTGAAAAGCAGCAAATCCTATTTTATTGGCTGAGGAGACAGTTAAAACTTGACCGGCAGCCTCACATGCTGAGGAGCAGCAAATCTCACTTTATTCGCTGAGGACGCTGTTAAAACTCGACCGGCTGCCTCAAATGCTGAGGAGCAGCAAATCTCACTTTATTGGCTGAGGACACTGTTAAAACTCGACCGGCTGCCTCAAATGCTGAGGAGCAGCAAATCTCACTTTATTGGCTGAGGACGCTGTTAAAACTCGACTTGCTGTCTCAACTGCTGAGGAGCAGCAAATCTCACTTTAGTGGCTCAGGACGCTGTTAAAACTCGACTTGCTGCCTCAACTGCTGAGGAGCAGCAAATCTCATTTTAGTGGCTCTGGAGGCTGTTAAAAGTCGATCGGCTACCTCAACTGCTGAGGAGCAGCAAATCTCACTTTAGTGGCTCAGGAGGCTGTTAAAATCGACCAGCTATCTCAACTGCTGAGGAACGGCAAATCTCACTTTATTGGCTGAGGACGCTGTTAAAACTCAACTGGCTGCCTCAAATGCTGAGGAGCAGCAAATCTCACTTTACCAGTTCTGGAAGCTGTTACAACTGAACTGGCTACCTTAACTGCTGAGCAGCAGCAAACTCAATTCAGAGGCTCTAGAAAGCTTTTAAAACTTGACTGGCAGTCTCAATCAGGCTACCGGGTATTTTATATAAAATGGATAGAGCATTAGCAGTTCCTCTTATGATAATTCAGTTTTAAAATTTAGTTCCATTAATTATCATGACCATAACCCAACTATATCCAAGTTGAATAATCTCCTCGGTCAACAATACATTAATCAAGTTCTGTCTTACTGATAAGATTACTTTATCTGTGTTTATTGCCAAATGGAATACTTTCTGATATTAAATATACACTAGACCATAAATAAATGTATGAGGGCATATTTTTGTTGTTGTGAGATTTCATTTATCACGTCAAGTTTGTGTCCAATGTATGTATAAGAAATCGTTACAGACTTGTGCTTCTGCTGTACAAGAACCTTCAAGATGGCTCCTGGAATGCTATACTACAATTTACATCAAAATCTCAAGATAATTCTATAAGCAAGTAATATTTGGTATGTTCAGATGGAGTATTTCAAGGCCAAGTTGAATTTCTATTAAGTTCAACAGGAACTAGTTAAACCACATACAAGTATCAAATATATCTCCAAATAGGCCACCATGTCATTTCATCAGCCATCTTGTTTGTGTTCCTAAACAACTGTAACCTCCATTTTCAGCATGTCAACAGGATTTTATTTTGCTTAATACAAAATTAGAGCATAAACGGAAGATTAAAAAAAAACTAATTATAAGCCACAAAAAGGCAAGAAGTTTGGTTTTAATAACTCAGCATAAGCAATAATTATTTCAATCCAGAGTTTAAAAAAGTACCTCTTCCTCCACTCATTAATGAATACAGTGGAATAATAACCACCAATTATTAATACAAAATTTGACATATGCAAAATAAATCCAAAATGTTGTATAAGAAATAAATGTTTGCTTAACAATTAATACCTTCTGTGCAAAGAAATATCTTGACAGGCATTTTACTGATCAGAACATACTACAGTTGGTCAACTAATGAACATAAGTAGTACAAAAAATAAAAACTTTATCTAAAACTGAAATAAATAGACCAAAACAATAAATTACTCAAACAAGATGGAAACACCATTTCCACAATTGGATTTCACAAATAAGGAAAATGTATTTAGAAAACATTAATTTACAAATTCAAATAAAGATATATCAATGCATGGCTCTTTTAATCCAAAAAAACTCAACAATTGTGAAACATCTGACACAAATAAACTAGTTAGAAAAAAAAAATGCTTGCATCAACAGAAAAATTTAAAGGGATTTCTCACTATAGAAGGCTGAAATATCGACAATACTCGTACTTCTTTATTTTATATTAATATATAAAAAGAACCTTAAAATGCATGAACATAAAAAAAACAGTAAAAATCTTACCAAATATGTCAGGATCTGACATATAACCATCCATTTCGGAATTATATAAAAATTCCCCGTCACAACACTTTTTATGAAAGATTAAACGTCTGAGGGCAACATTTATAACTATATTTATAATTACTTGAGGTTAAAAATGTCTAAGAAAATTCACACAAAATCAGTGCACGTCCCAAAAGATGTTTGCGACAGGTCAACTACTTTACATATGTCTGCTGGCAAGAAAGTACTAGATCGCAACATTCCTTTAATCTCAATTACAAACACTTTTTTACTATTTAATTTTTATTGATATAAAATCTACGATAAATGGCGTAAAGTAAATATAGTTAATTATTTTGAATAAAATATTTGTTTTCTCATTCGTTCATAAATTAAAGAAATGAAATTCCATTTTGTTCGTCTTCCCCCCCCCTGAATTTCCCTTTCCAAGTTTTAATAATGAAATCTAAAGTGTTCTGCTTGGGTCTTAGCCAATTATATTTAAAATATTAGTGGTTGCATCCTAAATAATAGAAAAATAAAATAATTAATATAATAAATAGCCGAGCTGTGATCTATTGTAAAATACAGAATACAGTTAAAGTTTAAATTCGGCAAGTGCAACTGGTAAGAATATCCTTGGAGGTCATTTCAAAAGTGTTTGTGTTGAGGGACTTATTTATGCAAACTAAGATATATGAAATGTTGGTTACGTTTGGAAAAGGGAAATATTAAAAACATCATGATGATTAGATCGTTAGCCGTCGAGGTGATAAGTAATGATGGAATGGTTGGGATTCGGCTAAATAAACCTCAATATGATTTTGTTTTAAAAAAATCTATATTTCGGACGTTTCGGCTACTCATTGGTAGCCTTCGTCAGCTAAAATGACAAAAAAAGAAATTAATACAGAAACAAACAAGAAAAAATGTATAATTGTGATAGGAAACAGAACTATAGATACAAATTAACTTATAACAGAACATATCGTCTTAAATTCTTAGAATGAGTAGAATGAAAAAGAAAATAGGTACAATAATTGATTTTAATAGTAATTAGTAACATTAATTGATTTTACAAAGAAATAAGAAAACTATATACCAGTGACAAATATAGTAGCTAATAGTAACATTAATTAATTTTTACAAAGAAATAAGATACTACATACCAATGGAAATGCCGAGCGGCAGAGGAAGACCAAGGTTGGCAATTAAGTAACCATTGTGAAAAGTGTCTAAGGAAAAAAGGAATCTGCAAGGGGTATATGTAACTGGAAACAGCAAGAGGTGGGGGAAACGGGCGGTAATGATCAAACAGATGTTTATGACATTTTATGACAGGAAAGGAGAAAAAGGTGTTAATGGAAGGATACCCAAGGGGCAAGGTAAAAATCTAGGTAGGTGGTCGGGCGAGTATTTGGAAAATATTAGCGTACTAGAGAACTGCACGGATAAGTAAAAAGTAATCGGATAAATAATCGCCGAGTATAAAACGGACGATGCGAGTACATACTCGGCATCGTTTCGAATTGGCATCGCCGAGTATAAACTGGACGATGCGAGTACATACTCGGCATCGTCCGGACTTGGCATCGTCGATTACTTTACATTACGATTACGAGTAATACTCGTGAGTACTGCATCGTAATCATCGTAAATAACTGTCGACATGTCGATACAGGAGGCAAGATAAGCAACAGATGAATTAGGTAGTAAATAAGGGGATTATAGAGTATTTTTTTTCTTTCTGAAAATAGTTTCTGAGATATAAGCGATCGAAAATCGGGATTTATAGGACTCACTGACTCATAGGAGGCATTTCCCATGATGCTAAAGACTTGAAATTTTGCAGGATGATAGATATGAAGGTGTTATTAAAGGAAAAAATAGAAAAATCCTGAAAAGGTGTGTTTGACGCCGCTTCTGGAGCGGTGTCGTGCCAGTTTTGTACTTCCTTGGGAAACCCGTCATTCCGTCCGAAACCCATGATGTGGGGTATCAAATGAATCGTCTCGGAATGAAGAACCTATATTTGATGTTTTAAGAAACATTTAGAAGCATAAAGGCTTGGTCAAAATCTTATACCAGCTGTCTGTCTGTAGGTTTGTTCCTTATACAAATCTGAACCGTTTGACCAATTTTGACTAAACTTGGGACACAGGCGGGTCTTGATATGGGGGGAATCATTGGCTAGGTTAAATTGTCCATCAGCTGTCTGTCTGTCTGTTTGTTCCTTATACAAATACACACCGTTTGACCGATTCTAACAAAACTTGGCAAATCAGTAGATCTTGATCCTGGGATTGGCATAGACTATGTCAAAATCATTAATCAGCTGTCTATCTGTCTGTTTGTTTATTATACAAATCCACACAGTTTGACCGATTTTGACAAAATTTGTTTCATTGTTCTCTGGTTTTATTCGTATTTCTACGTTAATTTACCATATGCTTACATGTCGGCAACCTGGTTATATATATATATATATATATATATATATATATATATATATATATATTTTACAAATTTTAACCACCGTTTTATATATATATACAACTTTGAACCAGCGTATATATATATATATATATATATATACACACACACAGATTTGAACCACCGTTATATATATAGAACTTTGAACCAGCGTTATATTTTTGATCTACAGGATCTGAAAAATGAAATTTTCGTGTGGGTACTTCCGGATTGTGTCATGAGATCAACCTTATAAGCGGGTTTCTTACCTATAGAGGGAGCGAGGAACCGTGCTAATATCTTTAGCGCGGTTCCTCCCTAAAATCAGTCTATCTCCTTGATTTATTGGGCGGATAAATCAAGGGATGCGGATTAAAGATCGTCGGGTTATTGTAATCAACAGTGATCAGCAGTGGCACGAACTTAATCGCTCAGTCCTTTTTGGTTTTTTCGTTACAAATATGGAACTTAATGGTAATAATAAGAGTGTTATGTACAGGGTGTACCAAAATAATGGTCATCCGTTGACCAGAATATTCTTCAATGGGAGATCGGAAAAAATAACCCCCATATTAACTCCCGCAAAATTGACCTAGAAATTTTATTCAAGGTCAATTTTTTTTATTGCATATTTTGAATCTACGAGTCAAGTGGAAGAAAAAATTCAACGGAACCATAGGTCAGAAATGACTACTTAGGGTCAAAATGACCATTAACAGCGTATACGTGAGCCATTCCATTCCAATCGACAAATGGTCGCTGATTTTGGTCATTTATTTTTTACATTTTTTAGTAACTTCACCTTACTAAAAAAATTTGAAAAAGCATCTTCCAGTATAAAAAAAAATATGAGTGTATTGAAAAACGGCCCTCTCAGTAGCATTCATTGAAGAACCATAACTCACATTTTACAATAGACAGGAATGCCTTCTTGAGGTTATTCTAGAAGCTAATCAAGAGCTCTTTGCTTTAAGCTTTCAATCGCTGCAATTACTCATTAAGGATTTCACAGGACAAGTAGAAAGTTCATGAACCATCGAGTCCCTCCCAGAATAGAGAATAGAATAATTGCCCTCGCCTGATCCAGGCCTACTACGGAGCTGAGAAGATTGGCCCAAGCTACGGGAGTCTCGAGGATGACGGTACTTCGGATCCTTCAGGAAGAACGTCTCTTGATAATTTTACAAATTAAGTTTTTTGTTGTTTTTTTAGAAAGACTTTTTTGTCTACCGAAGGGCGAGGGCAATTATTCTATTCTCTATTCTGAGAGGGACTCAAGGACAGGCTGGTTCATGAAATTCCTACATAACCTGTGAAATCCCTAATTAGTAATTGAAGCGATTGATTGAAAGCTTTAAAAGGCCAAGAGCTCTTGATTAGCTTCTAGAATAACCTCATGAAGGCATTCCTGTCTATTGTAAAATATGAGTTATAGTTGTCCAATTAATACCTCTGAGAGGCAAGTCTTTCAAAATACTTATAATTTTTTATAAGATCTAGAAGATGCTTTTAAAAAAATTCAAACGAGGTATTTTTGTGTAAGGCAATGCTAGTGGAACATGTAAAAGATAAAAAATGATCAAAATCAGCCACCATTTGTCGATTGAAATGGAATGGCCAACTTAAACGCTGTTAATGGTCATTATGAGTTTAAGGAGTCATTTCTGACCTATATTACCGTTGACTTTTTCCTTCTTTATGACTATTAGATTCGAAATATGCAATTAAAAAATTCACCTTGAATAAAATTTCAAGGTCAATTTTGCGGGGGTTAATATGGGGGTTATTTTCCCCGATTTCGCATTGGAGAATATTATGGTTAAGTTTTGTATGGTCCTGTTTAAAAAAAAATCGTAATTGAAAGTGATGGTGCGTAAGACGAGCTACCATTTGTAATGTGTAGTAAATGTTAACATATTTTGTATACGGTGCTAGTCCACGTATTTCAAGGAAACATAATATATTTTTAAAACAACAGCGTTTCCACATATTATGTGGATTAGAGTAGAGCTGGAAAACTCTACATCTTAAATGCTGATATTAGAAACAGGAAAAAACGCGCGTGAATGTGAATGAAAAAATAAAAAAAAAAAAAAAAAACGTTACCAAGAACGTCTTTTTACATTCGGCAGGACAGGATTAACGGTTATATCTGCCTTTATTTATGTTTTTTTTTTTTTCTTTTATCACCTTAAAAAAATGTTTATTTCTTATATTACCTTTATTACTGATTCTTCTGGATTTTAATATAGACTGTATTACATTGTTTTTGTTTACGTTACAATTGTATAGTCACTGTAGTTTCGTTGAGTTATAAGTAATACAGTGGACTTCATTACACATGGCGAGGCGAACCAGTATATAATGTAGTTATTCACGGCGATACCGATACCAAACCTGCAATACTCCACGATGCCGATGCCAAACCCCTCTGTACTCGGCGATGCCGATGCCAAATATTATTTTACTCGGCGATGCCGATGCGGCACGATGCCGATGCCGGTGTTCGGAATGAGTATGAGTACACATAAAGTAATCGAGGTACTCGTCCCATGAGTATACCTACTCGTGATTACGCGATGCCATACTTACTCGTGCAGGTCTCTATAGCGTACATAGGAGAAATGCCTTGTTGGTCAGTTTTGTAATTTATATTGTTTTTGTTTAAGTTTATGTGTACACATTCCGAGATCTGTAGTCTTTTTTTGTTTCGTTGTGTAGATAGAATTTTCGTGTCGTCGAAGTTAAAAGTGTGTTTTTGTGTAATGGCGTGTTTTGCAAGTGCAGATTTATCTATTTCTTTATTAGTGATGGTTCGTTTATGTTGTGTAAGACGTGAGTGAATGTCATTTATGGTTTCTCCTATGTATACACCACTACAGGAAGGGGTTTGGCAAGGGACTTGGTAAACACAACGGGTAGTATGTTCAAAAGGGATGGGATCTTTGAGTTTGGTGTAGAGGGTTTTGAGTTTGTTGGTAGTTTTCAATCCAAAATTTAGGGAAGGGTAGGATTTTTTTATTGTCTTTGTAAGTTTATCAGTCAGTCCAGGTGTAAATGGTAGAGATCGGAACAATTGGGAACTGGGAGTTAGGGAAGAATTGGGAGAGATAGTGTTGGAAGGTTGGGATTTTACTTTTTTAACAAGGGATTTTATGAGGTTGGGGGGAAATTGGTTGCGTGCCAATATATCTGAGGCGATATTAATATTTTTATTGTGGAAGGAAGCATGGGATAGAGAGAGGACTCGGCGAAGGAGATTTCTGGCTACATTAATCTTGAGGTGGTAAGGATGGGATGAATGAAAATTAAGTAACCGTCCCGAGTATGTGGGTTTTGTGTACCAGTCAGTAATAATAGTACCGTCAGTCTGTCTAATTAGTAAGATGTCCAAGTATGGGAGCTGTCTGTCCTGTTCTATTTCGACAGTGAATTGAAGCCTAGGGTAAAAGGAATTGAAACAGGTAAGTATGTCTGTTAGTCTGTTTGGGTTTATCATCAGCAAAAGATCATCTACGTATTTGCAGATGAATGAGATGTCATGGGGAAACTGTGGGACGAGGGAGTTGAGAAGATCGTTGAGAAGGATTGAGGATAAATCGGGTGCAAGACAATTGCCCATGGCTAGACCTTCAATTTGTTTATAGAATTTCCCATCATATTTAAAAAAACCGCTGTTAACACACAGTTTTAGACTTTCTATAAACAAATCAAAGGATAGAGGGCTATGGAGTTGTAGGGTGGGCCAATGGTTTTCGAAAAAAATCCTACCCTTCCCTAAATTTTGGATTGAAAACTACCAACAAACTCAAAACCCTCTACACCAAACTCAAAGATCCCATCCCTTTTGAACATACTACCCGTTGTGTTTACCAAGTCCCTTGCCAAACCCCTTCCTGTAGTGGTGTATACATAGGAGAAACCATAAATGACATTCACTCACGTCTTACACAACATAAACGAACCATCACTAATAAAGAAATAGATAAATCTGCACTTGCAAAACACGCCATTACACAAAAACACACTTTTAACTTCGACGACACGAAAATTCTATCTACACAACGAAACAAAAAAAGACTACAGATCTCGGAATGTGTACACATAAACTTAAACAAAAACAATATAAATTACAAAACTGACCAACAAGGCATTTCTCCTATGTACGCTAATATTTTCCAAATACTCGCCCGACCACCTACCTAGATTTTTACCTTGCCCCTTGGGTATCCTTCCATTAACACCTTTTTCTCCTTTCCTGTCATAAAATGTCATAAACATCTGTTTGATCATTACCGCCCGTTTCCCCCACCTCTTGCTGTTTCCAGTTACATATACCCCTTGCAGATTCCTTTTTTCCTTAGACACTTTTCACAATGGTTACTTAATTGCCAACCTTGGTCTTCCTCTGCCGCTCGGCATTTCCATTGGTATGTAGTATCTTATTTCTTTGTAAAAATTAATTAATGTTACTATTAGCTACTATATTTGTCACTGGTATATAGTTTTCTTATTTCTTTGTAAAATCAATTAATGTTACTAATTACTATTAAAATCAATTATTGTACCTATTTTCTTTTTCATTCTACTCATTCTAAGAATTTAAGACGATATGTTCTGTTATAAGTTAATTTGTATCTATAGTTCTGTTTCCTATCACAATTATACATTTTTTCTTGTTTGTTTCTGTATTAATTTCTTTTTTTGTCATTTTAGCTGACGAAGGCTACCAATGAGTAGCCGAAACGTCCGAAATATAGATTTTTTTAAAACAAAATCATATTGAGGTTTATTTAGCCGAATCCCAACCATTCCATCTTTACTTATTAAAAACAGTTATGATTGGTGGAAACTATGTTAGGAGCATGGGAATTATTGCTTTCCTTCAATTGAAGGAGAAATATTTAGTGTTTGGAATCTAGTTCCTGGATTTTTTGTTTTCTTCAGATGGGTCATAAATTTATTTCATTGAAAAATACTTTTTTAGACCTTACATTTTCACAACTAGCTAACTGTCTAGTTCTTAAACCAGTATTGCCCTCTAATTTAAGCTCTAGCTATAGCACATACTTTATGTATAATGTTTTTATATTTTTTTGTATGTTTATAAATTAGTATTAACTCTGTCCTACTATTTTTAAAGTCCTGATGAAGGCTTGAATTTCAAGCCGAAACGTTGGCAAACAATAAAAATCATTTTCACATGCAAAAAGTAGTTTTATTACGAAACAATGACCGAACCCTGACAATCTACCTTCACATTACCAACGGCCAACGATATTTTCTCAACAACTAGCTAACAATTAAGAAGATAGCATAAGAACTATCTTTATATTCTTGACATTGTTGTTATTAATTATTTTTCATAAATATTTTAATTTTACTGTTACTGTATAATTGTTTCTTTTACATGAATAAGAGTGTACAGGATATATTTAAGAAAATCTATGAAAATCCCACAACTGCCCTCGGCTTTTAATAAATCTGTTTTTCTAATATTTTCTTGAGTCCAAAAGTACCAACATTTAAATATCTTCATTTATATGAATGTCAAACATCTGGAATAATTTTCAACTGAATCCATCGTTTCTGAGTACGCAAACTGAAAATTAGATAGGAAAACCAGTTTTATCAACTTTTCTCGAAAGCGGTTGGATATCACCTTAAAAGTTAGAAAACCAATAAAAAGTTTAAGTGCAAGCCTGTTAACAAAACAACGTAACGAATATTTTCAAAAAAAATCATGCTCCAGTGGCCGGATGCTGCTGATTAAGAAACTTCAGAAATCAGAAAAAGTATTTTAGTAACAAATCGGCGCTAATGGCCAAGATGTAGATGCGCCGTTAAAAAAAAAAAAAAAAAAAAAAAAAAAAAAAAGTAACAAATTTCATCAAAATCAGACCATTTTTGTGCTTTCTAGAGTGTGCACAGGCAATATATATGTAGGGTAAACGCACCAGTATCTGACAGGTGCACCAGTAGCTGCCAACATCTTCGAAAAATATAAATAATAAAGGTTCAAAGCCTTTCAGACCCCCCTCTCACAAAGCCATAGCTTCTGTAGGTATTTCTGCGTTGTTAGGTTGCCTACCCTGCTTTATTTTGGCGGGCATAGTAATATCAGGTAATCAAATCAACTGCATGTTCTCCGTCTCTAGTTCAGCGCCTTCCAAGTAGAGAACACCCGGCTTGGACACCAAGTTACGGTTCGTGTTCTCCTCTTTACTTATTCTGTTATATTCTCAAATTAGTGTGTTGTTTCTTCTAATGAGTGTTTATAGATTGTGTTTTATCTGCCTTTGAACCTTATTCAGGTGTCAGGTATTGGACCCTAATATTGGTCATATCACCAATAGCTGACAGACCTGTCAGCTACTGGTCCCTCATATAATTTTCTTCCAGCCATTTTTTCCTTATTTAACCTTTCTATTTCGTTATCTATCCTATACCGATTAATTATATTTTGAACGTAGTATATACATTCCAGTAGCTGACAGGGGGTGTCAGATACTGGAGCAAAACATGTCAGCTATTGGAACAGCTTTTAAAAAAGAAGCACTTTGCTCCCCTACTAGAAGCCATAAGAGACGTACCACCATCTGCTATCAGAAATGGATTTAGGAAATGTGGTTTGATGCCATGAAAACCCGAAGCTCCATTTCCCCCCCACCACGCTTTCAGATGAAAAGAAGAGTATTAATCACGAAGACTCAATTAGGCTGAGGGATACCAAAACGGCACTCAGAATCATAGAAGAAGCTATAGGGCAAGAAAAAGCCATGCTACTTAAAAATGCCGAATCCTGGAGGAGTGGGGATGATAACAAATCGCTTTATGACTTATGGCAGAAGCTTGAACAAACGATTAAAATTCTCAGTTTGCAGCCAGATGATATCCAGTTGGCAACTGTAATAAGTAAGATAGTACAATAGTTTTGGGAGTAAGCGAATTTCATGATACAGTTCGGTCAAATCCACTTCACCAAGCTGGAGCAACCTGCTCCTCACACCTTGCGTTAATTTCTAACCAAACCAGCTTCGTATCAGAAACACCACTAAATACCTTCCCAAGCCCTTTCAAAAAGGCGCTGGCATGGCCTGAATCTCCCAAGAAAATATCTAAGAGGAAAAGTTACCCCGGCTTCGTAATTTCTGAGTCTTGGAGATATTATAACAAACAAAAAGATCTAAAAAAAAACATGAAGAGGAAGAAAAGAAAAAAAATTAGAGCTGCAGACAGGTTGAGAAAAAAAAAACCAAGAAAAAAAAATGTTAAAAGAAAGAAAAGTGGTAAATTTGGGCCCAAGAATAGAAAGAAACAGAAGATAGTCATCTTCTAGTGAAGAAGAGTGGTTTCCATCTGAGGATAGTGGAGAAGATTATGCAGAGTGAGTAGTCTCTGAAATTGAAGGTGATGGTACTGGAGTCAGATTTAAAGACGATTCATAATTTCCTAGCATTGTGCCCATTGAACATCAGGTTAAGCCCGATGTGTTAAGAAACAATCATGAAGTTCCTTAGCCATACATCGCCGAACCATAGAACCAAATATCTCCCTTCAGGAGGTAATGTTTCCAGACAATAACAACAGAGTTCTACTTCTAACAATTTTGATCTTGAAGAAAACAAATTGGAAGAGCCTCAGACACAACAACAAGCAAGCCCCAACCGATGTTGTAAATTTAAGACTTCCCAACGAGCTATCAGGTATGACGAAGAATTTGGGCAGCGATGATTCGATGTAGCGAGTATCTCACCGAGAACAGCTGTTGCCCCATGAAAATCTTGTTTTGTCTGCCATTGGCGATGAAAGTTTTGTCATAATTGCACTAAGAAACACAAGAAGAGCTCACGAAGTTGTTGGTAAAAAAGATGGAAAAATCTCTGCTTTTGCACTGAAACCATTGAATCGCTTGCGGGATGTGTACATGAAAAGTGAAAATAAGCTTAGAGTTCTAAACGAAAATTAATCAAAATAGATGAACATTTGCCTCCTCCATTACTTTTTGGCAAAAAATTGAATGAGATACCAGTTTCCTAAATCAGTTAATGTAACTTTTTAATTTAAAGACTTGTTAAAAATTCTATAACTATCATTATTTAAAAATGTTCATTGTGTTCGAATGTTTGATCTCTGTTGATGAAAACCGAAGTTACCTAAGTACTAAGTTTATTTTGCCCTTAATAGAAAAATCTTTTTTACTTTAATTGGTATATAGGTATTTTACTCCCCAATATGATACCTAATTTGAATTGATAAGAGTCAAAAATGTTTCAGATTATTTGTGTACGTAACAGCTTATGAGTTACCTGTCTTCAATTTAAGGTGCAAAGCCAAAAATAGAAAACTCAAGTTCCTACTATTGTAATAAATGATAAATTTATAATTCCTGTTTTAAAATAAAGTAATACTAAAGTTTAAGCTATTTTTTGTATGACTTTATTGCCCCTGTCAACTACCGGAGCAATCCCTGTCAGCTATTGGAGAATTGCCTGACAGCAACTGGAGCAAAGTAATTTTTCTCAAAATTGGCATTTATCCTATCATTGAGCGAAGTGTTTTCAAATTTGAAGGTGTAGTAAGCAAGGGGAATAGATTTTGGACAAGATAAAAGTGAAAAAATACACCGACATCACCATTAGAATTTTTAAAGCTTAAAATGGACTGAAATTTCCTTAAGCATGTCAGCTACTGGTGCGTTTACCCTATATACTGACCCACAAAATTGAACCACAGTTATTTTTCTTGATCTATGACTTCTGAAACATTTTCAGCACTTCTGGATTGCCTCATTGGGTAAACGCCATAAGCAGGCTTCCTCCCTGTGAAGAGAGGGAGGAAACACACAAAAAAAAAACTCCTAAAATTTGAATAAAATGGTTGAGCATTAATTCTACCATCTTATTAGGTATTAAGTAAGAGCATTAACTCTGGTATTCTCCGCTCCTCTCAGGAAATGGGGAGACATTACTTTTGAAAGGTTAGTGAAATAAAGGCAGGAATATATATATATATATATATATATATATATATATATATATATATATATATATATATATATAGCAATTTTATCATAGATTTAACATATATTTTTAACAAAAATATAATGATATTTAAATAACAAAATTATAAAAATTGGGTGATATAAATACATATATAGGATAAATAATAATACGATCATTTAAGATAATTTACAACTTAAAAACATACTATATATAATATATAATATATATATATATATATATATATATATATATATATATAATGAAATATAAAAAAAAATCCCACAAGGACTAAATACATAAATAATTTTTAATAATAATCTGACTGTTTATACAAATTTAGGAATCAACAAAATAAGTAGATGATCAATAAAACTTCACTATAAATATAATATGGTGGCTATAAAACAGCTGACTTATTTCTGCCATATTGGATCCTTTCTGTCTGGGCACTATTGGTGGAAGGTGCTGCTGAAGGCTGTGAGCCTCATTGTTTATCATATTTTTCCCATGAAGAAGGTGTAGGGAAGTGAGAAAATAAATACTGTTAAAAGTGTGCAGCAAGTTTTATAGATCTTCGGCCTATTTCGATGATCCCTAAATATATAATTTGTTTTATTATACAACATTGATACCAGAGAGATTCAAAAATAAACAAACTTCTTAAACAAATATTTGAACAATAAAAACTCAAATTAACAAGAATAAAACAATTGCTAATAAACATACACATGAAAGTTATCCAAGATACAGAACAAATTTAGTACTTTGGAGCAAAATAATTTTCTCTAAATGGACAAAAGGCAGAAGACGAAAATATATTACAATGAATTTAATACTTTTATTGGTGCAGATGTTACATTTTTTGAGTATATCTCCTCAGGATTATTGGATATATAGAATTTTTAGGATTTTAAATTGAATTTATTTCCACTTACGTCTTTACCCTCACAGTTTCTCTCGAGCCTACAAGCGAGACAGACTCATTGCAAAATTGCCCAAACCAGATCCTACCTTTTCCTTCCCATTAGATTTTTTGCCCATTAGATTTCTGGGAGATGTGAAACACATAAAGCTATTGAAGTAAATATTATAAATATTATTGTTTTTCATTTTCTGTCATTTCCCCATTGTGGTTTCTCACATATTATAAGACAAATTTTATAAAATGGATTTCTTATTGTCATTAAAATGACCAATTAAGATGCAATTTGTAAAATGTTTTGAAATGTCTATGAATGAAAGGTATTAGTAAGATGATTGATATTTTGAAAAATAGTGATTTGAAAAAAAAAAACAGTTTTTAAAAATCAGTATCAGGGGTAAATATTTTCTTTGAAAGGAAATCTTGTCAACGTTTAATAAATTTCTCATCCTGAGGTGTTTTAATTCTTACACAATAATCGGACTCTCTCATTTGTTTTAAGATTTTTGTGAAAATCATATTCATATCGGTCATAAGGTTTTAAGGCAAGAAAGAGTATACACCAAAACCATAACAGAATTCTGTAATAAAAGAATTACTACCATTGTAATTTGTTGGAGGGTGCGTGATCACCTTAGAAGGAAGTGAGTTGCCTTTAAGTCGGATTTTTGCCAGAGATAAACTCGTTACAAAGTCTAATAACAACGACACACAGTAGTTTTGGATAACTCCTTCACAAATCAAACATTCTCTGCTAAAATATAACAATTTTTAAAAATACACTGGAAAGTTTCAAGAATATCTAAAACAAAAATATTTTTCATAAATCAGGACTCATAAGATTAATAATCTTAACTCAGAATATAGTCCAAGCTGGTAACGCACGTTTCATGAAGTATTTTATGCACCTTGAAATTTTACTATAGTGCATCTCTTGGGTAGAAACCGGTACTGTTGACAAGATCATGTGAGCAAAAGCCAATTGAGAGCGCAGAGAACAACCACAACTGCCCAGATGATCGGTGCTCTCACTCACTCTTACGGTTACACGCAGTGTATTGAAGTCTATCATAGGCAACATTTATTTTCATATTTGCTGATAATTAACCCTCACAAAAAGTGTCTGCCCTTTTGTAATTATTTTCAATTATAGCGTGAATAAAGCAATTCATTTTATATTAAAAAAAAACTACTTTGGGATTTTTTTTATTTACATTTTAACCCCCTTAAAAGTGTCTGCCTTATTTATTATTCATTGTAAAATTGCCTCAATTTTACATTAAAGATAGTTGGCTTCTGAATAAAACACTATTTTTGGGCATTATGTTTTTGTACCTTTCCCCTATGCGCAGTACCTGGCATTCCACGGTAAGTCTAGCCAACACATATTTACCTTATTATCTAACCAAGATAGTAAAATTTCAAGGTGCATAAAACACTTCATGAAACGTGCGTTACCAGCTCTGCGACTAATAGAGACAAGTTATCACCATTGATTGAAAAAATATAGAAATAACATCATGAATTGAGTGAATAAATTTAGGAATAGATATTTATCGAGAGGATGTAACTCCTTTTCAATATTTTTTGTTTTATCGATTAAAAAGTGTTACACTTGTCTCTGGATGAACATACTTATGGTATACAAGTGTAAACAGACTAAATATATATTCTCATTTACATGAATAAATAACTAAATAGGTAAGTGCATATACACTAAAAGTGCATACCCATTTATATGACGATAAAACTAAATACACAGTACATACACACTAAATGTATACATATTTAATAAGGAAATGCATTAAATTTAACTCTGAGAAATCTCTGAAATTTGCCTGTGATGGCAACTTACACCAACTTGTGATAACAGTAAGAAGATTATTACGAAAAAATTAGTATGTTCACAAATAGAAAATAATTAACAAAATAGTATGAACACTTTAGCAATCTGGTATACAACACAAAAAATAGTCATAAAAGGAGCGAGCACATCGATACAGTATGTATAATATTGTAGAAACATTTATCATTACATATAAACAATACAATATGTATATCGAATCATTTAGAATCTTATCATAAGCGAATATGGCTGAAGGAAGATACTGCGGAAAACAGACCTCCTGACAATGTTAGAAACTTCAATAAAAAGCAGATGTAAGAAAATCACAAGCCAAAGTACATTTACTACTGAAAAAAATAGCCAACGACCATAGTCACGTTGAAAGCTCTGGTTCCCGTTGATCACCGAAGTTAAGCAATGTCGGGCGTGGCCAGTACCTGAATGGGTGACCGACCAAGTGCTGTTGGCATTATAAAAGGTTGGCAACCTGTTGATAGTACAGTGTTAATAGCCCAACTGTTGATATGCCGTTAAACACACACAAAAATACTGTGAAACAGATGGGTAAATGTGCAAATTCTTCTGGAAATGTGTATTTGTTCAACTATTTATTGCTTTGAATCACTCCAATGGCTAATTATTTACAACTCATTAAAGACAAACATTAGAGTTCTATCCAATAAACATCAATCCATTTTACAAACCATGTAGAAAAATTAATTACAATAGATTCTTTCTAAGCCAACTCAGCTTAGCTTCAGCTGACGCGACTTAGCAGGCGTTTTTTGGGGTTTTTGAGTCGTCGATTTTAATAATGAATATCATTAGATTAATGTTCATTCCTTTAGATTGTATGATTTTTTACCTCATGTCATGTGAATTCCTGAGTTACAGCAATTTTTCCATAAACGAAATTACAGAATTTTTCTATATACGAGTCAAAATTACAGAATTTTAAGTTATATTTAAGCATATTTTATTCATTACAGCAATAATTCTGGCATTAAGAACTAATTAAAAGGTGATTTTTATATTAACCAACTTTTTATTTATTTAACCAATCTGATCCTCGTATTGTAAAATTTGCTTAAGAGAGAGCCTACTGTACATTGTTTTAGCTTTCTTTGATCTACTGTTCCAAAACATTTTGGGAAGAATTTTTATTTGTCAAAAGACAGTATTATTTTTAAAAAAACAAAACAATTGTAATAAAAATACTCATTTTAAATAATAGTACTTGATAGTTTATTCTAAGCCTCCAACAAAAACTAGAAACATATTAATTCCTTGGGCAATTCTTATACATTTGTATGTCCGTATAGACCTAAACACTCTTTATAAATCCATTTTTGGAGGAACACGTAGTGTTTGGCATTGTTTGAAGAAAATACCCAGGAAATTATAACAATGTCTAGGAGAATGCTAACGATCCGCTTCCGAATCTTAGTTGATGCAAAAAAATTATGTCTGAAGTTAGAGTAGAGGTTAATAAAGGCCACTGCCTAGTGTAACAGCTACAATCCTTCGGAAAGTTTTAAAAACAAGGTCTTCAGAGATAAAGAATCATTCTTTTTTGTTGTGGCCTCGCACAACACAAGAACCATCCTTCATCGTTCGATTCCCTCATATCAATTATTATTAGCAAATCAGGAGATTTTTTAACACATCAATATTTATACTTTCCTGTAGGAGACTATTCAATAGTTCTACCTAATTCCAAACACATGCCTACTGGATAATAAATCATTTGTAAATTGTACTTTTCAAAAAGGTTCACTCTCTCCTGGTATTACTGATTTATAGTAAAAATGACATAATAATCTTTGTTCGGACTGATGAGAAGCTCTGCTCAACTAAGCAGTATATATATATATATATATATATATATATATATATATATATATATATATATCAATCATGGATTGCACGTGTAAAATCTTTCTCCAGCCATAATCTGGAATGGGGGCGTACAAGAAGGAACACTATGAGAAAGCTAGCTTTACAAAACTATTCTAGAGAATTTAACATGAGCAGTTGTTTGAGAACTTTGGTCTGACTCGTCTCCCGAATCTCACCGGCAAGAAACATCTCGTCCACGACCGTATAAACCTTGTAGAAATTGAAGACGAGATCTAACTCGCATACGTTGTGGAAGTACTCGTTGAGCACTTCGACGAAGTTGTGTATCGCCTCGAGGTAGCATAGGTTGTTGTCGTTTACATCCACGCAGATGCAGAAGTAGAGCCCCGCATAACGCCTGTAGACTATTTTGAAGTTTCGGAATTCTACAAAGTTTGTATGCTTTGCATCTCTTACGGTCACCACTGCGTGGACCTGAAATTTGAATAAAACTATCAATTAATTAAAAATGAACTTGAAACTCTTAATATTTGTCAACCTATTTACTAAAAACCATAAGTGTTTTTTTTTTTTTTTTTTTGCATGAATTTTTCCAAAAAACAGAGACCCCATGGACAAATTCTGCTTGACGTTTTCATTACGCTCACCTCTTTAGAATAGAGTGGAACATGGATAATTCGAACTTCCATAATTCGAAATCATCTTTAATTCGAATATTTCTCTTGGTCCCTTGAATTCAGTGCATAAACAATGTAAAAAAGTGTTGTTAGTTCGAATAAAATGTTGGATAATTCGAATTTTTTAAGACTCTGATGAGACCTCCAATGGGAAGAGGTCAGAGAGGCGGCCAATCTTAAATCTTGTTAAAATTTGCCCCCTCAGGTAACTAAGCTGGATTTTTAAAATCAAACGAAAGTGGAATAAGTCGCATCAATTCTGTTGACGATTTACAACCAGTGGATGGATTAGAAGGCATCGTTCCAGACTGTCTGATAACCTATGAAGATTTCATAAATGTTGATGAAGATGTCGCAGTGTGCGGACTTAACTGAAGCCGAAATAATTGCTGATGTTCTCAAAGAGATTCGCAGCTTCTCAGAAGCACGATGATAAAGACGATGAATCAGGTGATGAAGTTGAATCTACAGTAACTGATGAAGTTGAATGTACAGTGAGTGCAGTCGAATCACTGTTATATATTAAGACAAATTATAGAAAGTAAAAATTATATCAGTGAGAATGTTTTTAAATCATAAAATGTTTTAGAATCTATTGTGATCTCTGACGGGCTTCAATCAAAGAAGTAAACAAAAATTTCAGACTTTTTAAAAAAATAATAGACTTTCATTTTTACTTTTTTGGAAAGTTATTTATCATGATGATTAGATAGTTAGCCGTCGAGGTGATACATAAAGATGGAATGGCTGGGATTCGGCTAAATAAACCTCAATATGATTTTGTTTTAAAAAAATCTATATTTCGGACGTTTCGGCTACTCATTGGTAGCCTTCGTCAGCTAAAATGACAAAAAAAGAAATTAATACAAAAACAAAAAAAAAATTATGATTGTGATAGGTAAAAGAACTATAGATACAATTAACTTATAAAAGAACATATCGTCTTAAATTCTTAGAATGAGTAGAATGAAAAAGTAAATAGGTACAATAATTGATTTTAATAGTAATTAGTAACATTAATTGATTTTACAAAGAAATAATAAAATACATACCAATGACAAATATAGTAGCTAATAGTAACATTAATAAATTTTACAAAGAAATAAGATACTACATACCAATGGAAATGCCGAGCGGCAGAGGAAGACCAAGGTAGGCAATTAAGTAACCATAGTGTTAGTGTCTAAGGAAAAAGGAATCTACTGGGGTATAAGTAACTGAAAACAGCAGGTGGTGGGAGAAATGTCGGTAAGGATCAAAAGGCATGTTTATGACATTTTATGACAGGAAAGGAGAAAAAGGTGTTAATGGAAGGATACCCAAGGGTCATGGTAAAAATCTAGGTGGGAGGTCGGGAGAGTATTTGGAAAATATTAGCGTACATAGGAGAAATGCCTTGTTGGTCAGTTTTGTAGTTTATATTGTTTTTGTTTAAGTTTATGTGTACACATTCCGAGATCTGTAGTCTTTTTTTGTTTCGTTGTGTAGAAAGAATTTTCGTGTCGTCGAAGTTAAAAGTGTGTTTTTGTGTAATGGCGTGTTTTGCAAGTGCAGATTTATCTATTTCTTTATTAGTGATGGTTCGTTTATGTTGTGTAAGACGTGAGTGAATGTCATTTATGGTTTCTCCTATGTATATACCATTACAGGAAGGGGTTTGGCAAGGGATTTGGTAAACACAACAGGTGGTTTGTTCAAAAGGGATGGGATCTTTGAGTTTGGTATAGAGGGTTTTGAGTTTGTTGGTAGTTTTCAAACCAAAATTTAGGGAAGGGTAGGATTTTTTTATTGTCTTTGTAAGTTTATCAGTCAGTCCAGGTGTAAATGGTAGAGATCGGAACATTTGGGAACTGGGAGTTAAGTAAAATTGGGGGATTAAGTAAAATCCCAACCGTCCTACACTGTCTCTCCCAATTCTTCCCTAACTCCCAGTTCCCAAATGTTCCGATCTCTACCATTTACACCTGGACTGACTGATAAACTTACAAAGACAATAAAAAAATCCTACCCTTCCCTAAATTTTGGTTTGAAAACTACCAACAAACTAATATTAATTTCTTTTTTTGCCATTTTAGCTGACGAAGGCTACCAATGAGTAGCCGAAACGTCCGAAAAATATAGATTTTTTTAAAACAAAATCATATTGAGGTTTATTTAGCCGAATCCCAGCCATTCCATCTTTACGAAAGTTATTTATTACTTAATCATCAATTTGAGCAATTTTTGTTTTTCTTTAAATAATATTTATGTACTTTTTTTTGTTTTAATTAAAAACTGTGTGAAAATATGAAGTTCGACTTTATAGCCCTTTATTTTCAAAAACCTTTGTAATTCGAATTTTGGATAATTCAAACTTTTATATCAGTCCCTAGGGGTTCGAATTATATTATAATATAATTTGTTGTATTCTAAATTGTATTTAAAAATAACAAAATCTCTTTATTTTAAAATTGTCATTTGAAATGGTGTAGATGATCGGCCATTATGGTTTATAGCCCTGAAGATGGCTTGTAACAGAAGCCGAAATGTTGGCAATAAATACGACTCATTTTATTTATATAATGTAGTTTTATTCAAACTAACCCCGATCATCTACACCATCTTAATAGCAACGGTCGACTATCTCTTCACTATTGTGATTTGAAAAATTAAAAAGTCTGTCACGCAGGAGCTGTATTACTAAGCACATTCCTTAGAAAGGTGGTAGTGTACGCTCCATTCCTGAATCATTTGCCAAAAATAACCTATATAAAAACAACATAAACATGAATAGTTTTGGTATTTTATATTTGTAATGAACAACTGACTCTATTAGTAATATTTAGTTACTTTTGTTTCGGAGTAAACCACGACTTGACCTTTTTCAACAGCGAAACCAAAAATGTGGCCAATGTTTCATTATTTAAAAAAATGTTTCTAAATAAATAATTGATGGTAAATTTAAATTAGACTTCTTTATTAGGGACTTTTACATTCCTGCGCTTGCACATGTTTACAAATATCATTGTTTACGCTTGCTTTTTAACGTGCATAACAATAAACTTTAGGGCTTAATAACTTTTTTCCTAGTTGAGAGCGACTTTTTTTTAACGGATTCGTGTTTAGTGCATCAAAATATGTTATAGAACAATATGTAAAAAAATTAGTGTGGAGGCCCCTAAACTCCCCCCCCTCCTCTAGAATTACCCTATTTTCATCAACTTCACAAATTAAAAACAATTATCCTGTCAACAAATATTTTCATAACATTTGGCCTCTAAATGCAGAATAAGATTCGTAACATTAGCAATCAATTATTTTTACTTTTGGACTCATAAAGCAGTTTTATATTTGAACAGAAAAGAGTTTTAGCGCGGTTCCTCCCTCTCCCATAGGGAGGAACCCCGCTTATAAGGTTGATACAATAAAACAATCCGGAAGTGCCGACTAGAAAATTTCGCGTTTCAGAACCCCTAGAGACCGAAAATAACGGTGGTTCAAATTTGTATATATATATATATTTGTCTGTTCGCTCATTTCTGGCTTCCCTAATGGTCCGATTGTGATGAAATTTGGTACAAAAATCCGTCGTCCAATTTAAAAGGTCAAGTTCGTTAACCAGCAGAATCCGCCCACTGGAAGATGGCGTTTGGGGCGAAATTCGCGCAAAAAAAAATCGTAACGCTTTCATTTTTGAGTTCATAAGCTTGTAAGTACTCGTTTTATAGGCTTCTTGGGCTAGGAAAACGAATGAAACCATTTTCAAGGCGATAGCTTTAACCGTTTTCGAGAAAATTGGAAAAATAGTTTTTGAATACCGTTTTTAGTTTGGGTACTTAGAATCATGGGATTCAGTTGAAAAATTTTCTGCATGTTCTACTTTCATTAAAACTAATGTTTTAATTTGTGCTACGTTTGGAGTTAAGGAAGGGTTAGAAAAAAAAGATTTTATTAACAGACATAAAAAGTTTTGGTAACTTTGTATACTTTCCTTAATATCTCGAAAAAGGTTGAGAATCTTGGTAAACAGAAGAATACCATTAGAAAGCGTACTAAATGCTCTACAAAAAAGGTTCTGGTGAAAGTTTTGATTAGACGATGTCAATCGGAGAAATAAGTGCTTAAAACTTTAAAGTAATTGATTTCGCTTATTCGAACTGTTCTTTTTGTCTGTTTTTATTCCTTGTTATTTTTTAACTGCTTATAGTTGGATAATGTATTTGATAATAAATCAGGTTAAGAAAAATAAGAAAAACAATTTAATCTTAGAGATATGGAATTCCAAGATATAGCTTTTCAAATGCCTAGCAGGGTCCTTCCTAGGGCGGGGACCCATCCAGGTAATATCGTAAATAAGACCATTCTTGAAAGTAAAGATGGAACTGTCAACTTTGGTCCTCCTCTGCCTCCCGGCACTTTCATTGCTGACGAAGGCTACCAATGAATAGACAAAACGTCCTAAATATAGATTTTTTAACAAAAATCGTATTGAGGTTTCTTTACCCGAATCCCAACCATTCCATCTTTACTTATCACCTCGATGGCTAACTATCTAATCTTCATGCTTTCTAGAAATGTGGACCCAAAATAATAACAGCTTCTATTTTAATCATTTTAAATGAGTCTAGAGATAAGAATGGAACCGCGCTAAGATGATGCAGTTCCTGTGAGTCGGACTTTTTTTATATTAGAACACACAATAGGTTTTTATATTTGGACTCAAAGAATGTTTATATTTAAACTTACAAAGATCAATTTCTTGATTAGTTTTAAAATATTAAAGAAAAAAAACTGGGATAGGTAAAAAGTACCTCCTCAATCAATTTCTGCTTTTCATCGTCGTCAAAGTTCATATACCACTTTGCGAGTCTCGTTTTCCCAGCTCGGTTCTGGATCAAGATGAATCTTATCATTCTGCACCTGTAAACAAAAATAAAATACATATCAATCAACAATAAAAGAACTAAAGGATGGGTTTTTACAAAAACCTTATAAAATAAATACACAATCTTCTATAGGTTCTCATAGCTCAACAGTTGTTTTGTGCTCGCAGATTTGAGATAAAACTCCACTTAACGTAATTTATTCGTTTGCCAAAGGAATATTATATGCCAAACTTGATATGGGAATATTATATTGCCAAGTTTCAGAGATAAAGAACAAAACTTGTAGCCATGGTCACGTTATCTGAGAGTTACACAGATGAAGGGTACAGGGAAAAAACAAGATAGTCCATAATTCTCCGATTTTCCGTTTTTTAGCGCATTATGTTGGTCTTGACGTGTACTATCAGATGGTAACACTGACATAGGCTTGAAAAAAGGATATACCTATGAAAATCTAAGTTGAAAAATCTAACAGGGAAGAAACAAGAATAGTCCAAGCATTCCAGGGAAGAAACAAGGAGAGTCACATATGTAACCTTGTCTATTGTTACCTTCCGCTGGTTTTCGCAGGTGGTTTACAATCTTTTTTCGACTTCCTACCGCGTTTGCTTTTGTTTTTTAATTCAATTAACTGAATTGTTTGAGGTTAAAGCAACGATGAGTGAGAGAGATCAAGATGAACAAGCCAAGAAGATCTAAGAAAAGAATGAAAACTGGAAGAGTAGCTGATGTGATGAAGAAATTGAAGAATCTCATGAGTTGGGTTCAGATTGCCAATGCAAGCGCCACAAATGCTCCAAAACATTACGTGAAAGGGAAGAAAAAAATTACAAAATGTATGATGTTCTTTTAAAACAAATTTGCTTTTCCAATTCAGAAAGTGGGGGAATTTCGATTGACTCATGACAGACCAGATCTAGTCTATCATGGTAGTACTAATAATGGTGTTTGGGAAAACCACTCTATCAATGTAGGAAAAAAGAAAAATATGAAATGCTTCAGACCATCCGAAACATGTTCATTAAAATAAGAGGAATTTGAGATACCACCACCAGCATACCCACACCGCTTACGGTAGTCCAATCCAAAATATGATGATCTCCAAGTTCTAAAAGAATTTAGATTCCCAAGAAATCAATAGTTTTACAAGAAATTGCCACACGAGTAATGTTTTCTTGTGTGACTCTCCTTGTTTTGTGCCTGTAAATTTGGAGTTTTTATAAAAAATATATACTTTTTATTAGTAGAAATTTGTTTTTTGTTCGTATCTTGTTAATATATCACGGGGATCTCTGGTGGTTCTATCAAACTTGCAGCAGTTGAAAAATATGTTAATTTACAATTTTGGCAGCGTTTTAAACTTAAAAATTCGATTTTCTCAGAATAAAGAATTTGTGACTCTCCTCGTTTTTTCCCTGCACCCTTCATATATAAAAATAATATTTTTTTTCAGAAATGTTTTCATAGGACAAACTTCAATAGGTAATCTCCTTGGAATAATCAAAAACTATGTAAAACCTTAATAATGAAAAGAATTTATTAATATCCAAGCCTTGGACGTGTAGATGAGATTAAACATTAAGTCCAAAATATCACCCTAATAAATAATATACAGTTGTCATCTATTAACTAAATTTTTGAAAATTCTGGTCATAATTACCATTATTCTTTTCATTTACCTAAATTCCATGGGAATCAGCTTTCAAAATGCTAGGAATACTTTATTTTTCATATTAAAGGAATTCAACATACTTACATAAATTTCTATTATATTGCATAGTGAACATACAACGCAAAACTGTAAGCATAAGGGTTTAAAAATTCTCACAAGCTGTCAGAGTGCATGTTATGAAAACCTTATTTTGTCTTCTGAAAAAGGGCCCAATGTGCCTACATCATCAAATTTTAGATTGATCGTGCCTCACCAAAAAAACACAAGAAATTTATAGAAAAAAAATTACTCACAATAATTTAAAAAATCCTAGACGATAAACAATCTATAAGAGGCGGTTCATTAAAGAGATTAACTTCATAACCTTTAGGGTAACAGTCTGATAACCTAAAGGCGGAGCAATTGTCAATTATAAAATTTATTTATAAAATAAAGTATTATTATTATTTATAAAATATTTAGAAGTATTATTTTTATGTATCATAGAAATAACAACAATAATATTTATAATGTACTATTTAGAAAATTAATGATATATTGAAATCCCCCCCCCCGCTGAAATACAAATATCAATAAAGTTCTAAATCCATTCCAATTAGATAGATATTGTAGAATTTAGTATATTTATTTTAAAATAACAGTATAAAAACTTTACAAGTTACAAAAACTTTGCCCATGAAAGGTTTCGGCTTCGGTTCTTACTGAATTATATAATATAACTTATATTGTGTGCTCATGGCCTCAGCAGCTTATGCACAATAATTGATATAATAAAAATAAAAATATAACTTATATTTATTTATTGATTGACTACAGCGATGGCGATTCACAATTATATAACTTATAAATATAAATAAAAGTATAAATGTAAACCCTAAGTATACATTTTATTCTTTCCAGATCCTCCCGTCTTATCTTTGGGGGGGAGGGGTGCCTCTAGAGTCCACAAAGCTTCATATGATGACGCTACTAGCGTATGTAGAAAATAATTTTGGGAGGGGACCACCTAGGCATTTGGGGTGTAGGGAAAATTTTAAATATTTTAGTGCAAAAAGGTGAGTTTTAAGATCCTCTGGACACCTTGTAGACCAGGGTAAATGTAGAAGACATTTTTTTTTTTTTTTTTTTTTTTTTTTTTTTTTTTTTACGGCGCATGTACATCTAGGTCATTAGCGCCGACATCCAGGGTGGAGCGAGGAATTTTAATTTTTCGTTGTTATAAGCATTTTTTTTACATGAAATGTTCTCACCAAAACAAAATTGGGGGGGGGGGGCTGCAGCCCCCTTTTATATACGCCCATGGATGACAGTTCCTGCGAGTCAGACTTTTAATTGGATGTTGCTGTGTTTTTACAACTTTTCTTCAGATCTTCATCGATCTCATCTACTAGGTACCGGAAATGACCCTCTTGCTATCATTTCTATAGCAAACTATTAAAAGATTCCGTTAACCACCAAAATCGGTCCATCCGGAGGGGGGGCTCCGGACCCCCAAATTACTAATTTCCCCATACCGTAACTCGGAAGACTAGATGCCCCATCAATAAGCATACATGTATTGTAACAAAATCAAAATAGCTCTATTAAAAATTACGATTTACTCTGGAAAACAAATTCAATTTTCGTGGAAGTTACAATTTAAAACAAAATATTTTGAATTTATATAGATTATTTTAAGCGAATTGTTCAGGAATGCAGCGTAAACTACCACCTCTCCATTTCAGCTTCTGCGTGAAGGGCGTAATCTTCCATCTTCTATATATATAAAAACGTGTCTGTCTGTCTGTCTATCCGTTTGTTTGTTTGTCTGTCGTTATACAAATCTACACCGTTTGACCGATTTTGACCAAACTTGGCACACAGGTAGGTCTTGATACGGGAAATCTCCTAGGCTAGGTCAAAATAGTCAAATTTCAAAATTTGGTCAAATGGACAAAAGTTTGTTCCAGAAAGATTGGATACACTGAACCATTCAGATTTTGACGGCCATTTTGAATAATGTCTCAAATTTATTTGTTGATGTTCTTGATAATTAGAGTAACTCGAACTCATTGATTAATTTACGTCATTATATAATGATGTAATGCAGTTTATTTCAATTTTATATCAACAGTCACTGTCTAACTAAGGAGTGCTGGCCTTTCTTTGATAAGAGCTATCTATTCGCGGGATCTGGTGCTGGCCTCTTTGTTGTTGTTTTTTTCTGAGCTGCTGTGGTACTGGCCTCTGTTGGCTGTTTCACGAACTACATCTAGACAGATAAAAACAAATTCACACCGTTTGCCCGATTTTGACGTAACTGGGTATACAGGTAAATCTTAATACGGGGAGATTCAAAGGCAGAAAGTAGGTGTAGCATGGCACACTGGGTAACAGCTAGTATTTTAATAAAACAAGTTAAGTAAATGAGAAAGTAACTTGAGAAGACGGAATAAGTAATATCCGCTTAGGATACTGTCAGCAAATTTCATTGGATTTTGACATTTTTCAAGAAAGGTCAAAACAAAACATTAACCAGTCGATGCTTCCCGAATGACAAGAACAGAAACGTATAAAGATGGCACAGTTCTGCGAGTCTTACTTTTCCAATATCACAACTCTCAACCTTAATCTCAGGGTTGCATGAATATCAGCAGCAGAAATAATAAACACTATAAGTTGATTAAAACAAATGTGCAAATATTCTTCTTATTGTTCAAACATTTGTCAAAACAATTAAACGAAACTGAGTAATTTCTGGCTAATCGGATAATTATCTTGAGATAGGAGAAGCGTTCAATGTCGAAAAGGAGGATTTTTATGACAGATAGACCTATTTTATCATTCCTTCATTCGTCGAATTATTAATTATATCAAAAGCTACCTGTATATATACACAAATGGAATCAGAATTTTTTTAAACCACTAGTTCTTCTTCTGCTATTCGTCTTCTTGTAAGAATGAAGCCACTCTTGGTTGTGTTCCTCTTATTTGGTGAGCAAATTAATTCTACATTTTATATGTGGTTTAATTCATTTAAATTATAATTTTAGCGATTTTCTGTCTCTTTAAAGGGCAAACCTGCTTCGTGGACATTAAGAAACATTCTGGATCTCGAGACCAAAAAAGTCTGAAGATCGCGAATGCGTAATTTACGTTTCACTACCACTACCTGCGTAGCTACTCCAACATATCTGTGTGTGTGTCATGGGTGTATATAAGGAGGCTGATGGGGCTCCACCCCCCCCCCCCCCCCCCCCCCCCCCCCGGGAGGAGGGGGGGGGGAGGTTTAATAGCGTTTTAGTTAGCTAACTATTCCAAGTTGTAGATTGTTAGTATTCCATACCCCCGAAATCGTTACGCTTACATCATTTTGCTGCAAAGTACTGTTTTTATAAGTTTCTTGGCCAAGGAAAACGAATGAAACCAGTTTTAAGGCGATCTCGAAAACGGTAGGAAAATCGTTGTAAGTGGAAGGTAGCCACTCGAAAGCTTACGAAATTTTCTACAAAAAATGTTCTGAAGCAATTTTCGATTAGGCGATGTCAATTGGAGAAATAAGTCCTTAAAACCTCAAATGTGTTTGTATTGTTCTTGTTTTAAATTTCATTTATTTGTAGAATTAGTATTATAGTAGAAAAAGACAAGAAAATGAGAAACGTTTTGATATTTTTCAATGCATTGATCTGTGAAATAACTATTTCTAGTTTGTATTATCGTGGATGGTGGACGCTCGCCGACCCAAATGACACTAGGGATAAGAACTGAATCACGCTAAGATGACGCAGTTCTTGTGAGTCGGACTTTTTTAAATCTCCTCATCATAGTATGTACGTATGGGTATCCTCGAGGAAAAACTAATTCCTAAATTTTGTCCACAGCGTCAACTTTGAATAAAAACATATACCATTGAAGCAGAGGTTTGTCTGAGTTTAAAAATAGAGAACGGTAAATAGTTCAACAGGTAATGGTTAGGTTTTGGTTAATTGTACGATATTTCTTTGTAGTTTGGTTCATTATACCAACCATCTTATTTGCTAAGAAAAAGAAGTTTGGAATCTAGACTTATTTTAATTTTTTTTTTTTTTTTTCAGGAGCATTCTGCAGCGGCTGTGAAATCGGGCAGAAAGTCGTCGTGAGAAACACCAACTGCGCTTTCTACAACGAGTGCATACAAGGAGGGTTTATATTGAGAAGGTGCAATTTCGGTTCCATCTTTGACACCCGTTTTCATGAGTGCCTCCCGATAATGCAGGGCATTTGCCAGGAAGGTGCTTGCACTAATGGAGAGACTGTCAGTGACGCCCGAAGTGACAGATCTTATTATTTGTGCCAGAATGGACAAATGTCGTTCAGACTCTGTCCAGCTTTGACTAGATACTTTCCAGAACTTGGCGCATGCTCGCAATCTCTTCCCGGCTGTCGAGAAGGTGAGAAGAAGCCTCACCATGACTGCACTTCGTATCTTCGATGTCAGAAAGGCGAATGGGTCAAAGAGTCTTGCGATGGGTCAAAGCTATTTGACGCAAAGTTGAATTTATGCATTGCCGAGTCTAAAGCTCTCTGCTTCTCAGGAGTCCCAGAGAAACGCGCTCTCACTTACTCTAGAAGGAAGAGAAGTGTCTTCGGATTTCTCTGCCCGAATCCTACGTCCACAACGCCAGATTCAACTCCTGAAGCCACAACGCAACCAGAAACCGACTACACTACTGAAGCAACAACGCAACCAGAAACCGACTACACTACTGAAGCAACATCGCAACCAGAAACCAACTACACTACTGAAGCAACAACGCAACCAGAAACCGACTACACTACTGAAGCAACATCGCAACCAGAAACCGACTACACTACTGAAGCAACATCGCAACCAGAAACCGACTACACTACTGAAGCAACAACTCAACCAGAAACCAACTACACTACTGAAGCAACATCGAAACCAGAAACCGTCTACACTACCACGCATACCGATACAGACTACAGTACTGAAGGAACAACGCAACCCGAAACCGATTACAGTACTGAATCAACAACAGAACGCCAAGTTGCAACTGACGACAATGGTATTATTACCGCTCTACCAGCTTCGACTGTAATATTTACTACTGTAAGTAGTCGACCTGATACTAAAATTACGACAACCCATCCAACATATGAAGATCCAGAAACTAGTAGCAGAAGAGTTAGTTACTCTGGCGCAGACACAGCTGCTACCAGTGAGGACAGCACAGTCACTCCAATAACATTAGCTACAGAAATAACAGCTATACCAGTAGTTACTGTAGAACCACTTCGTACAACTGGCAACTCTAACTAGAATTATGAGAAACATTTGCTGATATACAACCAGGGAAATCTAAAGGACAGCCAATCCATAACTTTCTGCTCTACAATCACCTTCATTAAAAAATAATTGGAAATTGCAATTTATATTAATTTAACATTCCAATACAAATGTTTATATAACTTATATCCTTAATTATTAATGTACATATATTACCAAAATAAAAAAAATATTTTGTTCCTATTTCTTTCCAACAATTCCTTAAGATTTTGATAGTTGACGTACCTCTAACATAATAAATTTTATATATCCACTAGCCGAATACCCGTGCTTCGTCACGGTTTAATTGCGTTAAATAATGTATCAGAAAAATTAACGCTAGTACATAATTTTTGCAGTTTATTATAGCACGTTTTCCGCCATACAATATTTTATACATGAAATTGTTAAGTAATCAAAGTATAATGTTTCTTGGCACTGGCCGGTGCGCCTCAGTGTATACATGAAATTGTTAAGTAATCAAAGTATAATGTTTCTTGACACTGGGGCGCACCGGCCAGTGCCAAGAAATGGAAAACCTAGAGATAACCCGTTATCTACAGGTTACCAGCATGGGCGTATATAAGGGGGAAGGGGCTGAGGGGTCTGCAGCCCCCCATCCGACATTTTGATTTGATGGTAAAATGTGTCTTAAAACCCTTTAAAATAAATTAAATAAGATCACACAGTCCATAAAAAATATCTAATTTAAGTTGTAATAGCGTTTTATTTGCCTAAAACTATTCGAAGTTCTAAACTGTTAGTATTCCATACCCCGGAAATGGTACCAGCCCCGAAATTTGCCCAGTCCCCCCGGAACTATTTCCGGTATACGCCCATGGTTACCAGTAACAGCAGTGTAATCAATACAGGTTAAATTTTGTTGTCAGTAATAAATGTATCTTAAAATTTATGTTTCTCAAGTGTCATTTGGAAACACCCATTATATTTTCAACCATGACCATGAGGTGTTCTGACTGGGGATGCTGATGGGTGAGGAGGCAGTGCAAAACTCTAAGGGGGACAAATTATAATGAACCGCAATTAAAATGGCGATTTTGTCCCTCATAGGGACAGTTTATTTCTAGTAATTCAAGGTCTTCCATCGTAGTTGAAATTAACCTCAATTGAAAATAATACTACGAAATAGATAATGTACGGTAACAGCTGTTCTTTATCGTATTAGCAACGCATGCTGCCTAGGCTTGCCTGCTCTAACTAACTAAAACTTTAAACTGTAATGGTTGGCTTATCTTACATACATCAGATAGAACTAACCTGGTTAACAGGTGGTTCTAAAGGTTAATAGAATTGCATATGATAAATAAATATATTCATTATGGTGCTAAAGCTTGTACTTATTACATGGTGGCAGCGGTAAATTAAAAAACTAAAATAAATGACTTCAATTGAGGAAATTACAAAAGCTTTTTTGGAAGCTTTGAAGTCTTCAAGAGAGGAAGGAACTACTGGCTTTGAAGTTAAGCCTCCTGAAGAATTTAACTTCCAAGATTGTTCGAAATGGCCGCAATGGATACGAAGGTTTGAAATTTACAGGTCAGCTAGCGGTCTCAGTAACAAAGGTGAATGCCAACAAATTAATTTTTTTATTTATTCTTTGGGTTTGGCGGGAGATGAATTTTTAACCTCTATTGGTTTACCTCCGGATAAAAGAAACACTTATGCCCAGGTGAAGAAACATATTGACGATCATTTCAGGTTAAGAAAAAACTTATTTTACGAACGTTCAAAATTTCTTTTGAGATCACAGGCACCGACTGAACAGATAGACAATTATATACAGGACTTGTACAAATTAGCAGCCAAATGTGACTGGACTTGTGAACATTGTAATTTCGGAAAGGACTTGTTATTGCTGAAATTAGTAACGGGCCTAGCCGATAGACATCTTTCTACTGAACTACAGTTACGTCAAGAGTTGAAGATAGATGAGGCTGTAGAACGCATCCGTTTAGCTTCTGTCATAGAGGCGCAACAAGACATGATCCGTGGCCAATCAAATAACAATCCTGGAATCGTAGAGTGTGATGCTGTTTCTAGGAAATATCCTAATAAAGATCACCGTCTTTCTAAGGGACCAGAACGAGTAAAGAGCCAAAGAAAAGATTTTAATAGATCTTGTTACAGATGCGGAGCAGCTTACAGTGATGAGCATCGTCAGAAATGTCCAGCTAAGGACTCTATTTGTTTTTCATGCAAGATGAGGGGCCATTGGAAGTCAGCCTGTCGTTTTGCCAAGAAGGTCGACGAGGTGGACAGAAGGAGTTCCAGTTCCAGCTGCGGCAGTCTTGGGGTTGTACATTTTACAGCAACATCTCAGGTAGATGTTTTTTTTTATACAAATATAAAAGTCAATGGGAAAGACATCAGATTCAAAATCGATTCAGGAGCTGACGTATGCATCTGTGGTCCAAATATGATCGAACAACTGCGTTTGGAGATGCACAAAACGTCTAGAAAGCTTCATGGGGCAGGCAGTAGCCAACTAAAAGTGCTTGGTAAAGTTAAAGTTGTGATGTCTAAAAATGGAATAGACCATACAGAAACTGTGTATGTTGTAAAAGGACAAAAAGAACCACTTCTAGGGAAGGCTGCCATAGCAAATTTTAAACTACTCAAGCTTATGGTAGATGAAGTAACAAATCATCCAAATGATTATAAGATTTTAAACGAATTTCCAAAAGTTTTCCAAAGCCTTGGGGAGGTCAAAGGTGACCCATATTTAATCCGGCTTGCTCCAAATGCTAAACCTTTTTCTGTTTCATGTCCCCGAGTTCCGATTCCTCTCAAGACGAAACTACAAATTGAATTAGACCGAATGGTCAAGTCAAACATCATCGTTCCTATTTCGGCAGCAACAGAATGGTGCTCGCCAATAGTAGTTGTGCCTAAGAAAAACGGCACGATACGGCTCTGTGTAGACTTTACTGAATTAAACAAATTCGTTGTAAGAGAAAAGGTTATATTACCCTCTGTTGATGAGTTACTGTGTAAGCTTAATTCTGCTAAATTTCTTTCTAAATTAGATGCCAATAGCGGTTTCTGGCAGATCCCTTTGGACGAAAGAAGTCAAAAGTTGACTACATTTATTACACCATTCGGCAGATATTATTTTAAACGTTTACCATTTGGTATATCATCTGCTCCTGAACACTTCCAAAGGAGAATGTCTGAGGCAATTGAAGGCCTAGAAGGTGTTATTAACTTAGCGGATGATTTTCTGGTTTATGGTGAAACTGAAGCTGAACATGATAATAGGTTCACCAAGTTTTTACATCGCCTAGAAGAGTATGGGATCACGCTTAATAAAGAAAAGTGTATTTTTAAAGTTAATAAGCTAAACTTTCTAGGACATGTTTTGGAAAATGGCAGCATTAAACCCGATCCAGAAAAGGTTAAAGCAATCTCGGCAATGCCAAAACCTAAGGATCAGAAAGACTTAAGGTCTTTTCTAGGTATGATTAATTATTTGATGAAATTTATCCCTCACCTTTCCGATCATGCCAAACCCTTGAGAGAATTATTGAGTAGCAAAAATACTTGGATGTGGACCAACATACACGATACGAATTTTAATAAACTAAAATCACTTGTTAGTGAAGCCGTCTCTTTAGCGACATTTGACCCACAGAGGGAAACACGTGTTTGCGCTGATGCATCCAGCTTTGGAATCGGGGGAACTCTAGAACAGAAGTTTGCTAAGGGCTGGATGCCAGTTCAATTCATATCGCGAACTTTAAGTTCAGTCGAGACACGCTATGCTCAAATTGAAAAAGAAGCTTTAGCACTAACTTGGGCCTGCGAAAGGTTCTCGCAGTTCATTTTAGGAATGAAATTTGATTTGTTGACAGACCACAAACCTCTGGTTGAAATTCTAGGTCAGAAACCTATTGCAAGCTTGTCGGCACGACTACAGAGATTTAGAATGAGGTTGTTACCATTTACCTTCCGTGTTCAATATATAAAAGGAAAAGAATTTACAACTCCTGATTTGCTTTCTAGAAATCCGTTAGAAGGGCCTGGGGATAAAGATGTTCTAGACGAAATCGAACTTCATGTTTCAGAACTTGTTTCGTCTTTACGAATTAGGGATTCAAGACTCAAGAAACTCATGAAAGCGCAAGAAGAAGACGCAATAAGCCAACTTTTAAAAGAAGCGATACTCTCCGGTGACTGGACTAGATTAGAGAATAGCCCATTCTACAAAGAGAGAGGATCTTTAGTCTACCAAGAGGGGTTAATTCTGTACAATACTAGAGTTTTTGTGCCGAAATCTCAGAAGAAAGAAGTCCTGGACAGCTTACATTCAGGACACCAAGGAGTTACAAAATGCATCGCTCTTTCACAGAACACTGTTTGGTGGCCGGGAATTACGGTGGACATAAAGAAGAAGATAGAAAACTGTTTACCGTGTATTGAAAATTCCGTTAATCTTCGTGAGCCACTGATACCAAGCGATATGCCTAAGAGACCATGGGAAAAGGTTGCGGTTGACCTTTTGAACTTTAAAGGTAAAAACTACCTTGTCATGCAAGACTATTTTTCAAAATACATAGAATTATTGCAGTTGAGTAGAACTGATTCTAGCGCCATTATAGGAGCCTTCAAATTAATATTTTCTCGGCATGGTATTCCATCTACAGTTAGAGCAGACAACAGCCCTTTCAACAGCAAGGAACTAAACAATTTTGCAAAGGAATATAACTTTGAGATAATTACATCAAGCCCAAGGTATCCGTCTTCGAATGGTCAGGAAGAACGTGCTGTACGGATCGCTAAAGATATTCTTAAAAAGAATAAAGATTTCAGCGATGGCTTTTTGGCATATAGATCAACACCGCTGGAGTGTGGCTTTAGTCCTGCTCAGCTTTTATTTGGGCGGAGGATAAGGACAACCTTACCAATCATAGAGGAACAATTGATCCCCGCTTGGCCAGATTTGGACTGGTATAGAAAATGGTGGGAGAATTCAAAAGCCCGCCAGAAGGAAAATTTTGATAACAGACATCGAGCCTGTAACCTTCGACACTTAAGGAAGGGTGAGAAGGTATGAGTGAAAAATTTAAAGAAATATGGGACCATTTTAGACCAAGGCCTTAATGAAAGAGAATATCTCATAGATGTTTCTGGGCGAATTTTTAGGAGAAACCGGGTGTTTATAGTACCCTGTGAATCACGATTTTCGACTTTGGATCGTCCGAGACAGGAAGATGCAAAGGAAAGGAGTAAAAAAATTGATGTAAATAGTGGATCTAAAGAGGTACAAAGAAGATCAGAAGAGAAGGAGAGCCAGGAAGAAGGGAATAGAAGACAAGATAATGAAGGAAGAGAAGAAGGAGTTAGGACTAGGAGTGGAAGGAGAATCAGACAGCCAAGCCGTCTCAATCTTTGAGAGAAGAAAGGGTGTAATGGTTGGCTTGTCTTACATACATCAGATAGAACTAACCTGGTTAACAGGTGGTTCTAAAGGTTAATAGAATTGCATATGATAAATAAATATATTCATTATGGTGCTAAAGCTTGTACTTATTACATAAACCCCTCTAAAAATACCTAAAAAATCGAATATCAAAAAAACCTTTCTTAGCGAGCGCCTACGTTCTATAGGGAGCGTCCATGCAAAATTTCAAATTTTTCTGTCGAGTGGTTTGGGTTGGGCGTTGATAGGTCAGTGAGTCAGTGAGTGAGTGAGTGAGTGAGTGATATTTGACAAATATATAGTAGATTTTATCTTATTGTCATTAGCTAATTAATTATTTCTTTGGAGATTGAAGGAAAGGATTTCTCTTGAATCCGCAACCAAAAAAGGAAAACAAGGAACACAATAGATAAAAAAACATCCCAGATAAAGTTCTTAGAGCCGAGTTTGGCTTAGTGCAAGAGCACTCGACTCATGTTTTGAAGAATAATTTCAGGAACATAAATATGCTTTAGGTCCACCCGACAAACCTATGTAATGTACTGTATAACATATAGTCTTCTTTTTTGTACATGGCCACCGCGCATGCGCGAACGCCAGCGGACACTTTTTTGTAACGCTTAGGGCCACCCGACTCTATAACATACATTCATATTTTACGAAATGCCCACTGCGTATGCGTGAACACCACTGCGCATGCGCGAACACCACTTTGCATGCGCGAACACCACTTTGCATGCTCGACGTCATCGCTCACTTTTTTGTGACACATAGTCTTCTTTTTCGTACATGGACACTTTTTTGTAACGGGGTTTTCCAGTTTAGTCACTGCTAAAGGATATTTATGCTAAAAATATTGAGGAATGTAAAAACCTTTTTGTGGATATTGTTACTTAAACGTGAAACAAAACGCATAAATGTACTAGTTAAAATTGATTATCTAAAAGCACATAAAGATAATTTTCAAATGCCACTCATTTTCTGTACCCTTTAATTCTTAAGAAACTGTTTTAACTCTGATGTTTTAATTTTTAAAAATGTCCGACTCACAGGAACCACGTCATCTTTGCTTGTTTCCATGAAGATCTTATCCCTAATTTCATTTGGAAAGTGTAGATTAGTTTTACTAAAAAACCTGTAAAAAATATTAACACTTACCCCAATTAAATATTGTGAAAAGTGACATTTTAGGATCCATTAAGAACAGAAAACACACAGTAATTTACTCACTTGAAGAGGCCAAGTCCTTCCACTGGCGTTTCCGTTTTTCTCGAAAACATTTAAAGATATCGCCTAAAAATGGTTTCATTCGTTTCCCTGCGTTATAAAACCTATAAAAAGTGTACCACACAAGCCTATTTAAGCAAAAACGTAAGCGCAACGATTTTTCCCCGTAAAAAATATTTTTTCCGGTGGATGGATGCTGCAGGTTAACGACCGTAGCCTTACAAATCAGACTAAGTATTTTTGTACGAAATGTCATCAAAAGCGGACCATTTTTGAGGCTGCTAGACTCAGCAGTTTCCTGACCTCTGGGGTCTTTAATGTGAACATTTCTCATGGGCACCTCCAGTTTGCGTCTTAAGATCAATGTCATTTGCGGGTTTCCATAAGGAGGGAGGGAAGAAAACAGCAATTCTTTTTAAAAAAATAATAAACTATTTAGTAAATAGGAATGAAGTGTAGTGTAAAATGTATAGAACATTTTATTGTATTGTTGTCAAAAAGGGGGGGGGGAGCCAATAAATGCAACTTGACACGTTTCTTTTATTTAATTTTTTATTAATAAGGGATCTTCTTCAACCGAACGATAAAAATAAAACACTTATATTTAAGAAGCATTTGTGCTTGTTAATTATTTTAAAAGTTGTATTTTATTACTGAAATTATGCTTTGTATCATAATGGCATCAATGTATCGATCGAATTAAATTGTTGGGTTATACAAGCCAGAGTTTTGATTTGTCTGATCTTTTTATTGTTATTTTGAAAGTGATCTTGTCTGTTTGTGTGTTTAATAAAGTCTAACAGCTCAGCGAGAGTGCCTTGGATCGTCTGAGCTGCGGAAAACATAAAATTAACAATTGATTTTTTTATTAAGTGTAAAAAACATCAATTCTCGTTTGTTGTTGGGCGGTTTTGGGATAGTTTTTAAAGACTTCAGGACTTTATTAGAGTAGTGTTATGAAGAAATTTTGTGAAAAAATGTAGTTTAAGGTGAGTAAACTTTTCAATCCTCTTATCTGCAATTTTTAAGCTTTTGTTTACAAAGTTTAATTAAGTGTTTTGATTTGATTTTGTCATTTATAAGCTTGCTAGAGTTTAACAAGTCCTATTTTTCCTGTGACTATTGAGTTGGTTTGGCGGAACATATCTTATTTTGTTTCTTTCTTCCTTTGTAGATAGTATATCAGAGGATGTGTTTATCTCGGAGACCCTGCTAAAGGACTGAGAATATCTCATGCCCGAAAATACCTTCAATTTTTCTAAAAGTATTGCCGTACAACAACTATTGTGAATTTAGACAAATTTATCATTGATGACTAGCCAGTATGAGTCATTGTTGGGGTTTTGTCATTTGTCATTGATTAGGTTCTGTCTCGCAAAAATTATTATTTTGGCTTATCAGATAAGTGATAATAATAGACCATGTATGTTTGGGGTTAAGCAATTGAAAATAAATATAACTACAGCCTGCTTATTTCATTATTTAAATATTTATTTATATTCGTATCGAGAGTAGCAGAAGTTTATATATATGCAGGAATGGCAAGGAGAATCTTTTAAAAAAATCTTTAATATTAGAGCTAGAGAATTAAAGGTAGAACAGAGCCAGAAATAAAAACAATTGAGCGGAAAGAATTGACCATTATGTGTCGGAGTTTGTTTGATGGTTAATAAAAATAATTTGTTAAGGCAAAAAATGTATTACATTTGCTGACTTTGTGGCTTGAGATTTAAGTGTTCATCAGAGCTGTAAACAAGGATTGTCAGAGATTATTCTTTTCAAATCTATATCCATCTACCTTTAATTTGATCACTAATTAAAATGAATTATTAAATAAAATTATTATTAGTATCAACTCTATCCATCCTTCTTTACAGCCCTGACGAAGGCTTGAATCTCTAGCCGAAACATTGGCAAATTTAACACATTTTTTATCTAATACATGTAGTTTTATTAATCTATCTATCTACCTTCTCAAAAACAATTTATCTTTGAAAGATTGATTCACCTATAAATTTGAGAAATATTATCAGTGAATCTACGAAAATTAACTTTTGATAGGGAATTGATCGAAGAAATTTTGAGTTTTGTTTTGTCTCTAGTTCGTTTAGAATATTTATTGAAATATGTAAAGTTTCGAATTTGAGACTTTTTTTTTTTTTTGTACTGGAGCTTATTTTATTTTTTTCTTCTAAAAAAATTAAGATTAGAAAGTTAAATCACTGAGAGTATTCACTGTATTATGGATTATTCAGTGATTTAATAAATTAAAATTTAAATCCTGATGGAGGTACCTCCTCTAGAGCTTTATATGGCAATAACATCGCCTCGTTTCAGATAAACATGATACTTAAGATTGCCACACCGTATCATTGCCTCCACTAATATAATAACTAGCCATGTTATGATATTTGGTAAAGCACAGAGAATAGAACAATTGCGATTAAATATCAACCATGCAAGTTTATTTTTATATATTAAAAAAAAAATGATATGAAAAGTAATAAAAACTTTTAATATGGCGAATTTCTTTTAAGTAAGAAATAGTTTATCTCTGAATTTCTGTATGATTTGTTTTGTTGTGGTCGGTGACCTCAGGCGTTTGGGGAAAGCATCTTTTGTGGTCAGATTTCCTCTTGGCTCTCTCTAGCTCCATTAGCCTTGATAATAGAAATTTCCTTCATTTATTCATACCATTTAAACCAAAGGCACACTTTTAAAACTAAATTTATATTTTCTCAATATTTATTTAAAATAATTTAATACAGACTAGATTACTAGATTAAATAGAAGATCATTTCGATGTGTCATGGCTTTACTATACTTGAATACTTGTATTAGGGGGGCTCGGGTGCTAATGGCCCCCGAGAGCCGATTAAAAAAAAAACAAAAAAAAAACGGCTTTATATTGAACAGTTAATTCCTTCAGTAGAAATGAATTCTCTTCCTTGTTTCTTGCTTTCCTGCAGAAGAATCCAAGGTGTTGGCCACTGATGCCCACAAGAATTATATTATTAGTGAAAAATTATTAAATATTATTAAAATCCATTATTATTTTTTAGCTCCAAGGGTTTCTAAAATGTGTGTATATAATAAGATTGACGAATAAAAAAAAATTGATTGAGTATTTGATACACTGGATGTATAAGAAGCCTTCATCAGAGATTTTCATATTGAAATATACATTACCAATGAATTTTCATTTAAGGTTTCTTTGTTGAGGATTATTTGATATACTGATTTTACAACATATATAAGAAGCCTCCATCAGGAATCGAAGATCGAAATTCTGCTTCAGGTTTCTTTGATGGGAGAATATTTTTAATTTTATTAATAAGGACTTTGACTCCAATGGTTATTTTGTCTACGCTTTATATTTCACAGGAGTCCCATCCTTCCTCCAGCTTGCGCCCATACTTTTTATAGTCTCCATAATTATAATAATAATAGTAAATAAAAAACGGCTAGAGACGGACGCAGTATTAATATTAGAAATACTAGTGTTGGTTGTTCAAAGAAAGGCTAAGTGCAAGGAGTTTATGGGTCAGTCCATATCAGATCATCCAGGCCATGAAACCCATGTCCTCAGAATTGCCTGAAACTTTTTTTATTTGTTGTACTGGTCATTCTAATGATATATTCCAAATTTTAGTTAGATATCTACAATACTTTTTGAGTTATGAATTTTTAAAGTTGTCTATAAAACTTGTTTTTGCTTTTACTGACGATTTAAGTCAAAGCGACTTTCATTTACTAAAAAAATCATTACTCTATTAATTTTAATGATATCTCAATGGGATTTTCACAAAAATGGTCACAATAATATTTTGAATATGGGAAAAATATATTTACTATCTGTTATTTTTCTGGTTGCTAAGTATATTTATTTAAAAACAAAAGTTTAATTTAAAATAAATTAAAAACATAACAATTTTAAAAATCGATAAAAATAAAAGGCGCTCCATAAAATCAAGTTCTTTTTTCATGAATACATTCTTAAAAGTATAAACTATTAGATTTTAAAAGAAAAACTCTGGGATTTTGCTGTTAAGTATTCTTAAATCAATAAAATAATATAAATTCCTTTTTTTTTAATAATTACCTACTTAAACGTTGGGCGTGGTCAGTACCTGAATGGGTGACCGACTATGTGCTGTTGGCATTATAAAAGGGTGGCGACCTGTAAATAGCCCAGCGCTAATAGCCAAATAGTTAATGCGCCTTACAAAATAAAAAAAAAAAAATAAAAAAAAAATACCTACTTAATGATTAACATAAGTGTACTGAAGCTACATTTGCTATTACTTAGGTTAATCTTAATATAAACTTATGTAAATAAACTACTTTTAAAGTTTACTATAAACTTAGTTTTGGCAGTTTCCGAAAATTTAAGTAGGTAAGTAAAATTTTGGTTAAAAATGGTAAAAACTACGTGTTCCGGACACAGGCTGAACTGAAACGATCCTCCGGTCTTTGCCTAGAATCTATTATTGTTTCCTTTTTAACCAGAGTAAGCTTTATGTTATCTATTTTTGTACTATAAAAGCCAAAAAATGTCTGGCTCCTGGAGTACATTGACGGTTTGCTTTTACTACAATCCGCTTGATAATTCCGCCAATACCGTCACAAAGGGACTTCCGATGACTGGTAGCAAAAAACACCATCACTTTTTTTACTTCTGGATAATTAATTTCAAAAGTTTTTTTTTTTTTTTTTTTTGTTTTTTTTTACGTCGCATCAACTATTTGGCTATTAGCGCCGGGCTATTTACAGGTCGCCACCCTTTTATAATGCCAACAGCACATAGTCGGTCACCCATTCAGGTACTGACCACGTCCGACGTTTAAGTAGGTAATTATTAAAAAAAAGGAATTTATATTATTTTATTGTTTAAGAATACTTAACAGCAAAATCCCAAAGTTTTTCTTTTAAAATCTAATAGTTTATACTTTTAAGAATGTATCCATGAAAAAAGAACTTGATTCTATGGAGTGCCTTTTATTTTTATCAATTTTTGAAATTTTTATGTTTTTAATTTATTTTAAATTAAAATTTTGTTTTTAAATAAATATACTTAGCAACCAGAAAGATAACAGATAGTAATTATATTTTTTCCATATTCAAAATATTATTGTGACCATTTTGGTGAAAATCCTATTGAGATATCATTAACATTAACAGAGTAATGATTTTTTTAGTAAATGAAAGTCGCTTTGACTTAAATCGTCGGTAACAGCAAAAACAAGTTTTATAGACAACTTTAAAAATTCATAACTTAAAAAGTGTTCAAGATATCTAACTGAAATTTGGTATGAATCATTAGAATGACCAGTTCAACAAATAAAAAAAGTTTCAGGCAATTCTGAGGACATGGGTTTCATTTCACTATTTAGCTGGATGATTTGAAATGGACTGACCCTTATGGAAACTATGAACAAAAATATTAAACAAGTTGTAGATAATTGAGGTTCAGTAATTTGTTAAATAAAACTACATTTTATAACTAAAATGAGTCATATTTATTTGTCAATGTTTCGGGTACTCCCTGAGTCAACTGTTCTCTCTCCTCCATAGCCCTGAAGATGCCTTGTAATTCAAACCAAAGTGTTGGGAAATAAATATGATTCAATTTAGTTATAAAATGTAGTTTTATTTAACAAACGATCGAAACCCGGTTACCTATCTTCTCAATACCAACAGTCATCTATTTCTTCACTAAAAAATATTAAACGAGTAAACCACGAATGTTGATGTTAATTTGTAATGAAATAAAATTGGAAAGATAAGTGGATGAAGGTACTGCCAGTTGTAAAACTAAATATAATAGAATAATTGATTTTATCTTAAAGAAAAATAAGAATTGGATACATATTTGGGGGGGGGATATTTGGAAGCAGGCGTAATAGTGATTGGAATTCTCTAGGAACTTGAAAAATACATGGGTTTTGATGATGGTGTCTGTTTTATCACTTTAAATCTAGAAATGTTTATTTCTTATTGATGAGGATGGTTTTCTTGATAAAATATAATAAACACTATATATTTAGATATCTCTCAGACTTGTGAGCTATGGTCTCTCTCCCCTTGGAATGAATGAAGTCTTGGAATGGATGGAGGCCAGAAAAAAGTAACACGTCCAGAAACAGATGTTAGTTAACGCCCTTCTTATTAGTAATTATATCTGGATATTACTTAGCTTCTTACTGCTTTTTATATTAGGGATTTATGTTTCTCTTGTCTTTTTGTTATTACTAATATCTCCTTCCCTCTCTCTTTCCCCTTTCTCTCTTCTTCCCTTCCTCCCTCCCTCCCCCCCCCCTCTCTCTCTCTCTCTCTCTCTCTCTCTCTCTCTCTCTCTCTCTCTCCCACTTTTTTCTTTTGTTGTCCGTTTATATTGATAAGAAGACTTGGTTCTGACAAAGGAGGCAAAGAATGGTGGTTACAATAAAAAGTTTTTGGGGATAAAAGGTATAGAAAAGAAGAGGATTTAATTGGATTTTATATTTATCCCAAGAGAAGTATTGTCTATTCGGGATTGATTGGTTGGAGGTTGAAGTGGTCTGCGATTCTCCTGGTGTCGACGGAAGGCTGCGGATGGGAGGAGCATGTACTAGTGTTTGTCGCCTTATTCCTATCCTCATACGGACGTACTTGTGAGTATGAACTAGTCGAATGTACTCATTATTGTACATACCTCATACTTTGTTAATTCTCAAATGGTTAGTATTTTCAATGATAAGTTGAAGATGAACAAGTATGTATTCTGTATAGATGGTGCTGTGCAAAACTGCTTCTCGCATCCTCAACTCTTATTGGTAATTCCTCTGCTGATGCTGGCTAATAATGGGTACAGACTCTGTACTACAGAGGACCTCCTTGATTTCCTGTAAACATCTAGCTATTTGTAAAGTATCTGTCCTTTAGTGTTTTTCTACAAATGTTATACAAAAACGCTTCTGAGAAAATTTTCGATGTGACAGTCACATTCCGAGAAATAGCTGTTTAAATATTGTTGGGTTTGTTTATTTGAACACTTTTTTTTATGTCGGTTGCCCTTAGTTTTTTATTGGTTGATATTTTTTGTAACTGCTGTTATTGTAGTAAAATTTATTTCTCAGTAAAATGGGTTACATACAATGAAAAACAATTTTTTGGTTGTTTGAAATAGAGCTTTCTGTGTGAAATTCGAAATCGCCTTCTATTTTTCAATGAATAGAATGACCCACATATACGTTGTTAATTATCTTTTTGACCACGAGGAGTCATTTCCGACATATGGTGCTGTTGATTTTTTTCTTCCTCCTGACTCGTAGATTTGAAATATGGATTAAAGAAATTTGACCTTGAATAATATTTCAAGGTCAATTTTGCGAGGCTCAATATGGGGGTTATTTTTTCGGTTCTCGCATGGGAGGGGGGGGGGGGGGTAAAAATCGGTTCTAAGGCTGCGTTTACACGGGCGAGAAATTGCGCGAGTTTTCTGTCCGACAGTCAAAATTGCATGTGTAAACGGCCTTGAGAGCAGTGTCGCAACTACTCGCGCAACTGATGTCGCGAGCTTGCTGTGGGAATGTCTGACACTTGAACTTGCTCGTCTAAACAGGAAACTCAGCTCTAGGAATTTCTCGCACTCGCACTGTCGCCCGATCAAACAGTGGGAGATATTTTCCGACACTTTTGTGCAAGTTGGCGTATCGAGTGGTTGAGTATTGGACTATTACCATGGAAGGAGTTGGGTTTTCGAGTATTTCTGTCGTTCATATTAGACTTTATTTTTATTGTTTATTAGACAGCATTTTCTTTTTTAGTTTAGTAATGTCTGTATTACTTTTATTAATTAAAGGAAGGGGTTTAGATATTTATTACTTGTATCGTTACTTTTAATTAAAAAAATAGTTTACAATAATTTAAACTCATTACTTACCAGAGGCGAAAAACGAAGAGTAACCTTTAAGCGCTCACTAGCTGTTATAGATTTTCTCATATTGGTATCCTGTTTTTGGATTTTAGGTGCAACATAACGTAAATCTACTATGATTACAAAGGCGGCAGCATTTCAGCGCGGTTCATTCCTCCCTGCATAGGGAGGAACCCCACCCATGAGACAATCCGAAAGCGTCGACTAGAAAATTAAACGTTTCAGAACCTATATATATATATATATATATATATATATATATATATATGTATATGTATATGTATATATATATACATATATATATATGTATATATATATATATATATATACATATATACATATATATATATATATATATATATATATATATATATATATATATATATATACATATACATATCTGTGTTTATGTTTTGTCTCGCTCTCTCACAGTCTCAGAAATGGTCCAATTTCAATAAATTTTGGTAAGAAAATCTTTTGTCTAATTTGAAAGGTCAAGATCGTCCATTCTTTAAACCATTTTTAAGGCGATATCTGTTTCCGAGAAAATTTGAAAAATAGTTGATGAATAATGTTTTTGGTTAGGGTACTTAGGATCATGGGAATTAGTTGAAATATTTTCTGCATGTTCGAAATTCATCCAAGCTAATATGTTTAAATTTTGATTACGTTCGAAGTTAAAGAATGAAAAGAATAAAATATTGTATTAACAGACATGAAAAGTTTTGGGAACTTCGTATATTTTCCTTAATATCTCGAAAACGGCTGGAAGATCGTGGTAAGCAGAAGGTTATCATTCGAAAGCTTACTAAATTTTCTACAAAACAAGGTTCTGAATAAGTTTTGATTTGGCGATGTCAATCGGAGAAATAACTGCTTATAACTTCAAACGTTTGTTTTGTTATGTCTCAACAACTAAATTAAACATTGCTCAAAGAAGTTTTTATTCATACCGAATTACAAATGAAACAGCTGATCTAAAGAAAACATAATATAACAGATGACAGTCATCTTAGTTACTGCTTCATACATAACTACAAGATTATTAAATTCAATACTTTCCCTTAATCGAGTAGTTTTAGGAACAAAATGCTGATGGCGAAGGAAATATCAAAGCACCAAAAGCTGATCGGTAGGGAAAATTGATAGGCGCTTTCCCTGGATCTCGACTCCTTAATTTGTCCATGAGTATTTTGGTTGGATTACACTCAGCCATATTGAATCGCTTCTTAGCAAATGTCTTAGGATCATCCTCCACAAGAAATGCCTCTGCAACTGTGACGTAATCATTTAGGTAGGAGGGCTTTTGACATATTCGCGAACTCCTTCGGGTGCCTGGTCCAATTATATTCTCTTCTTCGTCTTCAGATAAAGATGATTCCGATAGAAGGACGTCCGATTTCTTAGTCATTTCTTCCCTTAATTTTTCGCAATTCTCCTTTTGGATGGTTGGGTCCTCTATTTTTATAGGTATGGATACACGTTCTTCACAATCACCGATTTTCTCTTGGAAGATGACGTCTCTTGATAACACAATATCTCGTTTCTCGGGTACATATATTCTGTATCGTTCATCGCCATCATACCCAACGAGATATCTAACTACTGCTTTTGAGTCCATCCTCTTCCTCTTTTGCGCGGGAATATGGACATAGCACTTGGAACTGATGATTCGCAAATGTTTGATACGTGGTTTTTGACCAAACCAAACTTCATGAGGACTTTTGCCCTCGATTGATGATTTTCCTAATCGATTTAAAATATAGCGAGCAGTGATAACTAGTTCAGCCCAGATGGCTACAGGAAACTGAACGTTTGGGTTAGAATAATTGAACGTTCGCGCCGAATACTTGAAATTTCGACGATGGTTCGATTTTCACGTTCTACTGCACCATTTTGTTGAGGAGTATATGGAGCAGTGAGTCTTTGAGTAACTCCAAATTCGTGAAGTACAGCGCGAACTTCTTTATTATCGAATTCTCCTCCATTGTCACTGAGGAATTCTTTCACTTGATGGCCGACTGTTCGAGCCTTGGCCAATACTTCTCGTATAGCATCTTTCACGGCTGATTTTTCCCGTGCGACGAAACAAAAACGGAAATGTGAAAAGTGGTCTTTGATAACAATCAAATATCTGCGCCCGTTGAATGATTTATCAAAAGGACCACATACATCTCCTGACATCAATTCACCTGGTCTGGATGATCGAACTCTGGTGCCAAATGGCTGCCGGTGCGCCTTTCCAAATTGACATGGCCCACAGAGCTCTTTGCTTGGTTTTACCGCAATACCTAGTTCAGACTGCAGCTTTGCTCGTTCATATTGCTTATCCATGTGACCCCATCGTTCGTGGAATAGTTGCAAGGTATCCGTGCCTTCAACTATGTTGACACATGGCTCCTCAGGATGAACTGGGTGAAACGATGCTCGATACAGCGTTCCATGCTGCTCTCTGGCTCCTGTGAAAACGACTTTTCCATCGACCGTGAATTTGCACTCGCATTGATTCGATTCGAATTTACTGGTAGGATTTCTATCGTGAGCTGCCAGAACTGAGAAGAGGTTTCGAGAAATATCTGGCACATACCACACGTCGGTGAGAGTCAAACTTTTCAACTGACCATTAGAATAGTCTGTTATCTGGATTTCCCCGCTGCCGATAGCTCTAAGTTTTTTGTTGTCCGCCGCGGTTACCACGCAATTTCCAGAAAATGGCTTGTATTTTGTGAACCAATTAAAATTGTGGGTAATATGTTTGGTCGCGCCATTGTTTATCCACCAGTTGTCACCAGTAGATAGTGCCCAGACGTCACTACTAACAGACAATAGCGCCAACTTGGTTTCGGTTTCAGTTTTGTTGACTATTGGGGACGAAGTTTTACTGCTTCCTGTTCCACTAGCACGAGCAGGATATGGTGGTTGACCATCGTTTTTCCAGCGGGCACATTGCTTTAACCAATGTCCTTTCAAATTGCAATACTTGCAAATAACGTCAACTGGTCTTTTCCCCCCAACTGCAGGAGTTTCCATTATAGGACGATTAAAATGATTCTTATTTGTTTTCCGAACCAACTTGCTTTTGTTGTTGTTTTGTACCTCCAAAATTTCACCTGACACATTTGATGTAGATATAGGAACGACATTTCTCTCATGAAGAATGAGCGCGGACGATATATCGTCGATTGTTTTGCTGTCATTTGCCTTTAGAAGTAGGTAGCTCGATTTGAAGTTTCAAGCCGTTTGGGGAGAATATGAAGGACTTTTGACACGAAAAGAAGCTCTAAAAGACTTTCGACGGTCTCGATTTTACGAGTCTTTAAGCCAGCATAAAAATCCCGATGTTGGTTTTTAATGCGAGCTAAAATCGACGGAGAGTCTTCATTATCAGTCCATTCAATGCAAAAGAAATCTAGACATTGACGAAAAAGTTGGTCTTCAGCTTTATTGTCAAATTCATTCGTTAAAATTTCCCAAGCCTCCCTAGCAGATAGACGGCCCGAAATTCGTTGATGAAACTCGTCACTGACACACTGAGATAAAACCATTTTAGCTTGGGTCGCGGTTTTGTTCCAAGTTTCTAGTTTTTCTCTTTCAGCCTTCGATGTTGTTTCTGAAAGTTCAGGTTTACAAGACTTACCTTCAATAATGTCGACCGCGTTAAAGTACTCCATCACGTCCATCACTTTATCTTTCCACTGAGGCCAATCTTCAGCACCTTTCAATGGCTTGATGCCCTTGACAAATTCCATGATCGAAGGAAAAAACTGATTAATGTACTCGCACAACGATCAGATGAAGGGAAAACCGCGAAACGGATTAGAAACCGCGAAATGCATAAACTTGATTGAGTTTCAATGTTCTGATAACACCATAACTCGCGATTGAACTTATTGAGGCACAAGAATGACACAGATTGAGCAATCTGGGCCCATAACCTTCTATAATTTATGTCTCAACAACTAAATTAAACATTGCTCAAAGAAGTTTTTATTCATACCGAATTACAAATGAAACAGCTGATCTAAAGAAAACATAATAAAACAGATGACAGTCTTCTTAGTTACTGCTTCATACATAACTACAAGATTATTAAATTCAACAGTTTTGTTCTTTTGAACGGGTTTTTGTCGTTGTTTAACTCACTTTTTAATTGGTTGTAGTCGATTTCTCTAAGTTACATTTATTGGTTAAATTTTGTTGAAAGATCTTAGGTCCAACAATGTGAAGTAAATCTTGGAACTCTACAGCAGACATCCGTATGAAATTCCTAAATTGTTGATAATCTTCCTTTCTCAACTCATTGGCTAAATTTGTAAAGGCCCCTAAATCGTATCTTCTCTTAATCCATTCTCTGACCCAGATACTCTTCTTCTTCTTATTTTCCCGTCCTTTTGATCAAAACCAATAATCTATTATAACAAGCGCGGCAGAATTTTTAACACGTCTACTCGGCGGCATGGCGAGAAACAAACTGAAAATTGACTTGGAATGAGCTGCTTGCGCGAGTTGAAATTGCATCAAACGGTGTCACAATGTAAACGGATTTTTAGCTCTCAGATGCAATAAGTTGCGACAGTGACTCACGCGAGAGCTCGCGGGACAGCTTGCGTTCAAGTGTCGGGTAAAATTGCATCTAAGTGTTTACACGACGGGACAGAACTTGCGCAAGTACTGCCGCAAGTTTTCTCGCCCGTGTAAACGCAGCCTAATACTTCGTGTATTAGAACGCACAGTGTGCGTTGCCTGGAACTTGTCATGGCCCACTATAGTGGGCCAAACGACTTTTCGTGTTTCAAAAAAGGTTACAGCCTCCAAATCTTAACCGATTTCAATGTTTTTTTTTTTTTAATGAAAGCCAATAACAGTTATGACAACTTTGTCTGGCCGGAGTTTTGTTTCCCTTGCTTATTAAATAACGTGTAAATTATTCACGATCTTTTGCAATTGAACATAAAATAATATTTTATTTTTCATCTGACTTAATATCAGCACTGATATCGTTGAAATTAAGCATTCAAATCCAATTAATTATATCCAATCAAATTATTTCAATTAATCTCATTGTTGAATAAGGATAAATTTACGTTTTGAAGATCTCAGTTTAATTTTTTTTCAAGTCTAATCAGGACTTGAATGTTTAATTTCGACGAAATCAGTGCTAATATTAAGTTAGATAAAAAATAAAATATTATTTTATGCTCAATTGTAAAAGTTTGTGAATTATTCACTCGTAAATTAATAAACAAGGGGGGGGGGAGAAAAAAACAAAACAAAAATCAGGCCAAACAAAGTTGTTCTAAATTTCATTAGCTTTCAATTAAAAGAAAGTACATTGAAATAGGTTAAGATTTAGAGGCTGTAGCCTTTTTTGAAGCAGGAAATCTCGTTTGGCACCATTGTGTGGCGCCTAGGTATTTCTTCTCTTTGAGGTTTTATTAGCGCGGTTCCTCCCTCCCCCATAGGGAGGAACCCCGCTTATAAGGTTGATACAATGAAACGATCCGGAAGTGCCGACTAGAAAATTTTGCGTTTCAGAACCCCTAGAAACCGAAAATAACGGTGGTTCAAATTTGTATATATATATATATGTATATATTTATATATATATATATATATATATATATATATATATATATATATATATATATATTTGTCTGTTCGCTCTCTAAATAGAAGACGAATGGTCCGATTTTGATGAAATTTGGTACAAAAATCTGTCGTCCAATTTGAAAGGTCAAGTTCGTTAACCAGCAAAATCCGCCCACTGGAAGATGGCGTTTGGGGCGAAATTCGCGCAGAAAAAATCGTAACGCTTACGTTTTTGAGTTCATAAGCTTGTAAGTACTCGTTTTATAGGCTTCTTGGGCTAGGAAAACGAATGAAACCATTTTCAAGGCGATAGCTTTAACCGTTGTTGAGAAAATTGGAAAAATAGTTTTTGAATACCGTTTTTGGTTTGGGTACTTAGAATAACGGGATTCAGTTGAAACATTATCTGCATGTTCTACTTTCATTAAAACTAGTATGTTGAAAGTTATGTTACGTTTGGAGTTAAGGAAGGGTTAGAATAAAATATTTTATGAACAGACATGAAAAGTTTTGGAAACTTCGTATACTTTCATTAATATCTCGAACACGGTTGGGAAATCGTGGTAAGTGGATTGAAACTATTTGAAAGCTTACTAAATTCTCTACAAAAATGATTCTAAAACTATTTTTGATTAGGTTATGTCAATCGGAGAAATAAGTGCTTAAAACTTCAAATATGTCTGTTTTGTTCTTATGAACGGGTTTTTGTCGTTCTTTTTGTCTCTTTCCCTTGGTTTTTTATTGCTTTTTATTTTTGTAATTTCTTATGTTGTATTTGTAAGGAAAATGTATGTGTGTGTAAAACAGGATAGGTAAAATGAGACCAATTTTCTGTTGTCAGAAATAATAAAAAGTTTTGGGAACTTCGTATAATTTCTTAATATCTCGAAAACGGTTGAAAATCTTGGGAAGCGAAAGGTTACCATTCGAAAGCTTACTAAATGGTCTACAAGAATGGTTTTAAAGAAAGTTTTGAATAAGCGATGTCAATCGGAGAAATAAGTGCTTAAAACTTTTAAGTAATTGATTTCGCTTATTCGAACTTTTCTTTTTGTCTGTTTTATTCCTTGTTATTTTTAAATTGCTTATAGTCAGATAATGTATTTGACAATAAAACAGATTAAGTAAAATAAGAAGATCAATTTATTGTTAGAAATGTAGCGTTTAAAGAGAGAGATCCCAAGGCTTTCCAAATGCCTCTGAGCGGAGGCCTTTCTGCCCGACTTATGGGAGAGCTGACCCATACAGGTATGATTGTAAATCAACAAAGACCTTTCAAGACTGGTTTGTTTGAGATTTCATTTGGATAGCTGTTTCGCTATTGATCTAAACTAAGTAATAACTTTTTCTATTCTATGCCTTCATAAACACTAGAGATAAGAACGGAACCGCGCTAAGATGACGCAGTTCCTGCGAATCGGACTTTTTATATTTTACAATAAAGGTCAAAACCTACCAATAACTGCTTCTATTCCTTTACTAATGTTGTTAGGAATATGAACGGAAACGTGCTAAGTTGAAGACGTTTTTCAAAACGTGTTTCTTGAGTGGAACATACAATCCTCCGGAAAGTGTTAACCCTTTGATGCAGGATTTTTTCTTTTCTCATGCAAAAAATCTGAGAGTTAGAAGTAGGCCTCAGGATAACGGGAAAAATACGGAAAAAAATTAATCGAGTTTTTTTTCGAGAAATTTATGAAAAACTGAAAGATGCCTGTAGGCAACATTGTGCATATGGGGAGGAATGTTTTTGTGAATGAACATGTATAATTTACGTTTATTGAAACATATAAAGAATTTACGAGTTAAATTTAAAAAGAACTCTCTTCTCTTTTCATCAAAAATCAAAACAACAACAAATGTTAATCCTTGAAACATGATTTGCCTTTAGTTAAACACAAATAATGTTCACATTTATCACAGTAACCACAAATTTGGTTCTTGCAGTTTTCCATCCTGCATCTCATCTTCTGAGATACATCAGGCAGTACATCCTCAATCAAATCATTCAAATCTGAGAAGGGACCATTCAAATCATCGCCTTTTACCTCTAAAACATTGGCTGAAAATACGCCGAGGTTCAGAAAGAACATTGTCGTCGACATCTTCATCATCCTCACTATCATTGTCGTCGACATCTTCATCTGTTTCTCCTCTTCCCTCAGTTCCTGCGAGTCGGACTTTTTCTTCTTCTTCCATTCATTTCTAAATAGGCTAAAGTCTATTTCCTGTCTTTTCTATGGAGAGGAACTTATCACTTCAATGCTCACGCCGATTTTGATAAACAGTCGTACAAAAATACCTGTTAAAGATCAATTTCGTGAACCAGCAAAGTTTGTCCACCAGAACATTATATTTTGGTTTGGACCGAATTCGTGCGAACAAAATCTGAGCGCTTATTGCTTTTAGTTTGTAGGGTTCCAGGCAGGGCCGCCTCATGGGGGGGGGGGCAACCGGGTGCAGTTGCCCCGGGTCCGGGCCCCCACGGCGCCCGGGCCGGGCCTCTCTATTCGGAAAAAAATGTATAGGTTATGAGCTTGTAAAAAGAATGGGGTTTAGAAATGTAGACGAGCGTAGCCTATATTTATTTGAATGGGATCTATATTTTTTTAATGTACATGACAAAGCAAGTGCAGCCCCAGAATAGTATATTTCATTAGGAGTCTTAATAAAACTACAAGTACCGAAAGTGACCTTTGCTGCACCGATTGTCGGCTTTTATTTTCATTTTGCTCAAAACTCAAGATGAAAATAATTTTAAAATGCCCAAAGTCCTATAGAAAAAAAGTTCGTCACGCAGGAACTGCATCATCTTAGCGCGGTTCCGTTCTTATCCCTAGTCTAATTTGGAAAGATTAAAATAGAAGCAGTTATTATTTTGGTTCCACCAGTCTTGAAAGGTCTTGGATTTACGATCTTACCTGGAAGGGTCGGCTAACACTAGAAACGGTCCCGCTAGTTACAAGGTGTTGGAATCTTGGAACTCTATATTTCTAACAATAATTTTTTTTTTGTTATTTTACTTAACCAATTTTATTGTCAAATACATTATCCAACTATAAGCAATTAAAAAATAACAAGGAATAAAACAGACAAAACAACCGTTCGAATAAACGAAATCAATTAATTTAAAGTTTTAAGCACCTATTTCTCCGATTGACATCGCCTAGTTAAAACTTTCTTCAGAACATTTTTTGTAGAGCATTTAGTAAGCTTTCGAATGGCAACCTTCTGGCTTCCAAGATTGTCAACGGTTTTCGAGATGATAACGAAAGTATACAAAGTTACCATTGAAAGAACATTGTCGTCGACATTTTCATCATCCTCAATATCATCTGGTGCTGTGATTATATGTAAAATCTGTTTCTCCTCTCCCCATTATCGATCAGTTAATGGGATCCATCGCTCGGACCTCAGTACCAGATGCACGATGGTGCCCACAGGAAACAAATGTACAACCACAAAAATTGACACGAAAAAATAAAACAAACTTTCAATTCGTAAAATACACCACTAATACTAAGGAGTATGATTTTGCGAAACGGGTCGTCTCGGGGTCAAAAACGAGACTCCTGGTTTTGTTAACATTAACTTGCTTATTCCTTCTTGGGAACAAAGTACAAAATCTTCCAGTCCCTTTGACACTTGTTGATGCTTACAGGAAACGAAATATAACTTGAAAAAACTCTATATAGTGCTCTGGGAGTGTAAAATATAATATGATGCCTGCAGGCATCACGATGCAACAAACGGTTAATAAAGATAAATAAAATAAACAAGTTAATAAAGAATGAAATAGGTCTATATATTAAATGTCTGAAGTATTAATGAGAACTAACTATCTAGATACAATGACTCCAATGAGTGATTGGTATTCGTCCAAGACATCTAACTGATTAAATATTCAAAGGAAGTTAGTGACTCGGAAATGGAACTCCATTCCGCAGATGGCCTAGAAATAACCCTATCCATAATCAGAAGTATTTCACTTTAAACATAATAAATGGAGCGTATTTTATATATATTATAGTGCGATTGTAGACAGGAATTAAAAAAAGTCCGACGCGCAGGAACTGCGTCATGTTAGTGCTGTTTCGTTCATATTCCCAGTGCTGTTATTAACCATATAGAGACGGCAGCAGTCGTATGAGCAAGGGAACCCGGTGACGGGACCCTCCCGATACCCGCCTGTCCCTCCTGACGGCTACTAGCTAGCTCCCTTCCACGCCCGCTCGGCTTTTTTTTTTTTTAGATTTGTATTCTCCTATTAGTAATATCTATATATTCTTTAATTAGTGCAGAAACCTTTCCACGTAACACCTTTGTACTACTGATAGAAAACATATCCCTGGAAACTGCGATGCTTCCTCAGCAAATTACATTGTTTACGCTTCGGAAAAAGCCTATCGTCTTCGTGGAAATCCTAGAATGCTCTTCAATATTACTTCCTGGAGCTGAAAAAGGACTGGGCTTCGATTTCTCATCTACCGAGAAGTCTCAAACACGTCTACTAAGAAGTCTGACTAATATTCTAAAAGAACTAGAGAAGCCCGCCGTCCTTATTTATTTTTAATTTAATTTTTGAGCATCGCAACGACGGAGATTTGCTCTTTTTAAAATACAACAAATACCGATTTATACAAAAATACAAACTTATAGAACTAAATACAACAAAAGAAAAGAAGCGGCCGTCCTTATACGATATAGAGTGACGCGCTTCTACAGAAGCCCACCGTCAGCCAGTCACGGCTTTCTGCTGGCTTCTACAGAAGCCCACCGTCAGCCAGTCACGGCTTCGTGCTGGCTGCTGGAGAAGCCCACCGCCCAGAAAGGGTTAAGGGATTAGAAACAGTTATTTTTAAGCGCCACAACAGGAAACTGACAGTCTCTTAAGCGGAAACTACTTCATTTAAGCACCCATGCCTCCGAAGGAGATCTCTCTCTCTCAAACCTTACATTAGAAGAGTTTATAGGAAATGTATTAACCTTTCGAATTGATGAATTACATAAACTACGGTTTCCAAAACGATTTCGAGATATGTAAGGATGGATGGATAGATTGGGTGTTTAAGGGCAGAAAACGTCTAGGTCTTCACCGCCCTCAAGTGTAATGTTAGAGAGTCGTGTATATGTCGTGAAAGGGTTTGTAATTTTCTGTTTAGGACATTCCTGCGCTTCCAATTCAGCATTTATGACAATGAACTGTTATTTTAATAATTGGTATTCTATTTTTTTTTTGCTACTAATGTGATTACTTACTACTAACATTAATATTACTTACTAATATAACTATTTGTACTAAAACTAATATACTACAGTGTATTACAACAGTATATAAAACTAATATACTTTATAGCAATATTAATATTTACTTTTTACCCATCTCTCTCTCTTTTAGCACTTTCCTCCGAAGGAAAGTAGCTATTGAGGTTGGACTCATGACGGAATTTTTGAAAATTTTCTTCAAATCTTTATCGATCCTACCTAGTAGACACCGAAAATGACCCCCGTTAAAATTTATATATATCTATATATATATATATATATATATATATATATATATATATATATATATATATGCATATATATATATATGTGTCTGTTAACACGATAGCGGCCAGAGTTTTTGTTTTTTCGTCACGAAACTTGGTATATAGCATTCAATTAGCAAACGATTGAACGAGTCCGTTAACCACCAAAGTCGGTCCACCGGAAGGGGGGGTTTACCCTGGACCCAAAACACTTATTTGACTATGTCAGCCGTAATATTTGTTATATTTCAACGAAACTTGGCATTCATAGTGGTAATATAGAGAGAAAAGTGAGATATAAAAATGAACTAAATCGGTTCATTAGGAGGGGGGTTTACTCCGGACCCACAATACCAATTCGCCACTACCAGCCGTGATTTTAGGTATATTTCGACGAAACTCGGTATTCGTAGTGCTAATCCACAGGTAAATATGTGTTGTAAAAATAAACAAAATCGGTTCATTAGGAGGAGGGGTTTACTCCGAACCCACAAAGCCAATTCGCCACTACCAGCCGTGACTTTTGGTATATTTCGACGAAACTCGGTATTCGTAGTGGTAATCTACAGGTAAATATGTGTTGTAAAAATAAACTAAATCGGTTCATTAGAAGGGGGGGTTTACTCCGGACCCAAATTCCTAATATACTCATACCGGTCGTAATTTCTGCTGTATTGTAACGAAACGCGGTATACGTCGTGGTTAACTCATGAGAAAGAAGTGTTGTAAAAATGAGCTGAATCGGTCAATCGGAAAGCAGGGGTTTAATTTGTAATATATTTCAATAGAAAAGCCCGTCAGACGTAGGTTCACAAAGCCGCCGCAAGGAGCGCTTTCTACCACTAGAGTGACTGTATCCTGTTCCTGCGTTAGATCAAAATACGATAATATGAGGATTTTTGTATTTATTACGTAGTGTAGTAGGTACCATGTGTAAACATATCTCTGGATGCAAATTAATAATTGATCAGTTACTCATTACAAAATGAGAACTATTCACGTTTTTATTTTATTTATGTAGGATATTTTAAGCAAATTGTCCTGGAAAGCAGTCTATACTACCCAAATTCTGAGGAAAGTGCTTAGTTATGCAGCTCCTGCGTGACGGACTTTTTTATGTATAATTTCATTTTGTTATTTTTTATTTTATTTTATTTTAACTTACTGCCTCTACTCGAGAAGAGTCATTGGGAGGTCAATGAAAGTTATTTTCTAATTTTGAGATATATAAGAATATATCCGAAACTCCCATCAAAAACCCAGTTTTTCCTAATTTTCAGGAAAACTTTTATAGAAATGGCCTTGGGATAAATAAATAAATTCCCCAAGTCCAATTACTTATAAAACGTTTACCTGGAAGCCTCCTAGTAACGTAAAAACGTTTCGATTTATTGCGCGGGAATTTCGTCCAAAAAACATCGGGTTGACCGATTCTGCTGGTAAACGAACTAGGCCTTACCAATCACACAAGGTATTTTTTGGACCAAATCTCATTGTAATCGGTCCATTTGTGGGCCATCTAGAGAACAGACGAATATATATATATATATATATATATATATATATATATATATATATATATGTGTGTGTGTGTGTGTGTGTGTGTGTACGTGAAATTTTCTACTCGGCAGTTCCGAAATGCGTCATGAGGTCAACCTCATAAGCGCTAAACATACTTTTAATTGATATTGCTCAAAAAATAAATCATCATTTAATATCAATCATTATTAAGGAATAGCTTAAATATCCAGGAAAGATTAAAGAAAGCACTATTTCATTAATCCCCTCCATCTTGATAGATAGGATGATTTTACAACTCAAATTACTGCAAATACCAAAGTAATTGTTATCTTATCAATATATGTACTTAATTACGTCATTCAAGTGCTCTGTACTTAAGTAAGAATTTAGGGAGATTTAAACTAATATATATTAAAATTTACTTGCTGAAAACTTTATTAAAAAAAGTCCGACTCGCAGGAACTGCGTCATCTTAGCGCATATCCGTTAGATGTTGCAGCCGGGATTTTTTAAGAAGTGAAACAAGAAACAATAAATATAACTTGTAAAAAACACAAATCTAACAGGAAATGAACACAAAACGATGACTAGAACGGGAAATGGAATTGCCTATAGGAATGAACCAATAGAAACGCTGAATTTGAGTTCTCATTTCATGATCCGGATCCCTGAACGAGACCCGCTTCTCGAGATCGGTGCAACTAGTACGTAATTACCCAAAACAATACAATACAATATAAGGGGACCTGGGCCCTCCGCCCTTATTCACTGCGACCCCATTGGATCTATTGTGATTTGCGTCCCTGTCTTACTCCCTTTCCAACTTGCAGCTCCTCACATATAGCTTGAGCTCCTTGGGAGTAGCCTCGGCTATGTCCTTGGGCGTAGCAATTGCCTTCCCTATGTGCACTAGCCTGTTGTAGGCCAACGCCTCACATTCGCAGAGGACGTGCTGTGAGGTTTCCTCTTCTTCGAGGCACCAGCGACATGTAGGGTCCTCTATTAGTCCCATCGTGCACAGGTGTTTCCTTAGCGGACCATGTCCAGAGAGAAGTCCGACTATCCTTCTTAATTCTACTCTTGTTAGTTGAAGGAAATACCCTGCCCTATCTTTCGAGATCCGAACAAGTAGCTTTGCCTGCCTCATACCTGGCTTAGCCTGCCAATTCTTTTGAATTTCTTCTTGTTCCCAGGCATTTACTACCTTTTTGACAAAGCTTTTTGAAACACCGAAGAACGGCTCAGGACCATGAAGTATCTTCTCCGATCCCTTTCTTGCCAGCTCGTCGGCCTTCTCATTGCCCTCAATGCCCTCATGTCCTGGCACCCACACAAGCGTAACCCTGTTACGTCTGCCCAGATCACTTAGGGCACTGTGGCAATCGAGAACTAATTTCGAGGAGACACTATGCGATGCAAGTGCCTTAAGTGCAGCTTGACTATCACTATTTATTCGTATTCTTTGCCCTTTAACACCTTTTTTAAGATTTTCCCGGGCTGCGATCTCAATCGCATGAACTTCCGATTGGAATACAGTGGCAAAGGATCCGAGAGCTACGGCTATTTCTGTTCTGGGACCATATACCCCTGCACCAGCCCTCTCATCCTTAAGGGAGCCATCCGTGTACCACATCAGTGAGTCTCTTTGGAGACTTTCCTGTCCTTCCTCCCAGCTCTGTCGACTGGGTATGACAACCCTGAACTGCTTGTCGAAGACAAGTGTCCGTGTCGTCTCATCCGACCGGGTGAGGCATAAATCGCTCTCTTTTAGTTTTTGCAAAATCCTGAGATGTCCCCTAGTCTCATCCCTGCTCACTTTGAGGGACTGAATTCTCAGTGCACCAATCAGTGCCTCTCTCTTGATGCGGATGGCCAGCGGTGTTAATCCTATAATTGCTTCCATCGCCGCAGTAGGGCACGTCCTGATTGCCCCTGTGATTCCCAGGCATGCTAGCCTTTGGACTCTTTCTAGCCTGCTGGCTGCGGTCTTCTCCTCAGTTTTTGTCCACCAGACTAGTGCTGCGTATGTTACCATAGGCCTTACTACAGCAGTGTATAGCCAGAGGAACATCCTCGGACTCATACCCCAGGTCTTACCACAGAGCCTGTTACAGGCCCATAAAGAGACCTTCGCCTTCTCAATCTGTTTGTTGAGATGCAAATTCCAAGTGAGCCTTCTATCCAGTGTTATTCCCAGATATTTGATCTCATTTGTGACCAGTACAGGAGACCCCTCCACCAGGATAGGTTCCATATTCAGATTCCTTTTCCTAGAGAAAGGGACTACCTTAGTCTTTTCAGGGTTAACAGTTAACCCAAGATTACGGCACCATCTCATAATCATTCCTAGTGCCAGCTGCATACGTTCCTTTAGGACATGCGGAAATCTCCCTCTTACTAAAACCACTATATCATCCGCATATCCTATTACTTCGTATCCAGCTTCGGAGAGAGTTCTAAGGAGGGAGTCCACCACCATTGTCCACAGCAGGGGTGATAAAACACCTCCCTGGGGGCAGCCTCTAGTTGCCCTTATTCTAGTGGAGACCCACCCCTTCCTTGCTCTGATTCGCCGGCTTCCCAGCATAGCCCTGACCCATCTTCTAAGGATGAGCTCAGCACCAAACTCCCTGGTAGCCTCCTCTATGGCTGCATATGAGGTGTTGTCAAAGGCACCCTCTATATCCAGGAATGCACATAGCGCAATTTCCTTGTTCTGAAGTGAGTCCTCTATTTTTCCCACTAGATAATGCAGGGCAGTTTCTGTTGATTTGCCCTTTTGATACGCAAACTGCTGGGCATGCAGAGGATGCCTTCCTAAGAGGTCCTCTCTGATGTGCATGTCCACTACCTTCTCCATTGTTTTCAACACGTTGGAAGAGAGACTTATTACCCAAAACAACAACAAATCGAAATGTTCTGAAGCTTTATGTTTTGACGGGGTGATGTCAATATGTTCATAAAACCTCGGAAGAGTTAGTTTTGTTCTTTTGGACGGGTTTTTGTACCCGTCACTTTTTAATTAGTTGTTTTTTTGTTATAAATAGCATTTATCATTAAAATTAGTATTTTAGTAAAACAAGACAGGAAAATGAGAAAGTTATTGGTACATACTAGTGTTTTCCTAGAGCGAACGTTGAGATGGCTAAGAGTCATTTCCGCTTAAGATACCGTCACTTTCCTAATGTGGCGCTTTATACTTCCTTCTCTCTGAGATTTTATTTTATATTTTTCACGAAAGATCAAACCCACCAATAACTGCTTCTACTCCTTTGCAAATGACACTAGGGATATGAACGGAACCGCGCTAAGATGAAATTTTTCAGTAAACCATTATATGTAAAATGGGAAACAATTCTTACAGTCCAGGCAACGAATGCTTGAAAACAGCTATAGGTGGAAATTTTTGGAACACAATTTTTGACTTCGTAACTTTGTTTGGATAGGAGGTGAACATATCAAAAGTCCTCGCCCCTAGCCTTTAAGCCGGGGGGAAGGGGGGGGGGGGTTTAGAAGGTCCCATTTTTCACTTATATCTCGTAAACCCTGCGTCCTAGCGACGTAACCATTCTATAACAAATGAAAGCTGATTAAATTTCCTACAAGTTCTATTCTATAAAGTTTTTCGAAATATCTTTAGTTTTCGAAATAACCGCTCTTGAAAGTCTGTCATTTTGGGGAAAGACACTTTTACCGCATATTTTTTCCCCGTTTTGACCGGATAACTCTTCAACGATGTACCAAAATAATAAATAACGGTTATAGGGTTGTAGAGTATTGCATTCCCTTCAATAATATATATTACTTTGCTATTTTATGTATTTTCCTTCAAACGTAAAAATAATTTCAGTGTTCATCGTGAAATCTGAAATGTAGCGACTAACAGCCCAGGAAACTAAGAGTTATAGGTGGAAATGTTTGGAACACAATTTTTAACTTCACAACGTTGTTTCGGCTAGTTAGGTGGTCAACATATCAAAAGTCCTCACCCGTTGCCGTTGTGCCGGGGGGAGGGGGGATTTAGAAGGTCCCAATTTTCGGGTTTTCACTTATATCTCGGAAACCCTGCGTCCTAGCGACATGACCATCCTATAACAAATGAAACCTTATTAAATTTCCTACAAGTTCTATTCAATGAAGTTTTTCGAGATATCTTTAGTTTTCAAAATATCCGCTCTTGAAAGTCTGTCATTTTGGGAAAAAACACACTTTCTTCTATTCTCGACCGGATATCTCTTCAACCATGCACCCAAAAAATAAATGTCGGTTATGGGGTTGTAGAGCATTCCATTCGCTTCAATAATATATATTACAATACTATTTTATGTATTTTCCTTCAACTGTGAAAACAGTTTTAGTGTTCATCGTGATATCTTTCAACAACTGTCGACCAATGAACCGTTCAATTTCTCACCATTTCCAGTCACTGTATTGTCCAAAATATACTCCATTATGTAAAAATAGGTAGTACTGGACGTATAAATAGTACGAAATATATAATTTTGGGCCTCTGGCCAGTTATTCACACTCAATTATATAATATCTTGACCATATATTGGCAATGGTTTTGTTAAGACCAAGTGAGTGCGTATATAACGTTTGAAAGAAAATACATAAAATAGTATTGTAATATATATTATTGAAGCGAGTGGAATGCTCTACAACCCCATAACCGGCATTTATTTTTTGGGTAACTAGCCGAAACAAAGTTATGAAGTTAAAAATTGTGTTCCAAACATTTCCACCTATAACTCTTAGTTTCCTGGGCTGTTAGTCGCTACATTTCAAATTTCACGATGAACACTGAAATTATTTTTACGTTTGAAGGAAAATACATAGCAAAGTAATATATATTATTGAAGGGAATGCAATACTCTACAACCCTATAACCGTTATTTATTATTTTGGTACATCGTTGAAGAGTTATCCGGTCAAAACGGGGAAAAAATATGCGGTAAAAGTGTCTTTCCCCAAAATGACAGACTTTCAAGAGCGGTTATTTAGAAAACTAAAGATATTTCGAAAAACTTTATAGAATAGAACTTGTAGGAAATTTAATCAGCTTTCATTTGTTATAGAATGGTTATGTCGCTAGGACGCAGGGTTTACGAGATATAAGTGAAAAATGGGACCTTCTAAACCCCCCCCCCCCTTCCCCCCGGCTTAAAGGCTAGGGGCGAGGACTTTTGATATGTTCACCTCCTATCCAAACAAAGTTACGAAGTCAAAAATTGTGTTCCAACAAATTTCCATCCATAACTGTTCGTTGACTGGACTGTTAGCTGTTTGTAATAGAGTTTTCCCAGCGGATGTCTAAAACGCGGAGTGAGTAATTTCCACTACTGTGCACAGTGGCGCCTAAAATCTCTCACAAGCTACAGACCAATAGTCCTGAATACTGGAATTTGCTGGTGTATGACGACATCTTTATGGGTATCCTCGCCTAGGAAGTTAGATAAGGTTTTTAAGAATCTTTATCAATGCCTACTTGATTCACTTCCTCCTCCGGTTATGGTAAAAACAATCTGTTTATTTCGATACGCTCTTCGCAATATGCTAATATCTCTTGTTAAGATAGATTTTTTTTTTGTTTTTGTTTTTGTTTAAACAAATTATCGATCATTTGTAGTAAATGACTTACAACATGGTTCCATGACCTTCTAGAGTACAAATTAAATATCTCCTTATTAGACATCATATTCGTTCCTTTCATCTCCTCGCGCTTCCTCAATATTAATACCAACCTCGGGGCACCATATACATATATATACATATATATATATGTATATATATATATATATATATATATATAAATCCCACCACAAAATATAAACTAAATGTATTGTTTTTTTTTTTTTTTTTTTTTTTTTTTTTTTTTTTTTTGTTTTTTTTTACGGCGCATCTACATCTAGGTCATTAGCGCCGACATCCAGGATGCAGCGAGGAATTTTACCAGCGAGCCGTGGGATGATAAAATTCCTGCCGGAGGTTGGGAATCGAACCCACCATCTCCCGCTTATGAATCCAAGGCGCTAGCCATTAGACCACGGGAGACCCCACTAAATGTATTGTATGTAAAAAAGGGTGGTAACCTTTAGATAACCTGTCCAAAATTCCTTTTAAGAAGCCAGCCTGTATTTGTTTTTAATTAGTATATATGTATAATATTTTGAACTATTATAATTCATTTGCAATTTTTTTTTAATAATGATTATGTTTGTTCAGTAATAATACATTTTTTTTTTTTTTTTTTTTTTTTTTTTTTTTTTTTTAAAACCCTAATTCCTACTATAAAAGAAAACAACACAGATTTACTGTGGTTTCCTGACGGAATGGACACTGATGACTGTGTCCGTTTATTTCCTTCACGTGCAAAACAGTTGAATGACACGGCCTCATCGACAATTGCCTTTGAATATTTTTTATAGACTATTTACTAAGCTTACGAACAGCCGCCTTCTACTTATCACGATTTCCCAACCATTTTTGAGATATTAAGAAAAATATATGAAGAG